>RYFJ01001492.1:0-286239 GCA_003991445.1 Oryza meyeriana var. granulata
TCCATTTCTCGGTCTCTCTTGTGGACACGCCTAGCGCTCATTCAGTGTGCAACCATCCTCGTCTCCCTTCCTACAGGACGCGACCGCTGAGGTCTCGTCCATACCTTTTTGCTGCACGGGCTCATACTGACCGTGCTATTGAAGCACTACATTGCTAGTCGCACTTGCTGCAAGTCTTCTGACTACCACCTCTCGCACCACCACGTTTTGCGGCTTGGGGGCTTCGGGTGCTCACTCATTCTCGTCTCACATAGTCCACACAGACATTCCGGGTCTCTATGCCTTCCTCCTTGTTTTTTGTTGCCCCCACGTTTGTTACAGGCCGCTGACTCGCGACGAGTGACATCCCTTGCTTGCCCCACACTTTTGTTCCACACCACGCCTATCCCTTCCTCCTTTTAGGCCACTGCCATTTTTTCTCTGGCTTTCATGTCTTGTGCTCTGCAACGTCTACCTGCTCCTCGTTCGGTTGTTCGCGCTGCCTTTCTGCATGAGTCAGACGAGCTCTTCATCCACTGCCATGTAGCTTTCGTTTTGGGCCCACCTGGAGGCCCGCCGTGTGTGTACGCCCGCCACGACGCACGGGCCTCTCTAGTCCGGGCTGTCCCACACAGCATCCCGGTCACGCACGGCCCCCACCAGCCTGGGTTCTTCCGCTCCCCTGGGATATTCCTTTCCCACCATACTGCTGCCACTGGTATTCTTACCCGGCTGGTGTTTGCACTTGGCGTCTACAGGTTGGTTCTCCCGCTTGCGGCTGCGGTGCCGTGTGCCCGGGTTTGTTCTCCATGGCCAAGCCTGCTGAGCGTTGTCGTGCATTGCTGATTTTTCTTGTGCCCGTGTGTGAGCTTGCTCACATTTTTTGCTTCCGCTTGGTAACTGCAGTTTGGCACCTTGCATGTTTTGCATGCACTTGGTTTTCACCCACGATTTCCGCTTTCATTCGTCTGGTCCTTGCTTGTTGCCTCTTTTTGGCATGCGGTGTCACTGGTAGCTTTCACGTATTGCTATCTGTCTGCAGCTCTCCATGTGCCGTTCTCCTGTCCTCGCTGGGATCTTGCTTTACTGAACTGAAGTGCTTGTCCCCGGGGAAGATGCTGGCCACAATTCTTTTGCCGGGGCGCTATTTTTTTTCTCATTGCTTTTGGGCTCTGCTTGTTCGGGGGACGGTTGCTTGTGGCCGCTTTTTGCGGGCATGTGCTATTTTGAGGGGAGGGAGACTCCAGTTTGGCCAGTATGTTCGCGTTGGCGCCAATCTTTGCTTGCTCTCCTGTCGCATGCTCCGTCGCGTGTGTCTAGCTCTATGTTTCTTTGTAGGCCGAGGCCCAATGTCAGCTGCTTTATAGGATTCACCACTCTTGTTCTGCCTCATGCTTCTTTGCATCACATTTTCAGTTCAGATCTTTGCAGCGTCGTGGGTGTCTGCTCATCGCCACCTCCATATTCGCAGATCCTCCGTAAGTCGTGAGCATGTCTAGTGAGTCGGTTGTCCTACGTGCGGGTCGCTAGGGCCCTCCGTTGTTCACTTGAACTCAGCCGCACTTCGCATCTTAGCGTCGGGCGTCGTGCTTTCGTTCTCTGTGCCGCAGACTGTGCTTGCAGTGTGACATCAGCAGTGGTCCGTACACCATACTCACTCCCGAGCCACCGGTGCCGTGCCCTGCATCACTACGTGCATAGCACGCGTTGGGCACTTATGTTGCCCCTGTCTGACATGCACTTGGCCGCTCGGCCCCGCGGCTGTTTCACTTCCTTTGCGTGTGGGTCTGCAGGGTTGGTTCCAGTTGCCCCGTCCTTCTGCTGCTTTCTTCCGGCGCCCACTCCGCCCATGCTCGCTCTCCCGAGCCGGGCTCTGCTTCGCAACACTCGTCCTCGGGACATTTTGAGAGACACCCTTGTGCGGTCTGGCAGCCGCCATGCATATTTCCTACTAGTCGGCGGGGTGTTACGTGGACGCGCACGTCGGACTTTCTCGGCTTCCATGTTCTTGTTGGTAGCACGCCACCCTATTGATCTCATGCCTTTGGTTATCCCCCCGCGCGTTGCCCACACCGCCACCTGCTTCGACTCTCTGCTCACTCTCTGCGCGGCGTGGCCCGTTCGGCTCCTCCGCCACCTCCGGGTCCCCGGCCCGCGGAGCTGCACCGCCCTGGCTATTCTACTTGCGGCTCCTGCTCCTACACTGTTGCGGTGTGGGCGTGCTGTGGGCGTGGCAGTCCTGTGACACTCACCTTTTCCGGGCGATCGCATATGCACTTCGAGTGCGGGTCGATTCGCGGGTGACTCGGCGCGATCCTCCTGGTGGCTGAGTGGAGGTGTTCGCGAACCATCTCGCGGATATTGTGCCACGTCGGCGGCCTGCATTGCTCCTGGAGATAGCGATAGTGCGATTCCATTACTGTGCTGGACCTGTCGCGTACATGCACTGTCCTCTGTGTATTTGAGGTGGGCCCCACCCCTTTCTTGGGAGACTACCTCACTCAATTTCACCTTGGTTCTCCCTCATGCTGTTCGCTTGATGCACTTGTCACGGTGGCGGGCGGGGCATTGTTTTGTGGATTAGGGCTGGTTGCGCACGATGGCGGTCTTGTGGTCTCGCGCCCCGTCTCGCTCTGGAGGTCCTGTACCGTCGCCTCCGCGCGTTCGACGGCCCCCCACCCGTTCTTCTCTCGATGGTCCTAGCCTAGGTCTTCAGTCGGCGGTAGTCCACGGAGAGACCCAGTTTTTCTTACCCCCTTGATCTCTCCATGCAAGAGAAGGGAGGCCCCGGACGCGGGTTGGGCGCCGAGGCTAGACGCCCTGCAATCTCTTTAGAAACAAATCTCACTCACGGTTTTTAGTCCATTCGTATTCGTGAATTGTTTCTATGTGCTGCTGCCGCTCTTCTGTGCGACGTGCAGGGAGCAGGAGGGGGCTTCAATCCTCGTGGGTCCCGCTGCTGTATGGCCTGCAGCCATCTCATTGGTCGCCCAGATTGCATAAGGAGAACGGTACCTGTTGCTGTGGTTTTACTGCTCGTTAAATTCTTCTCACAATTTTTCATTGTTTGGTTGGCTATTGGTTCTGTTCTTCCTTCTCCCAATTGGTTTTTATCTGAAATTTTCTCGAATTACTTTCGTGAATTTTCGTGAGGCTCCATTCACCCCCCCCCCTCTGGTCGCTTTTTCGGTCTTACAGAGTGCTTAGCTGATAAGTTATCTTTCTACTAGATAAAGCCAACTGCATTGTCTATTGATTATTATTCTGCATATCTACTCTTTTATCGGCTTCTAGCCAATGTCCAAGTGTTTTTTCGGCAATCAGCTGGCTTGTTATTTGCTTATATTATCATCGATTCTATCATCGGCTTCTTAGTCGATGCGCAAGTGCTGTTGGTAGTCGGACACGAGGAAGGACTCGGGCGGGGGCATGAGCGAGGACCCAGGCGGACGCGGGCACAGGCGAGGGCCCGGGCACGGGCGTGGGCAGTACCTTAGGTTTACGGCCGATGCTCAAGCATTCCTTCAGCAATCGGCTGGTAGGATTCTTATCGGCCGATTGATCAAGGATCTAACTTTTTTCTATCTCCTTGTCAATTACTGGGTCAAATTGACTGGCACGCCTACGAACCTCAAATTTAGGACCTGCACTAGAGCTAAGGAGATCTCCCAGGCCTTCGCGTGTCTAGTGCATCGAACCATATCATCGGCTCGTTCCCAACGCTGCCAGTGATTTTCGGTGTCAACACGTTTTTGGCACGCCCAGTGGGACACAGAACTTCGACATGGCTGGAAAGGAGGTTAGCACAAACAACGTGATTCCAGTCACAATGGAAGACTTGACCGAAGAACAAAGACAACAAGTGGAGCAGAACATTGCTGAATTTCAGAAGCTTTGTCTAGAATCCTTCGGTATGACAGATCAAGGGCCGATTCAAAAGTCCCAATTTCCAAAGCCTGTTCTGATTGATGAATCGAGCCATACATCGCCTGCAAGCTCACAGAAGCCACTTCAAGAAATGATTAATGAAGCAGATCATCATGCATTGATCAAACAATCTGGGATAGTGGTGAACACATTACAGAGCTTGATCATGAAGGCGGTGGAGCCGATTCAACTAGCTGGGGGGCAACAAGATGGAATTCCTCAAGGATACCATCAAACTACGTACTATGGGGGGCATCGACAGAGTTATCCAGAAGCTGTCCTTGAGTACAAATATCAGAGAAATATCAGAAGCAGAATCGGCTACCAATTCCACCTCTGCATTATCACATCGAAGATGCAAGGGAAGAAGATTTGACAGCAAGAATCACAGAGGTGGTAAGAGAACAATTCGGTCTAAAACCGAAGAAGGAAACATTTATGTATCGGTACCCATATCCAGATTGGTTTGATACAGTTCCATTGCCGCATCGATACAGAGTACCAGACTTCTCCAAATTCTCAGGGCAAGATGATGTATCTACAGTTGAGCATATCAGCCGATTCATGGCACAATGTGGAGAGGCATCGGCTGAGGAAGCTTTGAAAGTTAGATTTTTCCCGTTATCATTGTCTGGATCGGCCTTCACATGGTTTTCTTCGCTGCCACCGAACTCAGTTTGGGGTTGGGCCGATTTGGAAAAGCAATTCCACAAATATTTCTTTACTGGGATTCAGGAGATGAGTTTAATAGATTTAACACCAGTAATACAGAAGCCGGATGAATCAGTCGCAGAATATATCCAGCGATTTCGTGGTGTTAGAAGCCGATGTTATAGTTTAAGTCTGGATGATGCACAGCTGGCCGAGTTAGCATTCCAAGGTCTGTTGGCTCCAATCAAGAAAAGATTTTCATCAGAAGACTTTGAGAGCTTAGCACACCTAGTACAGAAGCTATCGGCTCATGAAAGCCGATTTCAAGAGGCCATGGAGGAAATGTTGAGGCCCAAACAGAAGAATTTTGAAGTTTGATAACAAACTCCGAAATTGGGGGGCATGTGTTGACGCCAAAATTTGGTACGATTCGTATCGGACTCGGTTAAGGAAAGAGATTATGTCAGTCGATGGAAATTAATCCAGAAGAAGCCGAGTATAGGAAGGAATCGTGAAGACCACGGCATGGCAGTTAATATTTTATCTATAAATTAGGTAGCTCTAATAATTTTTAAGAAACCTGATCTCGTGTCCGATCAGGGCTTGTTGTTTTTCCTTTTATAGATAGGAAACTCCTATTTCGTGTCCGATCAGGACTGTATCAACTCGGGGTATAAATATGTATGCCCGGGTACCTTGTAAACTATCTAATCAATCAATACAACTTCGGCGCATCGCCACCCTTTCCGACGGGTTCTTGCTTCTCGAGCCGGGCTGCATCGGTTAGGTTCGAACTCCTGCGAGAGGGTAAGACTCGTCACCCCTTACCACGGTGTACCTATTCTATCTACGGCTGCATCAGTTAAGTTTGATCTCTTAGTCCGAGTAGATATACCACATCATGCGTGCATAGTTTTTATCGGCTTACCGGGGGTAGTTTATCATCAGTTTGTGCTGCATCGGTTGGGTCCGACCTACTAAACTGCTAACGATAAATTGTTCCTGTTAGGTTGATAGATTTTATGCAAGCGTCTTAGCGGGATGTATAGCCGATAAATTATCGTACATCACAATTGCATTAGATCTATCGGCTCATCGAGGTTCTTCTATTATTATTAATCTGTGCTGCATCAATTGAGTTTGACCTACTAGATTGATAATAATAGATTTATCCTTGTTAAGCCGATGGATGTTTAGGCGATGTTTTATCAGAGTGCTTAGCCGATAAGTTATCTTTCTACTAGGATAAGCCGACTGCATTGTCTATTGATTATTATTCCGCATATCTACTCTTTTATCGGCTTCTAGCCGATGTCCAAGTGTTTTTTCGGTAGTCAGCTGGCTTGTTATTTGCTTATATTATCATCGATTCTATCATTGGCTTCTTAGCCGATGCGCAAGTGCTGTTGGTAGTCGAACACGAGGAAGGACTCGGGCGCGGGCATGAGCGAGGACCCGGGCGCGAGCATGGATGAGGACCCAGGCGCGGGCACAGGCGAGGGCCTGGGCATGGGCGCGGGCAGTACCTTAGGTTTACGGCCAATGCTCAAGCATTCCTTCGGCAATTGGCTAGTAGGATTCTTATCGGCCGATTGATCAAGGATCTAACTTTTTTCTATCTCCTTGTCAATTACTGGGTCAAATTGACTGGCACACCTACGAACCTCAAATTTAGGACCTGCACCGGAGCTAAGCAGATCTCCCAGGCCTTCGCGTGTCTAGTGCATCGAACCATATCATCGGCTCCTTCCCAACGCTGCCGGTGATTTTCAGTGTCAACAGCAGCCCTCGAAGCCGAGTTGAGGACCTGAACAGAGGGGGGAGGCCAAGCTGGAGGAGGCCGAGAGGGCCAAGGCCGGTCTGGAAAAAGACAAGGCCGACTTGACAAGGGCCAAAGCCAAGCTTGAAAAAGAGAGGGCCGACTTGAAGAAGGCCAACACCAAGCTTGAAAAGGAAAAAGTTGAACTGGAGAAGGCCAAAGCCAAGTGGGAGGCCAACTATGAGAGTAAGTCTCTGCTCTGACAATGGTCCTAACCAATCCAATAAGTACTCTGTCTGCAATTTTGCCTAACAAGTTTACTTGTCGATGAACCCGGGTAGTTGCTAGAGCCAATGCCCAGATCCAGTTTCAGGCTTTTCCAGAGGAGATGAAGGTTGTCAAGGAGTCACGGGAGATCCTTGCCGAGTCCGTGAAAGGGCTCCTTGACATCATGGATCCTCACTATGTGGGAACCAGCTCCAATATGGTATCCCAAGTGCAGGCGCGCCTTAACGAACCTCCGAGTATCTTGAAGAGGTACTCGGATGAGCATGTTATTGTTGACGTGGCCCAAACCCTAGCGATGACCCAGTCAATCTACCCTAGGGCAGATATTGAAGCCATCAGAGAGGGATTCGCCGAGGAGATGACACCTGAGGAGGCGTTGGGGTTGATAGCCCTGGCGAGGCCGTGTGTGGAGGTGATCACCTGAGATCTGGATATGTAAGAACAGTCCATTATGCAGTCGGTGTATATAAACTTTTGTAATGACATGTCTAATGATATGTGCAATGCCGCCAAGCTCTAAGTTCTGACTTAGTTATCATTAGCTTTACCCGACTATGTAGTCTACGCCAAGTTAGTCTATAGGAACTTAATAAAATCGTTCACTACGGAATGCTATACTCGGGAAAACATCAAAGTCATTGCAAAACTTCATAACTTAAGCAAAACAGGCTCGTATATTATTGACAAAGCACATATAATACTTGCAGCCCCCGACTCACTACTCGGTTGGAACAAGCGGTGTAGTGAATCAGAGAAAACTGTACACATGGAAAGTATAAAACTCAGGTATAGAAAGGACATAGTTGTTCTATATTCCATTAGTTGCTGACGAGGGCACCGTCTTCAGTCTTCAGTCGGTAGGCACCTAGCCGTGTAACTTCTGTGATAGTGAACGGCCCTTCCCATATTAGGGATAGTTTGTGCCTATCTTTGGTGGTTTGTATTTTTCTCAAGACGAGATTGCCAACCAAAAAGGCGCGGCCATAGACATTGCGATTGTGGTAATGACGCAGGCCTTGAAGATACCTTACCGATTGGATTATGGCAATATCCCTTGCTTCTTCCAACTGATCTAGTTCGACCAATCGGGTATTGTTTGAGATGTCTTCTGAGTAAGCCCGGACTCGCGGAGAGCCAAACTCTAACTCGGTTGGTAACACAGCCTCAGCACCATAGAGTAGAAAGAAAGGGGATTGCCCTGTTGCCCGACTAACCGTGGTTCTTAGAGACCAGAGAACATATGGTTGTAGTCGGTTGAATATCCTGGCCTTGATACCTTGCAAGACCATGCCATTGGCACGCTCGACCTGCCCATTGCTCCGCAGGTGTGCCACGGATGCATAGCAGATCTTGATGCTGAAGTCGTCACAGAAATCTTGAAAGACCTCGAATCGGTATAATATACTCATGATGAAGTCCTGTGCTCTTGCCGCTGTTATGGTAGCAACGGGTTTTGCCTCAATCCACTTAGTAAATTTATCCACTGTGATGAACAAGTGTGTGAACCCTCCTGGTGCTTTCTTGAAAAGCCCGACCATGTCAAGCCCCCATATTGCAAAGGGTCAAGAGATTGGGATTGTTTGGAGTTCTTGGGCTAGGAGATTTGTTTGTCTTGCATAGAACTGGCAACCCTCACATGTGCGAACTTTGTCTTTTGCATCTGTTACTGCTGTTGGCCAGAAAAATCCCTGCCGGTAAGCCTTTCTGACTAACGTCCTGGATGCAGCATGGTTGCCACATATGCCCAAGTGGATCAATTGCAGAATCTGCTTGCTCTCCTCGATGGTGACGCAGCGCATGAGGACACTAGATGCACTTCTTCGGTACAGGTCTTCTTCGACTATTAGGAAACTTTTGCTTCGACGTTTGATTTGTTCGGCTTGACTGCGATCTTCTAGGAGTTCGTCGTCCAGGAGGAATTTGAGAATAGGAGCCCACCAATCTTGACATATGTTCAGTACTTCGTCTGTTGCCGGGGTAGGTTCTCCTCCTGACTACTCTGGCACTGGTTTCTTTTTGACAGACGGCTCCATAAGTTGCTCGACAAAGATCCCTGTCGGGACCACTTCTCGCTTGGATCCCATGTTTGCCTGTCATTATCTCTAGCCCGTCGAACTTGTTTTCTAGCTTTCGGACCTCCTGACAGTATGCCACCATGGTGTCGTCGAGACATGTCCAGTCTTTCATGACTTGGTTTACCACAAGTTGAGAGTCTCCTCGCACAACCAGTCAGCGGATGCCGAGTGATATAGCAATGTGGAGCCCGTGGATGATTGCCTCATACTCGCAAGCCGGGAAGTGGATCTGGAGAACATACTTGAGTTTTTCGCCGGTGGGGGACGTCAGTACAACGCCGGCCTTGACGCCACCGATCCTTAGAGAACCGTCGAAGTACATTGTCCAGTACTCTAGCTTCGCTATTGATGTAGGTGTCTCAATTTCTGTCCACTCGGCCACGAAGTCGGCTAGAGCTTGTGATTTCATTGCTGTCTGTGGCTGAATGGTGATGTCGAATGCCATCAACTCGAGCGCGTATTTAGCGATTCGGCCGGTGGCCTCGCGGTTATGTATGACGTCCCCGAGTGGATACGATGTGACCACTGTGACTTGATGTGATTGGAAGTAGTGCACCAGCTTCTGGACAGTGATGAGTAGGCCATAAAGCAGCTTCTGGACCTACGGATATCTCATCTTGGAGTCGGCAAGGACCTCACTGACAAAGTAGACTGGCCATTGAATCTTCTGTATGTGACCCAGTTCGGATCGCTCGACCACCAACACCGTGCTGACTACCTGAGTGGTTGCTGCCAGATATAGCATTAATGGCTCTTGGGGCATGGGTGACGCCAACACGGGTGGTGATGTGAGAAATTTCTTGAAGTCTTCGAAGGCTTGCTGGGCTTCAAGAGTCCATTGGAAATTATCTGCTTTCTTCAATAGCTTGAAAAAGGGCATGCCTGTGGAGGCCATGGGCCCCGGGTACCTCACCACCAGCATGTGGGACACTCGGATAGAGGATGGGCCGAATCATGTAGTTAGAGATAAGATAGCACCCAGCAGACTTTGCCTTGTACGATAAGGAAAACATAGTCTAAGTCGGATAAGTTTCTATCTCTAAGAGGGAAATCCCTTGGACGTTTTCGGTTGGGATCCTTGTCATGTACCCTTGTCCCCTAGTATATAAAGGGAGGCAGGGCGCCCCATGAGGGCATGGGAGATCATTGATCGACATAACCTCTCAGAGGAATAACACCACAACTGGACGTAGGGTATTACCTCACATCGAGGGCCTGAACCAGTATAAAATCTCTTTGCGTTCCTCTGCAATCCACCGAGTTTCCCCTTGCCGAGTACCCTATAGTTCTATTGCCGGTGTAAAACATTGATAGTTGGCGTGCCAGGTAGGTGCCTAAGGAAGCTATAAGCAGCAATCCAGTGTTTATCGTCCTCGGTCTCGATCACCTCCTCGGAGAAGTAACCAAACAAGGTCTCGGTTACCTTGAACTTATCAGCTAACTCGTGGCTTACTCGGTCAGGATCAAATTTGCCTTGGAAATCCCAGCCGAACGCGCTCCTCAACTTCAGCAGCTAGATGCGCCAAGTCAGGAAATGCCGCGCCACCCAAGGCCTGGTCAGGCCAGCTTCTTTAAGCTTATCCAATTTCTCCAGCAATTGATGCACTTGGCCCATCGCCTCAAAGGTTGGATCTGCTGACCAATTAGGTAAAACTACCGGTGGCAAGCCAGTGAATGGACGCAAGGAGGGAGCCAGATCTGCGCAATAGAACCACTCCTTGTGCCAGCCTTTCAGGGAAGATTTCAAGGGGAGATCAAGATATGTTTTCTTCCTATCACTCCTCAACTGGAGACCAGCCCCCCAATCACATTGATATTATTCTTGGAGGGCTGGGGTTTGATGTGGAACAGATGCCTGAAGAAATTAAAATGGGGTTCCACACCCAAAAAACACTCGCAGAGAGTGACAAATATGGAGATTTGAAGAATCGAGTTGGGATTCAAATTCACCAACTCTAACCCATAGAAGTCAAGGATGCGGCGGAAGAAATCAGAAGAGGGAAGGCACAAACCCCGATCAAAAAAAGAGGCAAAAACTACTGTTTCGCCAGATTGGGGATTTGGGACCGACTCACCCTTAACCCAAGTCCCTGTAAGCAATCCAACCCCTTATCCTTGAGCCTTTAGTGAGTCCCCCAACCAGCTTTTTGACTGAATGTTTAAATAACCCAACTCTTGTGAAGGAGATAAATCTAGACAATCTTGTAGGTCTATATGCCCGAGGGTAACCTCATAGTAGCCCTGCTAAGAAAAACTAATGCCGTTGGTAGCACCATCCAACATGATCTTAGTATGCCAGCCTAGGATCCTACCTTACCTACGTTGTTTAGGTTGATCCCCGATGATTCTTGTCCTAGTTAGATAAAACTTTCAAAAGGATGCCATAAAAATTCTTCAAGGTCCAGTGGAGTAATCACTCCGAGGATGAAGCCACGTGGGAATGCGAAGACCATCTTCGCAATGCCTATCCGTATCTTCTCTCCAACCCGTCGCAATCTCGGGGACGAGATTCTTTTTAGGGGGGGAGAGTTGTCACAGCCCTAGATTTAATTTCAGGAGATAATTTACAAGAAACAGAAAATGTAATATGACTAAATATGTATAGATAAAAGTTTGACATAAAAATATAGAGATAAATAAATTAAGTACCATTGCATGTGCAGGCTTTCTTTTGAATTGTTTTTGGATCTTAAAGTGCACTTTCATAATAGGATGCATATGCATTTGTATAGCCTAAGGAATTTCTAAAAATGATTGGTCAAACATAAAATCATGGAAAAATTCCTGTAAATACTATCCCACATAATTAATCCACTGTAAATTTTACATGATTTTATCATGTGGGCACCCAATTATTCTGCACTATAAGAGGTAATTGGTACGACAACGCGAAATATCTAGTTGGATGGGGTCTCGAATAAAAATCAAATAGAACTGTAACCATCCAACCTCATCGCAGCCTTGTCACACAAATCACCAATTATAATGCAAAACAACCGAACGCCAGACTAAGAACACAAGAGATATTTGGAAGAATAGTTACACCAGTCCACACGGCGAGATATGCCCGTCAAACCACACGAAGGCAGCGACCAAACACGATACATATCTCTGAGGACATGGTCTACGGTTGAACTATTCTCCATGCATCTCAACTGTTCTAAGTCTATTACTCATGCAGACTAGCCCCAGGAAAATTGCTAGTCCACACTTTCATCTCTAGCAATGGTATGCAATAAGTGGTTGTACAAGTAAGTAAACTAAATTTCTACATCAGAGTTACATAGGTCAAATGACCAAATAATATGATTCAGCGGAAGCTTGTCTACCCATACCACAGGCAATCCGACTAGGGGTACACCCCTTAAGAATCAATCCTGAAGAAGCAACGGGAATCCCCGTAGCACTCAACCTACAACAAGGTAATAAACGAAAATACAAGCAAGAAGTCAGTACATTACCGAAATAATGTACTGCAATGTCAATCCTATAATACATGCAAGTTCTAAATCAAGAAAGGCTATTTGTGGTTCAGTTTTGCATAAGCTAATTTTAGTTCACAATCATTTTGCAAACGGTAATTTAGAAAGCATTTAAAACAAATGTAATAAGTAGTGAAGTGATCAACATAATATCAACATAATAATTTTCCTGCTTGTGCCCTCCTCAGCAACAAGGACACCATAAGCATTGTAATAAGCATAATAGTTCTCATAAATCACCAATTCTTATCCCAATTTCATAAAGCATTTTAGAAACATAAATCTATACTCAATGAGCACAACCATGCCGTCATGACCGTGAGCACGGCTAACCGATTAGTTTGACTCTACAGAGTTTTACATCGTTACCACACATGATGTGATAGAAGCCAACGGCTACACTCTAGTTTATCCGGTACCCGTCGGTACCACACACTCTTCACGTTGAATGCGTCTAGAGTCACAACACACTTTTACATTACCTAATATTTAGCCTTGCACCAGCACGAGTTGTGTTACTCCCACACGGGCGCTATCCCGATGCCGTGGGTGGTGGCCACGCCTTAAACCCAGCACCGTGGCGGCAGCCTTCTGACTCCCACGAGGCACACAACGTTGTACTGGACCAACTTAGATGCCTATGCCATGAGATGATCACAGTCCCTCATGGTTCACATAGGTAGCTCCGCTGAACAGCCCTACAGTACATTCGTAGACCGCTGCCCATACTACTCTGCCTACCAAAATGCAAGGCTAAACATCAAGTAACTTAATCCACTATGACCATCCCATAACTAGCACATGTGGTTGTACTGTTTAACATGAGAATATGGCACTGAGTTCAGTCCTTAACTGACCCGGGCGAACACTCCCCCTATCGGTGTGCAACTACTCCATATGCACATCACTTGCCGCCCAAGTCTAAATCAGGTTTTCCATCATTTTAGTTCACAAATAATCAGAGGCTTCACCTCTGTCCAGAAGTCATAAAATTCCCATTTTCAAATGTATATAGTGATCACTGTAATATTTAGCACATTTCTAAGCATGGCTAAACTTAAGCGAGTGTATTAACTTAATATAAACCCCCATGAGTACACACCAAGTACTTTAATCAAGCCTAAGGTTACAAACAGCAGGAAGTAAAATGTTCTAAGGTGGATCATGCAACTAATGGGTTATAACTACCATTTACCACAATTCAAATACCGTTAATCACAAATACGCATGCAATTTTGCAAAACAACACATTTCATTCCCCAAAAACATAGGATTCAATTTGTTCAAGGAGGAGGGGAGAAAACTTGCCTTACTCTTGAGTACTCGGACTCCAACTATTTCACTCCTTCACAGATATCGAATTCGTTCTCTAGAGAGAAAATAACGTACGATCGAATAAATAGCAAATAATGCAAAGATCTGGGCCAAGATCCAGAGAAACAAAGTAGGCATCACCTTAGTGAGTTGCTGAGGTGGGTACAGACGCGAGGAATCGGAGTTTGACTCACCGTGGTCAGAGAGAGAGCAAGAAGGGGGCACGGTGGCCGGCGGAGAGGAAGAAGACGTGGTTCTACAGTCTCGGGACTCAGCTGCCTCTAGTGCTCGGTTCTTGAGCTCGTCCTGGTCTGGTGATGCTGCTGGCCAAGATTCAGCTCCAATCTTGCTTCGGTCAGGGAGAACGCGTGCATGCCACGGCGGCGGTCGCCGGAGCCGAGTGCACACTGCGGCGTCTTCAACCGGAGAAGGACAGCGGCCGTCGGGATCTCGCCGGTGCTAAGGAAGAAGGCGCCGTGTTTCAGAGCTGTGGTGGTTTTCGCCCTCGGGCTTTCCGTGGAGGAGTGAGAGAGAATGGCGAGGAGTGCTGAATGGCGAGATGGCTCGGGTTGCAGTCGACTTGGCCGAGGAGAAGGAAGAGGGCGCGCTGGCGCCGCTCTGTGAGCATGCAGCCGGTGGCTTGGCGCGTGTCCGCGAGCGTGGCAACGATGTTCTGCAGGTGGGGCCGGGCTAGAAGGGTGTCTGTGGCTGACAGATGGGACCCACAATGGCCGGGACCCACTTGGCAGTGACAGAATAGAGAGAAGACTTTCTCTAGAGTGTGTTAATGAAGTAGTTGAGGAGATGACTTGAGCTGGCATTTTGACTGAGTCACAGTGTCGGTAAAACCATGGAAAAATTACTGTGAGCAGTAGATGGTATTGGCTAGCTCTGTGCCAAAATTCAGAGTTGTGGGACTTGTGGATTTCTCTGGAGAAAATGGCAAAGTTTGGCCGAAAAGCATTTTCTGTTGTGCACTAGTCTGAGTCAGTGAGCTTTGTCCTATTATTTCATGTTCAAGTTTTGTGAAGATTGTACTGAAATTTTTACTGTAATTGGTTCACAATATAATCCAAGTTCTGGTAAGATTTGGTGAGAATGTGATCGATGGATTAATTCTGGCAAAAGTGTCAAGTAGGCTGTCTGCAGGTGCACGTTTTTCTGTATTGCTTAATTAATAGTATTTATTTGAGACACTTATTGAATTCATAAAATTTGGTAAAAATTACTGGAGATAGAGAAGAATGTGATTAACTTGCTGACCAAATTTTGTTGCTATAAGTGATCTGGTTTATTTTTGGTGGATTCGCAAAGTAGGGTTGTGGATCCAGTTTTTCTGAAGTTTCATTTATTTTCTCCAGTGCCTTGATCTTATCATTTGATGTGTTTTCTTTGGGAGATAAATTAAACCAAAATTACTGGTGGTAGGATTCTTGTTGGCACACACTTTGGAAAGAGAGCTCTGTCCAATTATTCTTCATTTTCATTTGGTGAATTTTAGAATTATACCTATTCATCTTTAGCTAGCTTCCTAGTCTAGCTGATTTGAGAGATTTTATTGAAGTACCAATTGAAGTGATAAGGTTATAGAAAATTTACAGTGGATTAATTTTGTGGGATAGTGGTTACAGGAATTTTTCTATGATTTTACGCTAGACCTATTCTTCTTAGAAATTATTTAGGCTATACAAATATATATGCATCCTATTATGAAAGTGCAATATAAGATCCAAAAACAATCTAGAAAAAGGTATGCACAAGAAATGGTAATTGCTTTATTTATCTCCATATTTTTATATCAAACTTTTATCTATACATAGTTAGTCATATTACGTTTTCTATTTCTTATGAGTTAACTCCTAAAATCTTTATGCACTCCTGAGGTATTTTATCTTAGTCCAAACCTCTTATCGTTGCTCCCTAGTTTGGAAACTATAGGATTTTACTCTCGAGGTCTTTTTGTTAATTGGTTTTGGTTAGAATTTCGAAAGTCGAAATTCTGGTATGTTACATATCACTTCAGTAAGTACCCCAATAAAATCCCTCAAATCAGCTAGACTAGGGAGTTAGCTAAAAATGAATAGGTATGCTTCTAAAATTCACCAAATAAAAATGAAGATTAATTAGACAGAGCCCTTTTCCCAAAGTGTGTGCCAACATGAACCCTACCACCAGTAATTTTGGCTTAATTTAATTCCCAAAGAAATCACATAAAATAATAAGAGCAAAGCCCTAGGGACATAAATTGCACTGCAGAAAAACTGGCCCAGCATGCCTACTTTGCGATTTCACCACAGATTAGCCAGACCACTTCTAACCCTGAAAATTGGTCAGCAGGTTAAACACATCTTTCTTTACTTCCAATAATTTTCCCATAATTTATGCTCCTCATTAACCTAGTAAAACAGTAATACCAAGACTGCATGTTGGACAGCTCACAAGACTTAGCTTCTAGAGGTTTCTCCTCTCTCAAGTCACTGACCGGTGGGACCCACAAGACCTTGGCCCACTTGTAAGCCATAGCACAGCATAGGACAATGTGTTGCACCAAGAAATTCACCCACACCTCTCTCTTCTCCCTAGGTTTCCCCTTCATGGACCCACTAGTCATAGACTAAAACTAGCCAAATATGTGTAGAAAAGTGTTGTCTTACATGTGGGACCCACCATGAACACTGTAGCACTAGAGCAACTCAGCAACTGCATGCCAGACGTGTCACTGCCTCCTTCTTCCTCTCCCTCACAGCACACAGAGGAGATGAGCTCAACCACTGGAAACCTCGACCTTTTTGCCTCAAATTTAGCTAGCCGAGTCTCTTTCTCATCCTCTCCACGTTCCCACCGAGGAAACCGACGAAAACCCCAAGGATCACCGGCGGCAGCCTCATCCTCCCTGCTACCGAGAGTGTTCGACCGAGCTCGAGCTAGCTCCGGTGAGTTCCATCCCTTTTTGACCCCGGGAACGTGATCTACAAGCTTTGATCGTTCCATTTTTGCACTTAGCCGTCCCAGGTTTGCTAGCCAAAGTCGCCTTGGTGCCACCGTGCTTTGTCTCTGCTCTGCAGAACCGCCGCCGTGACACCGTCGTCGTTCCGACCGATCCAGTACACCGCCGACCGAGCCAGCTTGCCAGCGTCATCGCCTCGCCTCGCCTCCAGAAGCCTGCTAACCGAAGGAATCGGACTGCGAAGCCCCGAGCAAGGAGATCGGCCTCCGTCTTCCCCAAGTCTGGCCGCCTGCCGCCATCGTCGATTGCTTCACCTGTGGTGAGCCTCCGCTCGATTCCCTACTCCAGTACCTTTCCTGGAGCTTCACTAACGTGGTTGATGACGTATCCCCAATCATCGTGGACCAAAACGGTCGAACGCCGTTGCTCAGTGGATTTCCACCGCCGCCGAGCCATTCTCCCCATCGCCGCCTTTGTCCAGCCCTCCTCCGCCTTGGGCCATCGTAGGGTGAGCATCCTTGCACCTAGTAGTAATTTCTACATGCATGTGCACAGCCAGATCGAGTCCAAAACAGGATACACATCGTTGACCTGAACCACTCCGCCGCTGGCGCCGCCGCTGTGCCTAGCTCCGGCCATTGTCGGCAACGGGACCACCACCGACAGCTTCGCCTTGATCTCCTCTGTTGTTCTTCTGTTGGCCGCTACCCGAGCCGCACCGCTGTTCACCGTCACCGCCACCGAGAAGCTCGCTGCCTCCGCTCTGCTTGCGCCTCCCCTGCTTTGGCTCGCTGGCATGTGGGCCAAGCTGGAGAGAAATAAGAAAAAGAAAAGAAAAGACAACCGATTTATTTTACAACAGAAAAATATGCAAACTTCAGAAATTCATAACTTTGCCATTTTAACTCCTTTTTGAGCGAAACCAATTTTGTTAGTTCTGTAAATTTGTAAACTTTAATATTGCGAAATAAAAATATGACCACTTCTGTACAGAAAATATCTATAAAATAATGTGAAGCAAAAATACCCTATTTTGTGCCTAGGAACTTGGAATATTTCTATAAAATCCATTATAACTCCTTTTGAGGTGAACCAAATTTCTCTGGATTCATAAAAATGTTCTCTTTAATGTTGTAAAATAAAAAGTGAGGACTTCTGTGTAATATTTTTCTCTAAAAATGAAAATACCTTTTGTATACCTCTTTATAACCTAGAAGTTTATAAATTTTGAGAAAATTCATCCTAATTGTTAAAAATGTGAAACCACTTTTGTTTAACTCAGAAAATTGTAACCTTACTGTGCACAATTTGTATTTGACAAATATACCTCCCCAAAATAGGCCTAAGTAATTTTAATCTTTCTTTTTGATAAACTTATAAAATTCACAACTAAATCATTTTAAATCAAATTTCAGTGAACCAAATTTTGTTAGAACCAGTAGGTTATGCTGTTTTTTTATAAAAATACTGGCGTTCGTGAAATCTTAATAGAAAATGTCAGTTAAATATATTAACTTAAGGTTACAATATAAATAATTACAAAATTGCCATTTTCAGCCCTTCTACCTTGTTATTTTTTGTATCTCCCAATCTAGAGATGCAGATGACTTGGTTCTTTATCCTAAAATCTTGTTAGGACATGCCCTACCTACTGTTTTTTTATCTCATAATGAATTGATCATTTCTGCATAGACAAGTTTAATTGCTTCTTAATTGCATATTCGCTTTTTATCGATAGATTAGGAGGTTTCGGAGTACGAGGAAACTAATCCAGAGGTTGAGTGTGAACCTTCTCTACAGCAAGGCAAGCATCTATGCAAGCATCTAAGCATATTGAACCCATATTTTCAATAAATTGATTTGTTTGTGAAAGCAATATCTATATGCATGTTACGGTCTATTTAAAATGGGAAAAACGGGTAGAGTCAAGATTACCCAATTGTATGTATTTCCATTCCTTGGTTGTTGATTCCATGTTTATACCTTGTCACCCCTGGTTAAGGACTTTGGGATGCTTTTATTTTATCAAATGCTTAGCCATGCTTATTTCTAGACCTAGAAAAATCCGATAGATGGAGCTATCGGTTCAAAACTAGTTTAATCCGAATGGATGGGTTAAAATCTGAAAAGAATAACTTTTGATTTATAATTAAGAATATGTTTGACTTGGACGGATGATAGGGCGATGACGGGATGGTGTTTCCCCGATGCACGTAGCTCCGTCTGGGTCGTTAAGGACCGAACATGTTGACGTCTATTCAAGCACCCTACGTACTTCCACACACTGGGAATGGGACGGCTTAACTAAGTAGCACGGGAGGCTGTGGCCATCTACACCCATCCGTCAGTCGTGAGGATGGTTTTTCCTTTGGAGGGCCTCAAGCGCGCCTGGTTTTGGCCGGAGGTGCCTCCCACGACGGTGACCCCGCCTTAGTCACCACACACGCACGACTAAGTCGTCGGGGGCCCAGACGTGGTTTAGGTGGTTGGGGCTAAGCGTGCAAAAAGTTGTGTTGTGACCTCTAGTCCGCACTCAATGTGTAGAGTGTGGGTACCGGCAGGTACGGATCAAACTAGAGTGTAGCCGTTTGGCTTCTATCGCATCGTGTGGGTAAAGATGTACACCTCTGATCAGAGTAAGAACTATTCGAATAGCCGTGTCCACGGTTACAGGACGATCGCTTGATGTGTTAGTTACTCATGTTAGCATCCAACTTGGGATATGTGGTTATGGGATTATGTTGTTATACCATGACTTAGGATAGTCATGGATGGATGGATTTATATAAAAGGCTTTGATGTTAAATATGGCTTGGTTTTAGCCATGAAAGATGGTATGCTTGTGTAGCATAATTATTTGGGCAATGGTGGCCCATTGTTGATGTTAGAGCATGGGATTGTGCTCATTTTTACTTCCATTTCAGAACTATAAGCTTGCTGTCCTAAATTTTCAGATTGAGCTATTTCACAAATGCTTATGTTTTAAATGTATTACTTGCTCAATAAAATCAGCTTTATGCAAAATCAGATCGACATAGCCATACTCCTTGATGTAGAGACTAGCATTACTCCTTTGTTCTATTATTATTGTATAAGTCTAGCTGAGTACTTGTTATACTCACGCTGCATATCTTTCAGGTGAGGATATCGACAACATTGATGTGGTCTACTATTATCCCGCCGAGGGTGGCGAGGATAATGTGTAGTTGAAGTTATGCTCTATCCCCAGTCGGTTGCCCTGTGGTTTGGTTTGGCACCACTGGTTTTATCTTTTATGTTTATATTTTTCCGCTGCTATCTTTTGGGTTACTTTGTGATGAATTAGGGTGTGAGCCCTCTATGTAATATATATAACTCCGCTGCTCGTTTATCCATATTTTGAGTACTTGTGATGCTTATCAATTTCTTGCGATGAAAGTGTGAAGTTAGTCGCTTTCCTGGGGACTAGCTGAACATGAGTATGAATTTAGAAATGATGAGATGCATGGATGTTGGTTCAACCGTAGAACATGTCCCCAGAAGTGTGTATCGTGTTTGGTCACCACCTTCGTGTGGTTTGATGGGCACACTTCACTGTTTGGGACTGGTGAATCAACTCTCCAAATATCTCTTTATTTTTGAATTCGGCGCGTTGGATTTGTATTGTGAGTGGGTAAAGATTATGGCAAGGCTGCGATGAGGATGGATGGTTACCACATTTATTCAGTTTTTATTCGAGACCCCATCCATCTAGATATTTCGCGTTGTCATAATAATTACTCTCCATAATGCACTTCCGGGGTGCCCACATCATGTACCCCTGTCCCCTAGTATATAAAGGGAGACAGGGCGCCCCATGAGGGCACAGGAGATCATTGATCGACATAACCTCTCAGACGCATAACACCACAACTGGACATAGGGTATTACCTCACATCAAGGGCCTGAACCAGTGTAAAATCTCTTTGCGTTCCTCTGCAATCCACCGAGTTTCCCCTTGCCGAGTAGCCCTATAGTTCTATTGCCGGTGTAAAACATCGACAATGCCCTGTTCACCCAGTCGGGAAATAAATTGGCTGAGTGCTGCCATGCAACCTGTCAGCTTCTGGATGTCCTTCTGGCTAGTCAGGGGTGTCATGTTCATGATTGCATTGACTTTCTCCGGGTTGGCCTCGATGCGAGACGATGAAGCCGAGTAGCTTCCCGGATGACACACCGAAGGTGCACTTTTCCGGATTCAACTTCATCTTGAATCTTCGAAGATTTTGGAAGGTTTCTTCCAGGTCAGCGATGAGGTCTTCTTTGGACTTGGTCTTGATCACCACGTCGTTGACGTAGGCTTCCACGTTGCGCCCGATCTGAGTGTGTAGACACCACTGGATTGCTCATTGATACGTTGCTCCAGCGTTTTTCAAACCGAACGGCATGGTGATGTAGAAGTAGGCGCCAAATGGCGTGATGAAAGACATCTTTAGGTAGTCCTCCTCCTTCAGGCTGATTTGGTGGTATCCTGAGTAACAGTTGAGAAAGCTAAGAAGTTTGCACCTCGTGGTTGAATCCACCACTTGATCTATTCTTGGTAGACCAAACGGATCCTTGGGGCACGCCTTGTTGAGATCAGTGTAGTCGACGCACATGTGCCATTTACCTTTTTCTTCTGAACCAGAACTGGGTTTGCCAGCCAGTCCAGGTAGTAGACCTCTTTGATGAACCCGGCTGTGAGGAGCTTGGTTATCTCCTCCTGAATAGCATCTTTCTGGTCCTGTGCAAAGCGCCATAGCCGTTGCTTGACTGGCTTGGCGTCTGTCTTGACATTGAGGGCGTGCTCGATCACCTCCCTTGGTACGCCCAGCATGTCGGACGGTTTCCATGCGAAGATATCTTTGTTGGCTTGAGGGAAGGTGATGAGCGCGTCTTCCTATTTGGGGTCGAGTCCGGTCCTGACTAGAGTAGTCTTGGAGGGGTCGGAAGGGTCCAGGGGGAACTTCTTTGTGTCAGAGTCCACTAAAATTCTTGACTTTGTTGCGTCCGACTGCCGCCTCTTGTGATTGAGCCAACTCACAGCTCTCCTTGTCGCAGGTGAAGGCTTGCTTGACGTCGCTGCGGAGGGAGAGAACTCCGGCTGGCCCGGGTATCTTGAGCACCATGTATGTATAGTGTGGTATCGCCATGAATTTGTTGAGCACCGGTCGTTCGAGTATCGTGTGGTACGCAGTCTTGAAGTCGGCGACCTCGAAGCAGATGTTTTCTATGTGAAAGTTATCCCGCGTGCCGAAGGTGACCGGCAATGTTATCTATCCGAGAGGGGTTGAAGACAAGCTGGGAATTATCCCATGGAAGGGCGCCGTACTTGGCCGTAATTCTGAATGAGGGATCTTCCTCTCATCCAGAGTCTTGGAGAATTGAATGTTGAGCGCGCTGCCTCCATCTATGAGGACCTTCTTCAGCTTGATACTTTTGACGACTGGGTCCAGGACGAGTGGGTAGCGTCCCGAGTGTGAAACCCGATCTAGATGATCTACGCGGGTGAACATGATGGACATCTCTGACCAACGCAAAACTAGGGGGCGTATGCTATGGAGACTGTGTTGACGCGCGTGCTGTTAGCTTCTGCTTCCGCTTGGACTCATACGCAGACGGCCCTCCGAAGATGTGGTTGAGCTTGGCTTGGGGATCCTGAAAATCGTCGGCCGGGCCCGAATCTGGCTTGTCTTTGTCCTTGTCAGCGGCTAGATGATAAAGCCTACTTGGAAGCAAACTTCTTGAGCATGAAGCAGTCTTTGGCCGTGTGTTTGCCCTTGGGGTGGAAGGGGCAAGGCCCGTTCATAACTTTCTGGTAGTCGTTGTTCCGTGGGGGCCGCGACCGAGTGCGCTCCACGTTGGCCACCTCGTTGTTCGACTTCCGCTTGCGGTTACCAGACTTGTTCTGTGATGGCTCATTTTTAGCTTTTGCCTTTTGGTCCTTCTGCCGGGACTCCTTCTTTTCGTCGAGGGCTTCAGCAACCACACTGAGTCGGCATACTTGTTTGCCATATCGAAGAGGGCCTTGACTGAGGCTGGTGGCTTCCGAGTGAACCTCGCGATGAATGGGGCGTCCTTGACTCCCTTGCGGAAGGCAGCTATGACGACCTCGATTTTGATCATTGGGATCTAGTTGCGCTTCTTGGAGAACCTTTTGATGAACTCACGGAGCGACTCGTTCTTCCTGTGGTGCAGCTGGTAGAGATCGTGCCCGGACGATGGCCGCTCGTAAGTCCCCTGGAAGTTGGCTATAAAGCGTTCCCGGAGTTCACCCCAGGAGCCGATTGATCGCCTAGGGAGCCCTATTAGCCATGTCCTCGCTGAGTCGGCCAGGGCGACCGGGAAGTAGGTAGCCATGCCGAGTGATGTTTGCCGTGACTCCTCGTGTGGTTGACTTCAGCCGGCCGCCCGGCATCATGCTAATGCGGATGAGATTGCCGCTGGACAACCCAACTAATTGGTCAATATAAGTGTTTCGCCCGACTGCTGGTGCTGCTGATAGGCAGCAGCTGTAATTATTGCCTTGATCTTGGCGATAGTCGGGGTAGCCTGGTGATCAGGCCTAAGCTGGAGCGTGTCCAGCAGGGTTGCAGCGGCCACGACGTTCTATTGTGGCGTGACGAAGACGTCGTGGTCGCTGACTTCGGTCTTGAGGATTTGTTGCTGAGTGGTTCGCCCAGCCCTATGTAGCTCATCATTGTGAGCCTCGCGATCGGCCTCCTCCTGTTGCCGTAGTCAGCATGGCTCCTCTTGTTGCTCCTCCTGTAGTCAGCGCACCTCCAGCAGAGGGGTTGAAGCCATAAAGATCTCTTGGGGCAGAAGGAAACTCGCCAGATTGGTGTCCGAACTAGTGTTCGAACCACTGTCTGACTTGGACTCAAAATCCGAGTAGTTGATCAGAGTAAGAACGACTCTGACCTCCCTAGATCCAATCTGGAATGGCTCTACGCCGTGTCCAAACTGAAGCATGGGAGATCGGGTCTGTCGATGTTTTACACCGACAATATAAATATAGGGCTACTCGGCGAGAGGAAACTCAGTGGACTGCAAAGGAACACAAGGAGATTTTATACTGGTTCAGGCCCTCGATGAGAGGTAATACCCTACGTCCAGTTGTGGTGGTATTCCTTTGAGGATGTATGTAGATCAATGATCTCGTGTGTTCTCTTGCCCTCAGGGGGCGCCCTGCCTCCCCTTATATACTGGGGGACAGGGGTACAAGATAGGAATCCCAACTGGATACAGCCAAGGGATTTCCTTCTTAGAGATATATCTTATCCAACTAAGACTGTATATTCCTTATTGTATAAGGCAAAGCCTGCCGGGTGCTACTATATCTCTAACTACAAGACTCAGCCCATCCTCTATCCGAGTGGCCCATATGCTTGCAATGAGGTACCTGGGGCCCATGGCCTCCATAGTAGCCCCTGAGACCTTCATAGTTGAGTCACAGCTGATGCCGAGTGCTCATCCTCCACGGTGAAGATTGCCCAAGTATGTTGCTCCCGAGTACTCTTTGTCCGAGTGCGTCTTCTTCCCGAGTCCTGCTTCATGTCAGCTGGCAGCGAGGCTATGAAGGGCTTCATGTAGATGTATGAATAGTGTGCGCCGAATAGGCCCACCTATAAGGTGTAGCCCCCGACTCTATGCTTAATTGTGAAGACAAAGATCTTTAACCTTGTAGTCTTTCCTGAGTAGATTACTACTGGTAACGAGACTCTTCAGTATCATGTCAACCGGAATATGATTTATAGTCTTGCCAAGTAGCATGCCACTCATATATAGGACTCTTCAGCTTCATGTCAGCCGGAATAGGGGGTTTATAGTCTTTCCCAAGTGGCGTCCCACTCGGAAGCTAGACTCCTCAGCGTCATGTCAGCTGGAAAGAATATTTATACTCTCTCCCGAGTAGTGCACTACTCGGAAGTTAGACTCTTCAGCGTCATGTCGGCTGGAATAATGTCGCTCATGGCAATTGGCGGCCAAGCATGTAGGCCAAGTACCACTTTATGAAAATTAATCTATTGCGTGGTCAGGTGTACTCGAGAAAGATACCTGCGTCCCCAATTTTAATGAAGACCAGCTTGCGATCCCTATAAGGATATATCCTCGATACTTGGTGGATAAGACAGATACCCAAACACATGTGTTTAGCAATTAGGTCTTCATGAACCATATCTGTGGAGGCCATGGGCCCCGGGTACCTCACCACAAGCATATGGGCCACTCGGATAGAGGATGGGCCGAGTCTTGTAATTAGAGATAAGATAGCACCTGGCAGATTTGGCCTTGTACAATAAGGGAAACACAGTCTTAGTCAGATAAGTTTCTATCTCTAAGAAGGAAATCCTTTGGCTGTATCCGGCTGGGATCCCTATCCTGTACCCCTACCCCCGGTATATAAGGGGAAGCAGGGCGCCCCATGAGGGCGAGAGATCATTGATCGACAAACACCTCAGAGGAATAACACCACAACTGGACGTAGGGTATTACCTCGCCTCGAGGGCCTGAGCCAGTATAAATCTTCTTTGCGTTCCTCTGCAATCCACCGAGTTTCCCCTTGCCGAGTTGTGGAGGCCATGGGCCCCGAGTACCTCATTACCAGGATATGGGCTACTCGGATAGAGGATGGGCCGAACCATGTAATTAGAGAAAAGATAGTACCTGGCAGGCTTTGCCTTGTATAACAAGGAAACATAGTCTTAGTTGGATAGGACTCTATCTCTAAGAAGGAAATCCCTTGGCCGTATCCTTATCATGTATCCCTGTCCCCTAGTATATAAAGGGAGGCAGGGCGCCCCTCAGGGCAAGAGACAAGATCATTGATCATAAAACACCTCAGAGGAATAACACCTCAACTGGACGTAGGGTATTACCTCACATCGAGGGCTTGAACCAGTATAAATCTTCTGTGTTCCTCTGCAATCCACCGAATTCACCTTCACCGAGTAGCCCTATAGTTTTGTTGCCAGTGCAAAGCATCGACAGTTGGCACGCCAGGTAGGGGCCCCGGTGAATTCTTCATCAACGAATCCGATGGATCTAACAAGCAGAGTCGACGGCAACAAGTTCTCCCCCGGAGACAAGATTTCTTTTGGAAGCCTCGATTTCGTCGCCGACCAGATCGGCAACCTTACCTTGGCCAGAACAGATCTAATCCAGCCGGCCGAGGAGCCAGCCAACGTAGCGCCAATCGGCCCACAGGACACCACGATCTCCTTCCATGACTTACTACGGGAGTCCTTCACATCGCCAAGCGTAGGGACAACTCTCTCCTTCGGCGTCCGACTTGCGCTAGGCCTTGAGCTAGCCCGGGTTGGGCCGAGAAGGGGGGAGATCATCAATCTCCCACACGGACTCGGCGACGCTGCGGATTTACACTCCGCACAACAAACCTGATCTCCTATGATTCTGTTTGGACACGGCCAAGCGTCGTTTCAGATTGGATCTAGAGAGGTTGGGGTTGTTCTCACTCCGATAAATTACTCGGAGTCCGACTCCAAGTCGGATAACGGTTTGAACACCAGTTCGGACTCCAGTCTGGTGAGTTTTCTCCTCCCCCGCGAGATCTTCATGGCTTCAACACTACCCTCTGAGGTGCTCCGACTACAAGAGGATCAGCAGGAGCAGGCGCACCGACTGCAACTATAGGAGGAAGCTGATCGCAAAGCTCGCAACTACGGGCTGCGCAGAGTTGGGCGAGCAGCCCAGCAGCAGATTCTCCAAACTAAAGTCGGCGATCACGACATCTTCGTCACGCTACAACAGAACGTTGTGGCCACTGCAACTTTGCTGGACACGCTTCAGCTCGGGCCTGACCACTAGGCCACCCCAACTATCGCCAAGATCAAGGCGATGATCACGACTGTTGCCTGCCAACAACAAGAACAGCAGTCGGGCGACACCCTAGTACCGGCTAACAGGTCGAGATCTCCAGCAGCGGGCTCATCCACATCAGCTCGGCGTCGAGCCGCCGGCTCAAGTCGGCCACGCGAGGAGTCTAGGCAAACTACACTTGGCAATACTAATAACAACAACCGGCGCCGTCACCAGTATGATCGCCGGCCTAATCAAGACCTCCGAGAGCGCATACAGCATGATCTTCGCCATACTATCAGCGCCCGGCGCCGCGAGTGGCAAGAGGATGAGCGCCGCCGACTGGAAGACGAAAACGAGTGCTTTGGCCTTCATCACGAGTGGTTTAACCGCCGTGGTCGAAGCCCGAGCCCCCACAAAGACGAAGGGATCCCAGCTTTCACTCGGGAGCTGCAAGACGTCCACTGGCCGACTGGCTTTAAGCCCACGGGGATCGAAAAGTATGACGGCAAGACAAATCCCGAGTCCTGGATCACCGTATATACCCTAGTAGTTCGAGCTGCTAGGGGCGACAACAAAGCCATGGCTAACTACCTCCCGGTCGCGCTAGCCGACTCGGCGAGGACATGGCTGACAGGCCTCCCGAAGCGGTCGATCGGTTCCTGGGGAGAACTCAGGGAGTGGTTCATCGCGAATTTTCAGGGGACCTACGAGAGACCGTCTTTAGAGCACGATCTCTATCAGCTGCACCAAAAGAAGAACGAGTCTCTGTGAGACTTCATGAAGAGGTTTTCCGAGAAGCGTAACAAGATCCCAACGATCCGCGACGAAGCTGTCATCGCCGCCTTCCGCAAGGAAGTAAAGAACACCCCATTCATCGTGAAGTTCACTCGAAAACCACCGCCGTCTGTCCGGGCTCTGTTCGACATGGCCAACAAATACGCCGACTCGGCTGAAGCGGTCGCTGAGGCCCTCAATGAGAAGAAGGACTCCCGACAGAAGGACCAAAAGGCGAAAACCAAAAACGAACCGTCTCAAAACAAGTCTGGCAGCCGCAAACAGAAGTCGGACAACGAGGTGGCCAACATGGAGCGCACTCGGTCACGGCCCCAGCGGAATAACGACTACCAGAAAGTCATAAGCGGGCCATGCCCCTTCCACCCCAAGGGAAAGCACGCGGCCAAAGACTGCTACATGCTCAAGAAGTTTGCCTCCGAGCAGGCTCAATCATCTGGCACCGACAAGGACAAAGACAAGCCAGATCAGGGTCTGGCTGACGATTTCCAAGACCCTCCGGCCGAGCTCAACCACATCTTCGGAGGGCCGTCCACGTACGAGTCCAAGCGCAAACAGAAGCTTTCAACGCGCGACATCAACACGGTCTCTACAACGGACACCCCCTAATACCTGCGCTGGTCAGAGATGGCCATCACCTTCAATCGCGCAGATCACCCAGATCGGGTTTCCCACCCAGGACGCTATCCACTCGTCCTGGACCCGGTCGTCAGAAGCATCAGGCTGAAGAAAACCCTCATCGACAGAGGTAGCGCGCTCAATATCTTGTTCGCCAAGACTTTGGACGAGATGAAAATTCCTCGTTCAGAACTATGGCCGAGCACTGCGCCCTTCCACGGGATAATTCCCGGCCTGTCATCAACTCCACTCGGGCAGATAACCTTGCCGGTAACCTTCGGCACGCGGGAAAACGTCTGTTTCGAGGTGGCCGACTTTGAGACCGCGTACCACGCGATACTCGGACTACCGGCACTCGCCAAATTCATGGCGATACCGCACTATACATACATGGTGCTCAAGATGCCTGGGCCAGCAGGAGTCCTCTCCCTCCGCAGCAACATCAAGCAACCCTTCACCTGCGACAAGGAGAGCTGCGAACTGGCTCAATCACAAGAGGCGGCAGTTGGGCGCGATAGCATCCGGCAAGCCGTCACAACTGAAGTCGAGCAAGATCATGTTCCGGCAAAAAAAGCAGCGAAGTTGGGAATTTCAGCTGACTCTGACACGAAGAAGATCCCCCTGGACCCTTCCGACCCCTCCAAGACTGCTCTAGTCGGGACCGGACTCGACCCCAAATATGAAGACGCGCTCGTCACCTTCCTACAAGCCAATAAAGATATCTTCGCATGGAAACCGTCCAACTTGCCGGGCGTACCAAGGGAGGTGATCGAGCATGCCCTCAATGTGAAGACAGACGCCAAGCCAGTCAAGCAATGGCTACGGCGCTTCGCTCAAGACCGCAAGGATGCTATTCGGGAGGAGATCACCAAGCTCCTCGCAGCCGGGTTCATCAAGGAGGTCTATCACCCGGATTGGCTAGCAAACCCAGTTCTGGTTTGGAAGAAAAAAGGTAAATGGTGCATGTGCATCGACTACACCGATCTCAACAAGGCGTGCCCCAAGGACCCATTTGGTCTTCCCAGGATAGATCAGGTGGTTGATTCCACGGCAGGGTGCGACCTACTCAGCTTTCTCGACTGCTACTCAGGATACCATCAAATCAGCCTGAGGGAGGAAGACTGCTTGAAGACATCTTTCATCACGCCGTTTGGAGCGTACTGCTATATCACAATTCCGTTCAGCTTGAAGAATGCTGGAGCAACCTATCAACGGGCCATTCACCGGTGTCTGCACACCCAGATCGGGTGCAACGTGGAAGCCTACGTCGATGACACGGTGATCAAGACTAAGTCCAAAGAAGACCTCATCGCTGACCTGGAAGAAACCTTCCAAAACCTTCGAAGATTCAAGATGAAGTTGAACCCGGAAAAATGCGCCTTCGGTGTGCCATCCGGAAAGTTACTCGGCTTCATCATCTCGCATCGCGGCATCGAGGCCAACCCGGAGAAAGTCAACGCCATCAGGAACATGGCACCCCCGACTAACCTCAAAGACGTCCAGAAGCTGACAGGATGCATGGCGGCACTCAGCCGGTTTATTTCCCGACTGGGCAAACGGGGTATGCCCTTCTTCAAGCTCCTCAAAAAGGCGAACAATTTCCAATGGACTCCCGAAGCCCAGCAAGCCTTCGAAGACTTCAAACAATTCCTCACATCACCTCCCGTGCTGGCCTCACCTAGGCCTCAAGAACCGCTAATGCTATATCTAGCGGCAACCACTCAGGTAGTCAGCATGGTATTGGTGGTCGAGCGATCCGAATAGGATCATATTCAGAAAATACAATGGCCAGTCTACTTTGTTAGCGAGGTCCTCGCCGACTCGAAAACGAGATATCCGCAGGTCCAGAAGCTGCTATATGGCCTACTCATCACAGTCTAGAAACTGGTGCATTATTTCAAGCACATCAAGTCACGGTGGTCACAGCGTTAACACTCGGGGATGTCCTTCATAATCGCGAAGCCACCGGCTGAATCGCTAAATGGGCACTTGAGTTGATGGCGTTCACATCACCTTTCAGCCACGGACGGCAATTAAATCTCAAGCTCTAGTCGACTTCTTGGCCGGGTGGACAGAAGTTCAACTGCCAACACCAACAGCAAAGCTAGAGTACTGGACAATGTACTTCGACGGATCTCTCCGGATTGGTGGCGCCAGGGTCGGAGTCAAATTGACGTCCCCCACCGGCGAAAAACTGAAGTACGTTCTACAAATCCACTTCCCGACTTCCCACAACATTGCCAAGTACGAGGCACTTATTCACGGGCTCCGCATTGCTATATCACTCGGCATACGTCGACTGGTTGTGCGTGGGGATTCTCAACTCGTGGTAAACCAAGTCATGAAAGACTGGACTTGTCTCGATGATACCATGGCGGCATACTGTCAGGAGGTCCGCAAGCTGGAAAACAAGTTCGACGGGCCGGAAATAACACATGTCCTGCGTCAATACAACGATGCGGTAGACGAGCTGGCAAACATGGGATCCAAGCGAGAAGCAGTTCCGACTGGAATCTTTGTTGAGCAACTTATGGAGCCATCAGTCAAGAACAAACCGGCGCCAGAGCAGTCGGGAGGCGAACCTACCCCGGCCACAGACGAGGTGCTGCACATATGTCAAGACTAGTGGACTCCTATTGTCAAATTTCTCCTGGACGATGAACTCCCAGAGGATCGCAGTCAAGCCGAGCAGATCAAGCGTCGAAGCAAAAGCTTCCTACTAGTCGGAGAAGACCTATACTGAAGGAGCGCATCCGGTGTTCTCAAGCGCTGCGTCACCACCGAGGAGGGCAAGCAGATTCTGCATTTGATTCACTCGGGCATATGTGGCAACCATGCCGCATCCAGGACATTAGTCGGAAAGGCTTACCGGTAGGGATTTTTCTAGCCCACAGCAATAACAGATGTCAAAGTCATCATTCGCAAGTGTGAGGGTTGCCAGTTCTACGCAAGACAAACAAATCTCCCAGCCCAGGAACTCCAAACTATCCCCATTTCCTGGCCATTCGCAGTATGGGGGCTCGACATGGTCGGGCCTTTCAAAGAAAGCGCCAGGAGGGTTCACACATCTATTCATCGCGGTGGATAAATTCACCAAGTGGAGTAAGGCTAAACCCGTTGCAACAATCACAGCGGCACGAGCAAAGGACTTCATCATGAGTATACTATACCAGTTCAGGGTCCCTAACCGCATCATCACCGACAACGATACTCAGTTCACGGGTGGCGTATTCCAAGACTTCTGCAAAGATTTCGGCATCAAGATCTGGTACGCATCTGTGGCACACCCGCGGAGCAACAGGCAGGTCGGACGAGCCAACGGCATGGTCTTACAAGGCATCAAGGCCAGAATATTCGACTGACTACAACCATATGCGGGCCGGTGGGTACAAGAACTCCCATCCATTCTCTAGTCTCTCAGAACCACGGTTAGTTGGGCAACAGGGCAATCCCCTTTCTTCCTAGTCTACGGTGCCGAGGCTATGCTACCGATAGAGATACAGTTCTGCTCTCTACGAGCCCGGGCTTACTCAGAAGATGACTTAAACAATACCCGACTGGTCGAGTTAGATCAGTTGGAAGAAGCAAGAGACACCGCAACAATCCAGTCGGCAAGGTATCTTCAAGGCCTACGTCGCTACCACAATCGCAATGTCCGTGGCCGCGCCTTTTTGGTCGGGGATCTCGTTCTGAGGAAAATACAAACCACCAAAGACAGGCATAAATTATCCCCAATCTGGGAAGGGCCATTCATTATAGCCGAGGTCACGCGGCTAGGCGCCTACCGACTGAAGACTGAAGATGGCGTCCTCATCAACAACTCATGGAACATAGAACAGCTACGTCCTTTCTATACCTAAGTTTTATACTTTTTCATGTGTACAGTTTCTCTGACTCACTAAGCCGCTTGCATCAACCGAGTAGTGAGTCGGGGGCTGCATGTATATATGTGCTGTCAATAATATACGAGCTCGTCCTACTCAGTCACGAAGCTTTACTACAACTGTCTCGTTCGCCCGAGTCCAGCTTCTTACTTTGAACAATTTTATTAAGTTCTAACAGAATAACTCGGCACGGACCGCACGGTCGAGTAAAGCTAATGATGACTGAGTACATAAGCTTGGTGGCGTCGCACATATATTTACACATGTTTCTTCACAAAATTGTATACATACCAACTACATAACATGTTGCCCTTACAGACCCAGGTCTCGGGTAATTATTTCAGCAGTCGGCTTCGCCCGGGCAATCATCTCCAGCGCCTTCTCGGGCGTCGTCTCTTCGGCAAACCCCTCCCCGATGGCTTCAATATCTGCCCTTGAGTAGATGGACTTGGTCATCACCAGGGTCTGGGCCACGCCAGCAACAACATGCTCATCCGAGTACTTTTTCAAGGCACTCGGTGCATCCTCAAGACGCGCCTCTATCTGGGGGATCCTGCTACAACTGGTTCCCATAGGGCTGGGATCTATGAGGTCAAGGAGCCCTTTCACAGACCCGACGAGGGCCTCCCGTGACTCCCTGATCACTCTTATCTCCTCTGTGTAAAACCGATACTGGGCCTGGACATTGGCTCTCATGTCTGCCCAGGTCCACCAGCAAGAAAACTTGTCAGACTCGGCTACAGATGGAATGACTAATGAATTGGCTAAGACCACGGTCAGGTTGAGGACTTACTTTCGTAGTCGGCCTCCCACCCGGCCACGGTCTTCTCCAGTTTGGCTTTTTCCTTACCGAGCTTGACGACGGCCTCTTTCAACTCGGCCTTCTCCCAGTCAAGCTCGGTGTTGGCCTTCGTCAGGTCGGCCTTGACCTTCTCAAGCTTGGCCTTGGCTTCTTCGGCCTCCTTCAGCTACGATTCCCTCTCTGTTCGGGTCTTCAACTCTACTTCGAGGGCTGCACGACAGATTAGCCAAGAGCTCAACCGTGCAGTCATGACATAACTGGGCAGTCGGGAACAACGCAGCTAGATGAACATGTCGACGGTTCAGTTGGGAAGATGCATTCGGGGAGTTTACCTCTGATCTTTACGGCTTGGGCCCAAGTCTTCTCCCTGAGCTGGTTGGCGCCACTTTTCAGCCAGGCTTCCCTCCCTGCATGACGCTCCTCCATCTCGGCCTTCAACGCCCGGTGGGGAGCCATCTCGACCAGGATCTCCGTCATCGCCTCGTTACGGTCGACAAGTTTCTGCTCAGGGTGAAGGACAAATCAAGGATGGAGTCAGACATCAAAACGAGAAGATCGCCAAGACTCTACCACAAGAATCATACCCCAACTCCCTTGGACCCGCTGATAGCGGCGCGAAGCAAGCTTTCGCGTTCCCTCCTCGCGACGACTTCATCAAGCCTGCAGCTCTTCACGGTCCTGTCAGGCGCCGTCCATGTAAACGTCCGGGGCATCACACGTGGAGGAGCTTCAATCCAAGGCAAGTTTGGGATCTCTGGCAGCGGCGACGACAACGACGATGACCACAACGGCGATGGGGTCCCGGCCTCCACACCACTGTACCCCGCAGCCTCAGGGAACGGCTCGGGGGCTCCGGCGGCGGCCTCTGCAACAGGCGACACTTCAGGGGCTGGGGCCTCAACCTCAGCAACCGCCTCTTGGTCGGGTGGCGACGGCGACCCAGCAGTCGGGACCACCTCGGTCTCCGCAACCAGGCTGGCCACCGGCTCAGCAGGTGTATTCACGGCTACCGGCTCGGCTGGAGCAGGCTCTTCAAGGGGAGCGGTCGGATCGGTCTCCTTGAGATCGATATTGGCCCGCTTCCTGCACGATGAAACAAGACATCAGAACACTGCAACAACATACAAGAATTTCAGAAGATCCGGAGCAGCCGCCTCTTGGAGAACTTCAGCTCCCTGCCGGGCGACCCGAGTCCTGGTGGAGCGCTAGCTCCGGTGGTCGGCCCAGTCGACGTTACAGTCAGCGGCGGCGCATCAGCCCGAGTCGGCCCCGATTCCGGTGTGGCTGGCTTGGGCGCCTCCATCCTCGGCGGTGTCTGCTCCGGCCGGTCCCTCGACGGCACTGTTGCCGGGCTCGACAATGTCGGGCTCAAACCCGTAGGCCTCAACCTGGGGCTTGATCGCTTGGGCGCCACGGCGACAGTGTCTTTTATCTTCAGGCTTCCTGCCACGGCGCGCGGCATCATGGCCCCCTCACCCCGATACAAAATTGGCTTTTTCCCGGCTCTCTTGGAGTCGGGCTGGGTGGCGGCGAGGCTCCTCAGCCTCTTCTTCAATGCGATGGCCGACAACGGGCGAGAGTCTTCATCAAACTCTTCATGCCACTATAAGTGAGCCAACAAAATACGTCACGCAATGCTGAACAATCACAGTTCCACAGGCATACATCACAGAAGAAGATTAGAGGTTACCTTGGTCCAGGGCCGAATGAAGCTATAGGCTGCGACCCTGCGGTCATCGTCTTCGGTCGCGACCACCCCTTCGGAGAAGTAGCTGAACAGGGTCTCGGTCACTGCCCCCTTGTTCGCCGACTCGTTGCTTACTCAGTCAGGATCGTTTTTGCCTTTAAAGACCCAGCCGAATGCACTCCTCAGCTTCAGTGGCTGGATGCGCCGGGTCAGGAAGCGACGAGCCACCCAAGGCCCCGTTAGGCCAGCCTTCTTAAGGTCATCTATCTTCACCAGCAATTGATATGCCTGGCCCATTTCTTCAAAGGACGGCTCTGCCGACCAGTTTGGCGAAACCACGGGCGGCAAGCCGGTAAATGGGCGCAAGGAGGGAGCCAGATCTGCGGAATAGAACCATTCCTTGTGCCATCCTTTCAGAGAAGATTTCAAGGGCAGATCAAGATATGTCTTCTTCCCATCACTCCTCAGCTGGAGACTAGCCCCCCAATCACATTAATATTACTCTTGGAGCGCTGGGGTTTGGGTATCTGTTTTATCCACCAGGTCTCGAGGATATATCCTTACATGGATCACAAGCTGGTCTTCATTAAAATTGGGGATGCAGGTATCTTTCTCGAGTACACCTGACCACACCGTGGATTTATTTTCATAAAGTGGTACTTGGCCTACATGCGTGGCCATTAGTTGCCATGAGCAACATTATTCCAGTCGATATGACGCTGAAGAGTAACTTTCGAGTAGTGCACTATAGGGAGAGACTATAAATTTCTCATTCCCGCTGACATGATGCGGAGGAGTCTAACTCCTGAGTGGGACGCCACTCGGGAAAGACTATAAACCCTCTTTCCAGCTGACATGAAGCTGAAGAGTCCTATATACAAGTAGCATCCTACTCGGCAAGACTATAAACACACATTCCGACTGACACGAAGTTGAAGAGTCATACATACGAGTAGTTCCCTACTCGGCAAGACTATAAAGCGTATTCCGGTTGACATGATACCGAAGTCTCATATACCAGTAATATACTACTCGGGAAAGACTATCAGGTTAAAGATCTTTGACTTTATGTTTAATTGTCTTCACAATTAAGCACAAAGTTGGGGGCTACACCTAATAGGTGTGCCTATTTGGTGCACACAGGTCATACATCTACATGAACCCCTTCATAGCCTCGCTGCCAGCTGACATGAAGCAGGACTCGGGAAGAAGACTCACTCGGATAAAGAGTACTCGGGAGCATCGCACTCGGGCAATCTTCACCATGGAGGATGAGCACTTGGCATCAGCTGTGACTCAACTATGAAGGTCACAGGGGCTACTGTGGAGGCCATGGGCCATGGGTACCTCACCACAAGCATATGGGCCACTCGAATAGAGGATGGGCCGAGTCTTGTAATTAGAGATAAGATAGCACCCGGCAGATTTGGCCTTGTACAATAAGGGAAACACAGTCTTAGTCGGATAAGTTTCTATCTCTAAGAAGGAAATCCCTTGGCCGTATCCGGCTAGGATCCCTATCCTGTACCCCTACCCCCTGGTATATAAGGGGAAGCAGGGCACCCCATGAGGGCGAGAGATCATTGATCGACAAGCACCTCAGAGGAATAACACGACAACTGGACGTAGGGTATTACCTCGCCTCGAGGGCTTGAACCAGTATAAATCTTCTTTGCGTTCCTCTGCAATCCACCGAGTTTCCCCTTGCTGAGTAGCCCTATAGTTGTATTGCCGGTGTAAAACATCAACAATATCTATTTACCTCATCGGTTCCTGTTGGTAGCATCAACACTGCGATTTTAACCCAGCCTGTGAGCGGCCCATATCGAGCGTGCTACTGTAGGAACTCATATCTTCGGTGGCCCAACTTCGACTGTGTAGGCCCAAGCCCATTTAGTCGGCACAGGCTCTATAAAGGCTGAGGGAGAGAGAAAAGATTTCTCTATCTTCCCCACGCGACCAATCGTTTTGGCTTCCTAGCTCCGCGCCGAAATTTCGCTTCCCGCTCCACTAGGGTTCACCATTGCTTACTCCTCCCCACCGAAGCTCGAGCGATTCCGCATCCATTTGTTCACTCCAGGCCCCCGACTATATTTCCCCCAAATTTCTTGTCCCCCCTGCCATGCCGAAGGTGCTAGATTCCGTTGGGGCGTCGGATGAAGGGTGGCCAACATCGGAATGCAGCCGGTCAAAGCTGGAAAGATTGGAGAGGTCTCTGCAGCTGCAAAGCCGCGATATCATCCGATGGTGCCTGGCTGAGGGTGAGTCAGTCCCGAATCCCCAATCCGGTGAAACCGTTGTATTTGCTTCTTTCTTTGTCCGGGGTTTGTTCCTTCCCTCTTCCAAGTTCTTGCGCCGTCTTCTTAATTTTTATGGATTGGAGTTGGTGAATCTGAATCCCAACTCAATCCTACAAATCTCTATCTTTGTGACTCTTTGCGAGTGCTATCTGGGTGTAGGGCCCCACCTCAACTTCTTTAGGCACTTATTCCACATAAAGCCCGAACCCTCCAAAAATAAGGTTCGGGTGATTGGGGGGGCTGGCCTTCAATTAAGGAGTGAGATGAAAAAGATATATATATAAGTCTTCCTTTGAAGTCTTCCTTGAAAGGTTGGCACAAGGAGTGGTTTTATTGTTCCGATCTGGTGCCCTCCTTGCCTGCATTCACTGGGAAGCCCCCGATAATCTCGCCGACTTGGTCATCGGACCTGACCTTCGAAGAGATGGGCCTGGTGCATCAGTTGCTGGCCAGATTGGTGAAGTTCAAGGAAGCCAGCCTAACTGGCCCTTGGGTGGCCAAGCGTTTCCTTACCCGGTGCATTCAGCCGCTGAAGTTGAGAAGCGAGTTCTGCTGGGACTATCAGGGGAAGAATGACCCCAGCTGAGAAAGCCGAGAGGTGATTAGCCAGCAAGAAGTGACCGAGATCTTGTTCACCTATTTCTCCAATGGAGTGATCATGACCGAGGACGCGGAACGTTGCATCATGGCCTATAACCGGAACCAGCCCCGTCCCGAGGTAACATCTGCTTCTCTTCTATGATGAATACTTGTAGACATGTATCCGTAATTGCCTAGCATTGTGTGATGTATGTTATTGAATTGCTTGTAGTGGTGCAAGGAGTTTGATGTTGACTCCCATCCATTGTCGGCCACAAAGTCAAAAAAGAGGCAGAGAAGTCCTTCTGCCGCCCGACCCGACTCCGAGAGAGCCGGGAAGAAACCAATTGTTTATCATGGCAAGGGGAAGGTTGTGAAGTCGAGTATCGCCACCGGGAGCCTAAAGATAAGGGACACCGCCGGCGCGGCGCCTAGGCCTTTGAGTCCCAGGCCGGGACCCACGTGGTCGAGCTCAACGACATCGAGCCCAACCCAAGCGTAGCCAAGTACAAGGTCGACCCCAGCGTTGCCGGGCACCCAAGCGCCCCAGCCAACCACACCACGAACGAGGCCGACCAGGACAGAAATGCCACCGCCGACTGCTGCGCCCTCAGGCCTGACAGCCAACAGCCCTCCAGTGCCGCCCTCTGGATCTCTCGGACAGAAGCTAATGGCAACGGGGTGCCCGATCTTCCGTTAGGCAAAGATAACTCTCGATTTGGTGGAAATTTGACACTCACGATCCGGCTTCTGATCACCAAGACCCGAACCCTGCAATCGCAGTACCACATCTCCTCTTGTTATCAACCGTGCGCTGCCCGGTTGACCTCACCACGAAGGCTAATCCCTGCATGCGAATCGAAGAACACAAGCAAGAACAAGAAAGATTGCAACTCAATTGCAGATGAATGATTATACTCTCGAGTTGGGGTCTCACAAACCGATAAACGGCGAAACTGTTCAAGGACAGAATAATCTAAGCAAAACCCACCTCTAAACAACGACGGCTACTGTATATATATATGTTGGGACGTCCTAAGGTTATCCCTAGGGCGCACACCACTTGGGTTTAGCCCACGACACCCTTACAAGGCCCAAGGCCCAAAACAGACTCGGACTGAAAGAGGTATGTGTCTTGTTTCGATGATTCCGGACAGCTCAGGAGGAATTTTGATGTGGAACCAAAACCATCTGAAAGTAGACTCCATAAGCTTTCAAACAAGTACTCATGGGTCCCGAAAGTCCTTCTAGATCAGCGGCTAGGTCCATTTGAAATTGATGCTGTCGGCAGGCCCGAATCCGAATCCAAAACATGCAGAACTTCATCTCTTGCCTTCTATGGACCAAAAAGTGACGTGGTGATGTAGGAGTAGACTTGGGTAAGGTGTTGGTTTGGTCCCCAATCAACTTCTTTTATCATCCATATGTTTCTTGCGCTCGGTCTCTTTCCCTTCACCCAAGCAAGTATCTTTGCAAACGAGAACACACAAAACTCATGGTGCAGTAACGGCTGTTCAAATATATAACGTATAAATCTTATGTAGAAAGCATGCACCTTTGGTTGATGAATATATAAGGTAGCTATATTCATATCTGAGCTAGTGATGTCCTCATCATCCTCCCCTTCTTGATTTGAAACCGTCCACGGTTTCACCTTGTCATTAAGCTTGATGAACATATCTTTATCTTTCACAACATTGGGTGAAGTAGTGTTGTGCATATGGTTGGATTCTAAAATTTTTAAACACGGAGAACACTTTGTAGTGTTGTGCAGCTCACAATACTCCCCTTCTTGCAAACCAACTTGCAACTCATTTAAACAACTAGAGGAACTAGATAGAGAATTATTTATACTCATGCGGTCCTCTAGACAAGACATATCATTATGAAAAAGAGGTATATTAAAATTTGAACAAATGTATACTCTATGCACATTATATTCTCCTTTATTATCATAATTGCCAATAACATGAAAAATTACATGAGAGGACATGGCAAATCAGATCTAGCAAATAATTTCTTCTCTAAACAATTGAATGGACAAAGATCATAAAACTGAATATAGCCCCAAGTATTTAAAGAAGATAGCAATCTAAGCTCTTCATTCTCGCTAGCAATGTGAACAACATGTCTAAAATCAGCACATGGTGGTTCAACAACATTACTAACATGTTCATTCACTAGTTGTGGCACGGATATAAGTGAAGCATTGCACAACTCTTCTTTATGACAAGAAATAGGAACCAAATCATCGTGTGACAAAGGTAAGTTAACATATGATTCCACTAGAGATTGCTCTAAATTAACATGATTAGTGGACATATATAGCACATAAGAATTGTCCATACCTTGAGTGAATGTAGCACTATTTCTGTTACCTTTGCTCTTATTTTTAAAAACTGTAGGTGCACTCTTAATTAAACCATCTTGAAACATGCATGGAACAATAGGTGGATCTTCTGTCTCTATGTCTTTCTTCTTTTCCTCATTACCTTGGCTCTTCTCAGATACTGGTGGTGACGGTGTACGATTACACGAAGAAGGGAACGGCTTAGTCGATCCTGCTATTGTCGTTGTTCGTGGTGTGAAGGAAATGCCAAAGTTGCTCTGGTTCCTCTGTTGACATCCCTGCAATTCCTTCTCTGCAAGCATAGCAAGCTGGAACAAACGATTGACAGTACTAAATTCCTTATAATCAACAATATCCTGAATTTCACGCCTCAAACCACCATAAAAACGATAGATTTTATCCTCTGTATCCTCCACTACCCCACAACGAATCATTCTCTTCTGAAGCTCAGCGTAATACTCCGGAATAGACATAGTACCTTGTTCTAAACGTTGCAGTTTCTTACGCAAGTCACGTTGATAGGAAAGAGGAACAAATCTATTTCGCATAGCTTGTTTTAACCTATCCCATGTATCAGGTTGTAAGTTGAGATTACCTAATTCTTGCCACCAGATTTTAGCAAAATCCTTGAACTCACTTGTAGCTTGCCTAACCCTATGTACCTCAGGAACTAGGTGTGAGTTAAACTTTTGTTGTACTGTCATCTCCCAATCAAGGTATGCCTCAGCATCGTAAGTACCAAAAAAGGATGGCAAAATAAATTTGACCTTAGCAAAAAGATCATCAACAAGGGGTGGTGTTGGGGAATGGTTTGCTGCCAATTGCTCGATGCTGTTAGTGAGGGTGGTAATGCTCCCCACTATATCCTGGAGGTCTTCCTTCATAGCAATCATGGCAGCTACATTTTTCTCAATCTTCTGATCCAGCTTAGTGATCTCCTCTTTTGAAGCACAATCAGCGAAATCATTCACACCTGCCATGGTTAGTAGAAAATAGGAAACAAACAGCAGAAAAGTGTTATCCCTATCGACTACTACTCTGCAAGGATAGTGGACACTCGCATATGGAAGCACCTTACCGAGCTCTTACAAGGTTCTGAGACTAGCGAGCAAAGGATGGTACAACCGGTGGCTGGTTCGTGATACCTTGAGGGCGTGATCCAGCGATTGCAAGGGTCGAGACCGTGCTGACCAGAAGTATATATGTGGAGCTTGGGAGGCCAAAAATGTTAGTGGCACACAATTCAATAACATATAGTAATGCTGAAAAAATGTCCCAAGCACTTGTCCTAGTTGCTGGCCTAAACGAGTTCTAAACCAGATGTGATAAAACAAGGGCGACAAACAAGTATGGAAGGACAGTAACAAAGAAATAAGGACAAGGTAAGGACACAGCACAAAACAGCACACAGATGGCTCCCTAGTGTGTCCAATGTGCTCCTCTCCTTTTTTTTTCTTTTTTTCTCTTTCACACCCTTTTTTTTATTTTTTTTATTTTTCTGATATTTTTTTTTCAACTAGGAGCACAGGAACAGCAACCTCAGGAAGGTGGTAGCTCAGTCTGGTATAAGGTGTGAACTGTGGAAATACACGAGCGTGCTTTAAAAAGCGTGCTAGAACTTCGAAGTGCGAAAACCCAATCTTTCGGCCTGAATTATGCAAAAGTAATTTCAGCGAACCTGACAAGGTCAGGGGGTAGCGGATGGGAAATTTTTCGTAGATGTCCGTAGACTATTTATTTGCCTGATTCCAACTCCGTATGTGAAAGTTATGGCTGTTTCAAGGAAGGTCCTCTGTATCAGTGTTTTGGTGGAGGCTGAAACAGAAACAGGTGGTGAAACCGGGGATGAAATGGTGGGCGGTGGCTTCTGGAGAGGTGGATGGCGATGTAGGGTGATCAAGGATGTGATATATGACACTAAAAAAACACACAAAGACCAACACTTGCACCAAATAGTTAGTATATGGGAAAACAGAGACAATGGTGGTGGTGGCTAGGGTTTGTAGGGGTGCGGTGGGTGGATCACGAACTGGACTCAAACACAATCTAAGCCAGCAACCGAACTCGACCTAGGACACCAACTCAACACTACGGACTCTGAAATAGAATTATGCAAAAGGCTAAACACGGTTGTAGGACAGCGGAAAAACCTACGACTACCAATTTTCTTCTTTTTTCGTGGCTTTTCTGGACTCTAGGTATAGGAAAAACAAATATTGAACAGGATGGAAAAGATATACCTAACGGGCAACCTTCGCTCTGATACCACTTGATGGCAACGGGGTGCCCGATCTTCTGTTAGGCAAAGATAACTCTCGATTTGGTGGAAATTTGACACTCACGATCCGGCTTCTAATCACCCAGACCCGAACCCTGCAATCGCAGTACCACGTCTCCTCTCGTTATCAACCGTGCACTGCCCGGTTGACCTCGCCACGAAGGCTAATCCTTGCATGCCACTCGAAGAACACAAGCAAGAACAAGAAAGATTGCAACTCAATTGCAGATGAATGATTATACTCTCGAGTTGGGGTCTCACAAACCGATAAACGGCGAAACTGTTCAAGGACAGAATAATCTAAGCAAAACCCACCTCTAAACAATGATGGCTACTGTATATATATATATGTTGGGACGTCCTAGGGTTATCCCTAGGGTGCACACCACTTGGGTTTAGCCCACGACACCGTTACAAGGCCCAAGGCCCAAAACAGACTCGGACTGAAAGAGGTACGTATCTTGTTTCGATGATTCCAGACAGCTCAGGAGGAATTTTGATGTGGGACCAAAACCATCTGAAAGTAGACTCCATAAGCTTTCCAACAAGTACTCATGGGTCCCGAAAGTCCTTCTAGATCAGCGGCTGGGTCCGTTTGAAATTGATGCTGTCAGGAAGCCCGAATCCGAATCCAAAACGTGCAGAACTTCATCTCTTGCCTTCTATGGACCAAAAAGTGACGTGGTCATGTAGGAGTAGACTTGGGTAAGGTCTTCGTTGGTCCCCAATCAACTTCTTTTATCATCCATATGTTTCTTGCGCTCGGTCTCTTTCCCTTCACCCAAGCAAGTATCTCTGCAAATGAGAACACACAAAACTCATGGTGCAGTAACGGCTGTTCAAATATATAACGTATAAATCTTATGTAGAAAACATGCACCTTTGGTTGATGAATATATAAGGTAGCTATGTTCATATCTGAGCTAGTGATGTCCTCATCAGAAGCTCAAGTTCTCCAAGAGGTAGGCCATCCTGTGTCTTCTGAAGTTCATGTTTAGCATTGTATTGTCTTGATGTTCGTCTTGTCATGCAGGAGGCGGGTCGACATTAATCTCAGGGAAGTTACATCGACTGGCCCTGCTGTCGACCCTGCCCCAGGCATTCCAAGGCCAGCGAGCGTGCCCGCTGAGCCGGCAGTGGCCCCAGTTGCAGAGACTGAGACCACCCCGACTGCGGGGTTGCCAACCTTGGCCGACCAAGGGGCAGTTCCCCAAACTGCTGCTTCAGCCCCCGAGCCGACGCCCATAGTCGAAGTCGTTGCCACAGCTCCTGAGCCAACGCCTGATGCTGAAGCCATTACTGTGGCTCCTGAACCAGCCCCCGAGACCTCAGGGGCGGCCGAGTTGGGGGCCAGGAGCTCGTCGCCATCCTGGTCGTCGTCGTCATCATCGGCGCTGTCCCTTCCTTCGGACAGACCCGACCTCCCTAGGATCAAGGCCCCTCCGTGCAAGTTCCCGAGGATGTTCTAGTGGACAGTGCCCGACGAGACTACACGGAGCTACAAGGTTGATGAGGCAGCGGCTCAAAAGGAGCAGGAAGACGTGCTTCGTGCCACTCTTGCCGCGTCCCAGGGGATCCAGGTATGAATTCCGTCGTACTGGAGTCTTGGTAGTGTTTCTTGATGCTTGACTCCGCTTTGGCTTGTTACTCCCCGAGCAGAAGCTCGTTGATCGCTTGGAAAAAATGCACGAGGTGCTGACCCGAATCGCCCCCCAACTCCAAGAACTGGACCAACTCCGGGCCCTAAAAGCCAAAGTGGAGGGGCGTAGCCAAGAGAGGGAATCTTGGCTGAGGGGGTCTGTCACCGCGCTCAGGGTTGAGAATTAGGACCAAGCCAAGAAGATAAGAGGTGAGCCTCCAGAACATTTCTTCCTGACCAAATCCTTAATATATCTCTCCAGCTGTGTTGTTTCCCGACTGCCCGGTTGTGTCTTGACTGCAACGTCGAGTTCTTGACTAATCTGTCGTGCAGCCCTCGAAGCCGAGTTAAAGACCCGAACGGAGGGAGAGGAACAGTTGAAGGAGGCTGAGAGAGCCAGGGCCAACCTTGAAAAAGACAAGGCCGACCTAACAACAGCTAATACCGAGCTTGAGTGAGAGAGGGCCGAGTTGAAGGAGGCCAATGCCAAGCTCGAGAAAGAGAAAACCAAACTGGAGAGGACCGTAGCCAGATGGCAGGCCGACTATGACAGTAAGTCTCCCTTTTGACAATGATATTAACCAATCCTTTAATTACTCCATCTATGTCTTTACTGACAAGTTTACTTGTCGCTGAACCCAGGTAGCTGCTAGAGCCAATTCCCAAGCCCAGTTCAAGGCTTACGAAGAGGAGATAAGGGTCGTCAGGGAGTCATGGGAGGCCCTCATCGGGTCCATGAGAGGGCTCCTTGACCTCATGGATCCTCGCCCCGTGGGAACCAGCTGCAGCAGGATCGCCCAAGTGGAAGCTCGCCTTGAGGATGCACCGAGTGCCCTAAAAAGGTACTCGGATGAGCATGTCATTACCGGCGTGACTCGAACCCTTGCTATGACCAAGTCCATCTACCCAAGGGCAGACGTCGAAGCCATCGGGAAGGGATTTACCGAGGAGACGACTCCCGAGGAGGCGCTGGAGCTAATAGCCAGGGCGAGGCCGACTACAGAGATTATCACCAGAGATCTGGATCTGTAAAAACAGTACGTCATGCAGTCAGTGTAGTGGGGTCTTTTGTAAAAACATGTGTAAATATATATGCAATGCCGCCAAGCTTTATTACTCAGTTGTCATTAGCTTTACTCGATTATATGGTCTACACCGAGTTAGTCTATAGGAACTTAATAAAACCATTCGCCGCAAAAAGCTAAACTCGGGCAAACACGATAAAATCATAGTAAAACTTAAAGTAAAATGGGCTCGTATATTATTGACAAAGCATATAAAATACATGCAGCCCCTGACTCACTGCTCGGTTGAAACAAGCCGCGTAGTGAGTCCGCGTGGAACTATACACATGGAAAAATAACAAACTCTGGTATAGAAAGGACATAGCTGTTCTATGTTCCATGAGTTGCTGATGAGAGAACCGTCTTCGGTCTTCAGTCGGTAGGCGCCTGGCCGTGTGACCTCGGCTATAATGAAAGGCCCTTGCTGGATTGGGGATAGTTTGTGCCTGTCTTTGGTGGTTTGTATTTTCCACAAGACGAGATCCCCAACCAAAAAGGCATGGCCACGGACATTGTGATTGTGGTAGCGATGTAGGCCTTGAAGATACCTTGCCGACTGGTTTGTTGCGATGTCCCTTGCTTCTTCCAACTAATCTAATTCGACCAGTCAGGTATTGTTTGAGACGTCTTCTGAGTAAGCCCGAACTCACGGAGAGCCGAACTGTAACTCTGTCGGTAGCATAGCCTCAGCACCGTAGACCAGGAAGAAAGGGGATTGCCCTGTTGCCCGACTAACCATGGTTCTGAGAGACCAGAGAACAGATGGGAGTTCTTGGACCCACCGGCCCACGTATGGTTGTAGTCGGTTGAATATCCTGGTCTTGATGCCTTGTAAGACCATACCGTTGGCTCGTTCAACCTGCCCGTTGCTCCGTGGGTGTGCCATAGACGCATAGCAGATCTTGATGCCGAAGTCGTCACAGAAATCTTGAAACACGCCGCCCGTGAACTGAGTGCCGTTGTCGGTAATGATGCGGTTGGGGACTCTAAATCGGTAGAGTATACTCATAATGAAGTCCTTTGCTCGTGCCGCTGTTATGGTTGCAACGGGTTTAGCCTCAATCCACTTAGTGAATTTATCCACTGCGACGAACGAGTGTGTGAACCCTCCTGGCGCTTTCTTGAAGGGCCTGACCATGTCAAGCCCCCCATACTGCGAAGGGCCAAGAGATTGGAATTGTTTGAAGTCCTTGGGCTGGGAGATTGGTTTGTCTTGCGTAGAACTGGCAACCCTCGCATGTGCGAACAATGACTTTGGCGTCTGTTACTACTGTTGGCCAGAAAAATCCCTGCCGGTAAGCCTTTCCGACTAACGTCCTGGATGCGGTGTGGTTGCCACATACGCCCGAGTGGATCGAGTGCAGGATCTGCTTTCCCTCCTTGGTGGTGACACAGCGCATGAGGACCCCAGATGCACCTTTTCGGTACAGGTCTTCTCCGACGACTAAGAAACTCTTGCTTCGATGTTTGACTCATTCAGCTTCACTGCGATCTTCTGGGAGTTCATCGTCCACGAGGAATTTGAGAACAGGAGTCCGCCAGTCATGACATATGTGCAGCACCTCATCTGTTGCCGGGGTAGGTTCACCTCCCAACTGCTCCGGCGCCGGTTTCTTCTTGACTGATGGCTCCACGAGTTGCTCGACAAAGATCCCTGTCGGGACAGTTTGTCGCTTGGATCCCAAATTTGCCAATTCATCTGCAGCATCGTTGTATTGTCGGAGGACGTGTGTTATCTCCAGCCCGTCGAACTTGTTTTCTAGCTTGCAGACCTCCTGATAGTATGCCGCCATGGTGTCGTTGAGACATGTCCAGTCCTTCATGACTTGGTTCAACACAAGTTGAGAATCCCCGCGCACAACCAGTCGATGTATGCCGAGTGAGATAGCAATGCAGAGCCCGTGGATAAGTGCCTCGTACTCGGTGACGTTGTGGGAAGCCAGGAAGTGGATTTGTAAAACGTACTTGAGTTTTTCACTGGTGGGCGATGTCAGTACGACGCCAGCACCAGTGCTGCCGATCCGTAAAAAACGGTCGAAGTACATTGTTCGGTACTCTAGCTTCACTGTTGATGTAGGCATTTGAACTTCCGTTCACTCGGCCACAAAGTCGGCTAGAGCTTGTGATTTGATTGCTGTCCGTGGCTGAAAGGTGATGTCGAACGCCATCAACTCGAGCACCCATTTAGCGATTTGGCCGGTGGCCTCGCGATTATGCAGGATGTCCCTGAGTGGAAACGATGTGACCACCGTGACTTGATGTGCTTGGAAGTAGTGCACCAGCATCCGGATAGTGATAAGTAGGCCATAGAGCAGCTTCTAGACCTACGGATATCTCGTCTTTGAGTCGGCAAGCACCTCGCTGACAAAGTAAACTGGCCGTTGGATTTTTTGGATGTGACCCTGTTCGGATCGCTCTACTACTAGCACCGTGCTGACTACTTGAGAAGTTGCCGCCAGCTATAGCATTAGCGGTTCTTGGGGCATTGGTGACGCCAACACGGGGGGTGATGTGAGAAATTGCTTGAAGTCTTCGAAGGCTTGCTAGGCTTCGGGAGTCCATTGGAAATTATCTGCCTTCTTCAGTAGCTTGAAAAAGGGCATACCCCGTTCGCCCAGTTGGGAAATAAACCAGCTAAGTGCCGCCATGCAGCCTGTCAGCTTCTGGACGTCCTTCTGGTTAGTCGGGGAGCCATATTCATGATTGCATTGACTTTCTCCATGTTGGCCTCGATGGCACGATGCAAGACGATGAAGCCGAGCAGCTTGCCCGATAGCACACCGAAGGCGCACTTTTCCAGGTTCAACTTCATCTTGAATCTTCGAAGATTTTGGAAAGTTTCTTCCAAGTCAGCAATGAGGTCTTCTTTGGACTTGGTCTTGATCACCACGTCATCGACGTAGGCTTCCACGTTGCGCCCGATCTGAGTGTGTAGACACCGCTAAATTGCATGTTGATACATTGCTCCAGCGTTTTTCAAACCGAACGGCATAGTGATGTAGCAGTACGCACCAAACGGCGTGATGAAAGACGTCTTGAGGCAGTCCTCCTCCTTCAATCTGATTTGATGGTATCCTGAGTAGCAGTTGAGAAAGCTGAGAAGTTCACACCCCGCAGTTGAATCCACCACCTGGTCTATCTGTGGTAAACCAAATGGGTCTTTGGGGCACGCCTTGTTGAGATCGGTGTAGTCGACGCACATGCACCATTTACCATTTTTCTTCCGGACCAAAACTGGGTTTGCCAGCCAATCTGGGTGGTAGACCTCTTTGATGAACCCAGCTACGAGAAGCTTGGTTATCTCCTCCCGAATAGCATCTTTATGGTCTTGAGCGAAGCGCCGCAGCCGTTGCTTGACTGGCTTGGCGTCCGTTTTCACGTTGAGGGCGTGCTCGATCACCTCCCTTGGTACGCCTGGCATGTCGGACGGTTTCCACGCGAAGATATCCTTGTTAGCTTGGAGGAAGGTGACAAGTGCGTCTTCCTATTTGGGGTTGAGTCCGGTCCCGACTAGAGCAGTCTTGGGGGGGTCAGAAAGGTCCAGAGGGATCTTCTTTGTGTCAGAGTCCGCTGAAATTGCCGACTTCGCTACATTTTTGGCCGAAACTGGATTTTCCTCGACTTCAGTTGTGATGGCTTGCCGAATGTGCTGCGCCCGACTGCCGCCTCTTGTGATTGAGCCAATTCGCAACTCTCCTTGTCGCAGGTGAAGGCTTGCTTGATGTCGCTACGGAGGCAGAGGACTCATGCTGGCCCTGGCATCTTGAGCACCATATATGTATAGTGCGGTATCGCCATGAATCTGGCGAGCCCCGGTCGTCCAAGTATCGCGTGGTATGCAATCCCGAAGTCGGGGACCTCGAAGCAAATGTTTTCTGTGCGGAAGTTATCCCGCGTGCCGAAGGTGACTGGCAAAGTAATCTACCCGAGTGGTGTTGAAGATAGGCCGAGAATTATCCCGTGGAAGGGGGCCGTACTCGGCTGCAGATCTGAACGAGGAATCTTCATCTCATCCAGGGTCTTGGCGAAGAGGATGTTGAGCGCGCTGCCTCCATCAATGAGAACCTTCTTCAACTTGATGTTCTTCACGACCGGGTCCAGGACGATTGGATAGCATCCCAGGTGTGAAACCTGATCTGGGTGATCTGCACGGGTGAACGTGATTGACGTCTCTGACCAGTGCAAGTATTGGGGGCGTCTGCTATGGAGATTGAGTTGACGTCGCGCGCTGTGAGCTTCTGCTTTCGCTTGGACTCGTAGGCAGATGGCCCTCCGAAGATGTGGTTGAGCTCGGCTTAGGGATCTTGGAAATCGTCAGCCGGGCCCGGATCTGGCTTGTCCTTATCCTTGTCAGCGCTAGATGATGAAGCCTTCTCGGAAGCAAACTTCTTAAGCATGAAGCAGTCTTTGGCCGCGTGCTTGCCCTTGGGGTGGAAGGGGCAAGGCCCATTCATGACTTTTTGGTAGTCGTTGTTGCGTTGGGGCCGCGTCCGAGTTCGCTCCATGTTGGCTACCTCATTGTCCGACTTCCGCTTGCGGCTGCCGGTCTTGTTTGATGGCTCATTGTCAGGTTTCGCCTTTTGGTCTTTTTGTCGGGACTCTTTCTTCTCATCGAGGGCCTCTGCGACCGCTTCTGCCGAGTGAACGTATTTGTTCGCCATGTCGAAGAGAGCCTGGACCGAGGATGGTGGCTTCCGAGTGAACTTTGCGATGAACCGCTCTGATCATTGGTCAGCGTCTTTTACTCCCTTGCGGAAGGCAGCGATGACGGCCTTGTCTCTGATCATTGGGATCTTGTTGTGCTTCTCGGAGAATCTCTTGATAAAATCATGTAGAGACTCGTTCTTCTTCTGGTGTAGTTGATATAAGTCGTGCTCAGAAGACGGCCTCTCGTAGGTTCCCTGAAAATTAGCGATGAACCACTCCTTGAGTTCTCCCCAGGAACTAATCAACTGCCTCGGGAGCCCTATCAGCCATGCCCTCGCCGAGTCGGCTAGTGCGACTGGGAGGTAGTTAGCCATGGCTTTATGGTCACCTCCGGTAGCTCGAATTGCCAGGGTGTATACGGTGAGCCAGGACTCGGGGTTCATTTTGCCGTTGTATTTCTCGATCCCCGTAGGCTTGAAGCCCGACGGCCAGTCGACGTCCTGGAGCTCGTGAGTGAAAGCTGGAACGCCTTCATCTTCGTGAGGGCTCCAGCTCCTATTACGGCGGTTATACCGCTCGTGATTGAGGCCGAAGCGTTCGTAGTCGTCCTCCTGTCGGCGACGCTCGTCTTCTTCGCGTTCATGGCGCCGAGCATTAATAGTGTGGCGGAGGTCATGTTGCAGCCGTACTCGGAGATCTTGGTTAGGCCGGCGATCATATTGGTGGCGCCGCCGGTTGTTGTTGTTGGTGTCGTCGAGTGACGTTTGGCGCGACTCTTCGTGTGGCCGACTAGAGCCAGCCGCCTGACGTCGAGCTGATGCTGATGAGCTTGCTACCGAAGAACCCAACCGGTTGGTCGGTACAAGTGTGTCACCCGACTGCTATTGCTGCTGGCAAGCGATAGCTGTGATCATCGCCTTGATCTTGGCGATAGTCGGGGTGGCCTAGTGATCAGGCCCAAGCTAGAGCGTGTTTAGCATTGTTGTAGCGGCCATGACATTCTGTTGTGGCGTGACGAAGATGTTGTGGTCGCCGACCTTGGTCTGGAGAATCTACTGCTGAGCGGCTTGCCCAGCCTCGCACAGCCCATCGTTGCAAGCCTCATGATCAGCCTCCTCCTATTGTCGCAGTCGGTGCGCATCCTCCTGTTGCTCTTCATGTAATCAACGCACCTCAGGTGGTGGTGTTGAAGCCATGAAGATCTTGCGGGGAGGAGAAAACTCGCCAGACTAGAGTCCAAACTAGTGTTCGAACCGTTGTCTGACTTGGAGTCGGAGTCCGAGTAGTTTATTGGAGTAAGAACGACTCCGACCTCCCTAGATCCAATCTGAAATGGCTCTGAGCCTTGTCCAAACTGAACCGTGGGAGATCGGGTCTGCCGCGCGAGATGTAGATTCACGGTGCTGCCCAGTCCGTGTGGGAGATTGACGATCTCTCCCCCTCCTAGCCTGACCCGGGCTGGCTCGAGGCCTAGCGCGAGTCGGACGTCGAAGGAGAGAGTTCTCCCATGCTCGGTGAAGTGAAGGATTGCCGCAATAGATAGATGAAGGAGATTGTGGCGTCCTGTGGGCCGACTGGCGCAGCGTCGGCTAGTTTCTCGGCCGGTTGGATTAGATCTGTTTTGGCCAAGGTGAGGTTGCCGATCTGGTCGGCGACGAAGTCGAGGCTTCCGAAAGAAATCATGTCTCCGGGGGAGAACTTGTTGCCGTCGACTTCGCTTGTTGGATCCATCGAGATTGTTGATGAAGATATCGCCGAAGCTCCTACCTGGCGCGCCAACTGTCGATGTTTTACACCGGCAATATAACTATAGGGCTACTTGGTGAGAGGAAACTCGGTGGACTGCAAAGGAACACAAGGAGATTTTATACTGGTTCAGGCCCTCGATGAGAGGTAATACTCTATGTCCAGTTGTGGTGGTATTCCTTTGAGGATGTATGTAGATCAATGATCTTGTGTGTTCTCTTGCCCTCAGCGGGCACCCTGCCTCCCCTTATATACTAGGGGACAGAGGTATAAGATAGGAATCCCAACCGGATACGGCCAAGGGATTTCCTTCTTAGAGATATATCTTATCCTACTAAGACTGTATATTCCTTATTGTACAAGGCAAAGCCTACCGGGTGCTACTATATCTTTAACTACAAGACTCGGCCCATCCTCTATCCGAGTGGCCCATATGCTTGCGATGAGGTACCCGGGGCCCATGGCCTCCACAGGGTCTGCCGGGTGGGATGTAGATTCGCGGCGTCGCTGAGTCTGCACGGAGGTTGATGATCTCTCCCCTTGCTAGCCCGACCCGGGCTGGCTCAAGGCCAAGCACGAGTCGGACGCCAAAGGAGAGCGCCGCAGCAGATCAACAAAGGTGGCTGTAGCATCTTGTGGGCCAACTGGCACGGAGTCGGCTGGTTCCTCGGCCAGTTGGATCAGGTCTACATCGGCCAAGGTGAGATTGCCGATCTGGTCGGTGACGAAGTCAAGGCTTCCGAATGAGATTATATCTCTGGGAGAGAATTTGTTGCCATCGACTCCTATTGTTGGATCCATCGAGCTTGTAGATGTAGATCTCGCCGAAGCCCCCTACCTGGTGCGCCAATTATCGATGTTTTACATCGGCAATATGATTATAGGGCTACTCAGCGGATGGAAACTCGGTGGATTGCAATGGAACACGGGGAGATTTTATACTGGTTTAGGCCCTCGATGTGAGGTAATACCCTACGTCCAGTTGTGATGTATTCCTTTGAGGATGTGTGTCGTTCTGATGAACTTGTGCCCTCAGGGGGCGCCCTGCCTCCCCTTATATACTAGGGGACAGGGGTACAAGGTAGGAGTCCCAGCCGGATTACAGCCAAGGGATCTCCTCTTAGAGATATAACCTACCCGACTAAGACTGTATATTCCTTATCGTAGAAGGCAAAGTCTGCCGGGTTCTATCATATCTCTAATTACAAGGCTAGGCCAATCCTCTATCCAACTGGCCCATATGCTTGTGGTGAGGTACCTGGGGCCCATGGCCTCCACATCAGGGTCACGAGCCTATCTCCTATGCTCGGGGGCTGGACCGGTTTGCCAAGATACGCTCGGAATACTCCATGAGGGCGACTAACCGAGTACTTGCACTAGGTGGGACGTCATCTTCCCTGGCTACGCTCCTTGTGAGCTAACAACCGACCTCCGGTGCTAGTCAGGGCTCATATATCACTCGGCTGCGTGAGGTACACCCCACGAGGGTCGCTAGCCGAATCCTACGCTAATGCTAGGTTCGGGTACCTTATTCGGTCACAACTCTGCTGGGTAAGGTATGCCTCATGAGGGCCGCCAGTTGAATCCTATGCTAATGCAAGGTTCGGGTACCTTATTCGGCTAATAACCGACCTCCGGCGCTAGTCGGAGCTTGGATACCACTCAGTTGGGTAAGGTACATCCCATGAGGGTCGCCAGCCAAATCCTATGCTAATGCAAGGTTCGGGTACCTTATTCGACTAACAACCGACCTCCGGCAGTAGTTGGGGCTCGGGTACAACTCCATTGAGTTGGGTACGCCCCCCGAGGGTCGCCAGCCGAATCCTATGAGATTTGGATACTTTATTCGGCTACAATTTTGCTAGGTTGGGTACGCCCCATGAGGGTCGCTAGCTGAATCCTACGAGATTCGGGTACCTTATTTGGCCAAAACTTTGTTGGGTAGGGTACGCCCAATGAGGGTCGCCAGCCGAATCCCATGCTAATGCAAGGTTCGGGTACCTTATTCGGCTTTACCAAAGTCAGAGAAGACCTATATCGTCAAAGCGCATCTGGAGTTCTCATGCACTGCGTCACACCTGAGGAGGGCAAGCAGATCCTGCAATATACCTGCTTAGGCATCCGTGGCAACCATGCTGCATCCAGAACATATGTCGGAAAGGCTTGCGGATAGGAATTCTTCTAGCTGATTGCGGTTACCAACGCTGGAGTACTCATCCTGACATGCGAGGGATGCCAGTTTTATAGGGTTGCGCTGGGTAGGTCGGTTTAGGCCAGCTTATTCGGTAGTAGGCCAAAGATATGAGTTTCTCGATAGCACTCTCTATTGGGCTGCTCGCTGACTGTGTTAAAATCACAGTGCAGGTGCTATTCATAGAAACCGATTAAATAAAAAGATATGCTTCATGCTAAGCCTATAGCCGGGTGTATACATTCGGGTATCTGCATTATTTACCAGGTATTGAGGATATATCCTTATAAGGATCAACAGCTGGTCTCCATTAAAATTGGGGATGCAGGTACCTCTCAAATACACCTGACCACGTATTAGGTTAAAATCCATAAAGTTGTACTCGGCTTACATGCTTAGCCAACAATTGCCATGAGCAAACATTCTTCTAGATGACATGAAGCTGAAGAGTCTAATTTCCGAGTGACATACTACTCGAGAAAGGCTATAAAATCATTCCAGCTGACATGATGCTGAAGAGTCTCATATACTTGTAGTGCACTACTCGGGAAAGACCACAAGGTTAAAGATCTTTGACTTTATGATTAATTGTTTCACAATTAAGCACAAAGTTGGGGGCTACACCTAATAGCTGTGTCTATTCGGCACACACTATTCACATTTCTACATGGAGCCCTTCATAGCCTCGTTGCTAGTTGACATGAAGCAGGACTCGGGAGAAGAAGCACTCAGACAAAGAGTACTTGGGAGCAATCCACTCGGGAATTTTTCACCGTGGAGGATGAGCACTCGACATCAGCTGTGACTCAACTATGAAGGTCTCAGGGGCTGGTGTCAGTGCCATGGGCTCGGGGTACCTCATCAGAAGCTATTGGGCCACTCGGACTGAGGATGGACTGTCTTTCCTGAGTAGTATACTACATGGTATGTTGACTCTTCAGCATCATGTCAGCTAGAATAACTTTTGCTTAGGGCAATTGTTGGCTAAGCATGTAACCCGAGTACCATGTTATGGATTTTAACCCAATATGTGGTCAGGTGTACTTGAGAGATACCTGCATCCCCAATTTTAATGGAGACCAGCTGTCGATCCTTATAAGGATTTATCCTCAATACTTGGTAAATAATACAGATACCAGAACACATGTGTCCAGCAATTAGTCTTTCATGAAGCATATCTAATTATTTAATCGGTTTCTGTAAATAGCATATGCACTGTGATTTTAACACAGCCAGCGAGCGGCCCAATAGAGCGTGCTATTTAGAAACTCATATTGTCGATGTTTTACACCACAATATGATTATAGGGCTACCCGGCAGATGGAAACTCGGTGGATTGCAAAGGAACACAGGGAGATTTTATATTGGTTCAGGCCCTCGATGTGAGGTAATACCGTATGTCCAGTTGTGATGTATTCCTTTGAGGATGTGTGTTCGCTTCTATGAGCTCATGCCCTTAGGGGGCGCCCTGCCTCCCCTTATATACTAGGGGATGGGAGTACAAGGTAGGAGTCCTAGCCGGATTACGACCAAGGGATCTCCTCTTTGAGATATAACCTACTTGACTAGGACAGTATATTTTCCTTATCGTACAAGGCAAAGTCTGCCGGGTTCTATCATATCTTTAACTACAAGGCTAGGCCCATCCTCTATCCGAGTGGCTCATATGCTCCAGGGCACATGGCCTCCACAGTAGCCCCTGAGACCTTCATAATTGAGTCACAGCTAATGCCGAGTGCTCATCCTCCACGGTGAAGATTGCCCGAGTGCATTGCTCCCGAGTACTCTTTGTCCGAGTGCGTCTTCCTCCCAAGTCCTGCTTCATGTCAACTGGCAGAGAGGCTATGAAGGGCTCCATGTAGATGTATGGTTAGTGTGTGCCGAATAGGCGCACCTATTAGGTGTAGCCCCTGACTTTGTGCTTAATTGTGAAAATAATTAAACATAAAGTCAAAGATCTTTAACCATGTAGTCTTTCCCGAGTAGTATACTCCTGGTATATGAGACTCTTTGGTATCATGTCAACCGGAAATAATTTATAATCTTTCCCGAGTAGTATGTCACTTGGAGCTTAGACTCTTTAGCTTCATGTCAGCTGGAAAAATTGTTTACAGTCTTTCCAGAGTGGCATCCCACTCGGAAGTTAGACTCTTCAGCATCATATTAGCTGAAAAGAATATTTATAGTCTCTCCCGTGTAGTGCACTACTCGGAAGTTAGACTCCTCAGCGTCATGTCAGCTAGAAAAAGATTTGCTCATGGCAACTGTTGGCCAAGCATGCAGGCCGAGTACCATTTTATGAAATCTAATCCATTATGTGCTCAGGTGTACTTGAAAGATACTTGCATCCCCAATCTTGTTGAAGACCAGCTTGTGACCCTTATAAGGATATATCTTCAATACCTGGTGTATAAGACAGATATCCGAACACCTGTGTTCAGCAATTAGGCCTTCATGAAGCATACCTGTTCATCTCATCGGTTCCTGTTGGTAGCACCAGCACTGTGATTTTAACACAGCTAGCGAGCGGCCCACATTGAGCGTACTACTGTAGGAACTCATATCTTGGTGGCCCAGTACCGACTGTGTAAGCCCAAGCCCACGAATCGGAAACGGCTCTATAAAAGGCGGGGAGAGAGAGAAAAGATTCCTTCATCTTCTCCAATCCACCAATCGTTTCGTCTTTTAGCTTCTGCGCCGAAATTTCACCTCCCGCTCTTCCCCATTAGAACTAAGGCAATTCCACTCCTCCTCGTCCATTCCAAGCCTCCTGCAACATTTCCCCCAAATCTTCTCATCCCTAGCCATGCCGAGGGCTTCAGATCTTGTGGATGTGTCAGGCGAGGCATGGCCGACTTCGGATTGTGGTCGGTCCAAGCTAGAGCACTTGGAGAAGTTGCTGTGGCTGCAAAGCCGTGATATCATCCATTGGCGCCCAGCTAGAGGTGAATCAATTCCAGAACCTCAGGCCGGCGACACTGTTGTTTTTGCCTCCTTTTTCGACCAAGGTCTATTTCTTCCATCTTTTGACTTCCTCCGCCGTCTTCTAGCCTTCTATGGATTGGAGTTGGTGAATCTGAATCCCAACTCAGTCTTGCAAATTTCCATATTCGTAACTTTGCGAGTGTTTCTTGGGTGTGGAGCCCCATTTGAATCTTTTTAGACATTTGTTCCACATCAAGCCCCAGCCCTCCAAGAACAAGGTTCAGGTGATTGGGGGCGCGGCCTTCAGCTGAGAAGTGAAATGAAAAAGATATATCTTCATCTTCCTCTGAAAACTTCCTTGAAAGGTTGGCACAGGGAGTGGTTCTACTGTTCTGATTTGGAACCCTCTCTGCCTCCATTTACTGGTTTGCCTCCGGTGATCTCATCCGATTGGTCGTCAGAACCAACTTTTGAGGAGATGGGCCAAGTGCATTAGTTACTTGAAAGACTGGATAAGCTGAAGAGAGCTGGTCTGACCGGGCCCTGGGTGGCCAGGCGTTTCCTGACCCAGTGCATCTAGCCGTTGAAGCTGAGAAGCCAATTCTGTTGGGATTACTAGAGGAGAGACGATCCCGACCGAGAATGCTGAGATCTGGCTGACCAGCATAAAGTGACCGAGGTGCTGTTCAGTTATTTCTCTAATGGGGTAGTTGAAACCGAAGATGCCGAGCGCTCCGTCGCGGCTTACAGCCAAAGTCGGACAACGAGGTGGCCAACATGGAGCGAACACGGTCGTGGCCCCAACGCAGCAACGACTACCAGAAAGTCATGAATAGGCCTTGCCCCTTCCACCCCAAAGGCACGCACGCAGCCAAAGACTGCTTCATGCTCAAGAAGTTTGCTTCCGAGCAGGCTTCATCATCTGGCGCCGACAAAGACAAAGACAAGCTAGATCAAGGCCCGGCTGATGATTTTCAAGATCCCCAAGCCGAGCTCAACCACATCTTCGGAGGGCCGTCTGCCTACGAGTCCTAGTGGAAGCAGAAGCTTACAGCGTGCGACGTCAACTCAATTTCTATAGCAGACACCCCCCAATACTTGCGCTGGTCAGAGACGCCCATCACGTTCACCCGCGCAAATCACCCAGATCGGGTTTCACACCCAGGACGCTACCCACTCGTCCTGGACCCGGTCGGGAAGAACATCAAATTAAAGAAGGTTCTCATAGACGGAGGCAGCGCGCTCAATATCCTCTTCTCCAAGACCCTGGATGAGATGAAGATTCCTCGTTCAGATCTGCGGCCGAGTATGGCGCCCTTCCACAGGATAATTCCCGGCCTGTCTTCAACACCACTCGGGTAGATTACCCTACCAGTAACCTTCGGCATGTGGGATAACTTCCGCACAGAAAACATCTGCTTCGAGGTCGCTGACTTCGAGACTGTGTACTACACGATACTTGGACGACCGGCGCTCGCCAAATTCATGGTGGTACCGCACTATACATACATGGTGCTCAAGATGCCAGGGCCAACAGGAGTCCTCTCCCTCCTAAGCGACGTCAAGCAAGCCTTCACCTGTGACAAGGAGAGTTCTGAATTGGCTCAATCACAAGAGGTAGCAGTCGAGCGCAATAGCATTCGGCAAGCTGCCACAACTGAAGTCGAGGAAGACCCAGTTCCGGCCAAAAAAGTAGTGAAGTCGGGAATTTCAACGGACTCTAATACGAAGAAGATCCCCCTGGACCCTTCCGACCCCTCCAAGACTGCTCTAGTCGGGACCGGACTCGACCCCAAATAGGAAGACGCGCTCATCACCTTCCTCCTAGCCAACAAGGATATCTTTGCATGGAAACTGTCTGACATACCGGGCGTACCAAGGGAGGTGATCGAGCGTGCCCTCAACGTGAAGACAGATGCCAAGCCAGTCAAGCAACGGCTGTGGTGCTACACTCAAGACCGTAAAGATGCTATTCAGGAGGAGATAACCAAGCTTCTCACAGCCGGATTCATCAAAGAGGTCTATCACCTGGATTGGCTGGCAAACCTAGTTCTGGTTCAGAAGAAAAACGGTAAATGGCGCATGTGTGTCGACTACACTGATCTCAACAAGGTGTGCCCCAAGGACCCATTTGGTTTACCAAGAATAGACCAGGTGGTGGATTTAACTGCAGGGTGCGACCTTCTCAGTTTTCTCGACTGCTACTCAGGATACCACCAAATCAGATTGAAGGACGAGGACTGCCTCAAGACGTCTTTTATCATGCCGTTTGGAGCGTACTGCTACATCACCGTGCTGTTCGGTTTGAAAAACGCTGGAGCAACGCATCAACGAGCAATTCAGCGGTGTCTACACACTCAGATTAGGCGCAACATGGAGGCCTACGTCGACGACGTGGTGATCATGACCAAGTCCAAAGGAGACCTCATCGCTAACCTAGAAGAAACCTTCCAAAATCTTCAAAGATTCAAGATGAAGTTGAACCCAGAAAAGTGCGCCTTCGGTGTGCCATCCGGCAAGCTACTCGGCTTCATTGTCTCGCATCACGGCATTGAGGCCAACCGGGAGAAAGTCAACGCAATCACAAACATGGCACCCCCGACTAACCAGAAGGATGTCCAGAAGCAGACAGGCTGCATGGCGGCACTCAGCGGTTTATTTCCCGACTGGATGAACGGGGCATGCCCTTTTTCAAGCTACTGAAGAAAGCAAGCAATTTCCAATGGACTCCCGAAGCCCAGCAAGCCTTCGAAGACTTCAAGCAATTTCTCACATCACCCCCCGTGTTGGCGTCACCCATGCCCCAAGAACCACTAATGCTATATCTGGCGGCAACTACTCAGGTAGTCAGCACGGTGCTGGTGGTCGAGCAATCCGAACAGGGTCACATCCAAAAAATTCAACGGCCAGTCTACTTTGTCAGCGAGGTCCTTGTCGATTCAAAAACAAGATATCCGTAGGTACAAAAGCTGCTCTATGGCCTGCTTATCACTGTCCGGAAGCTGGTGCACTACTTCCAAGCACATCAAGTCACAGTGTGATGAGGACATCACTTCTTTAGATACACACTTACAACCTCCTCATGTTGAACAAGATGCGCCACAGATCCAAGGACCAATTACGCGTGCACGTGCCCGTCAACTTAATTGCCAGGTGAATGCGTTCCTAAGCTTACATGGAAATATTTCTACGAATGGCCTACTATTTAATTCTTGTGATGATTTTATTGTTATTAGGAACTTGGGAGAAGACCATGGATAATAGCTCAAGAAACGAAATATTAAAGTGGAGATAACAAGTGCAAGTAAACTCCTATTTCTGAGACCGGTTCAGTTTCGGGCTGGGAGACAATGTCAACTTCAAATGGCCATAACTTTTGATCCAGAAGGAGTTACAGGGCCTACAAGTACTTGTTGGAAAGTTTATGAAGTCTAGTTTCAGATGGTTTTGGTTCCATGCCAAAATTCCTCCTGAGCTATCCAGAATCGTCAAAACAAGTGGTATCATTTTTCCTGTCCGAGCCAGTTTGGGCCTTTGGGCTTTGTATTTGTGTCGTGGGCTAAAACCATGAGGAGTGCGCCCCTCACAGGGCAAACCCTCACCCTAGGATGTCCTAAATCATATATATTTAGTAGCAACCACCATTTAGGGTGGGTTTTGCTTAGATTTTTCTGTCTTTGAACAGTTTCGCCATTTATCGGTTTGTGAGACCCCAACTTCGAGAGTATAATCATTCATCTGCAAGTGAGTTGCAATCTTTCTTGTTCTTGCTTATGTTCTTCGATTTGCATGCAGGGATTAGCCTTCGTGGCGAGGTCAACCGAGCAGCACACGATTGATAACGAGAGGAGACGTGGTGCAGCGATTGCAGGGTTCGGGTCTTGGTGATCAGAAGCCGGATCGTGAGTGTCAATTCTCCACCAAATCGAGAGTTATCCTTACCTAACAGAAGATCGGGCACCCCGTTGCCATCACAGTGGTCACATCATTTCCACTCGGGGACGTCCTACATAACCACGAGGCCACCGGCCGAATCGCTAAATGGGCACTCGAGTTGATGGCGTTCAACATCACCTTTCAGCCGCAGACAGCAATCAAATCACAAGCTCTAGCCGACTTCGTGGCCGAGTGGACAGAAGTTCAAATGCCTACATCAACAGCGAAGCTAGAGTACTGGACAATGTACTTTGATAGTTCTCTACAGATCGGCGGTGCCAGGGCTAGCGTCATACTGACATCGCCCACCGGCGAAAAACTCAAGTACGTTCTACGAATCCACTTCCAGGCCTCCCACATGTCACCGAGTACGAGGCACTTATCCATGGGCTTTGCATCGCTGTATCAATCAGCATTCGTCGACTGGTTGTGCGTGGTGTGGGAGCCATGGGCCCCGGGTACCTCATTACCAGCACATGGGCCACTTGGATAGAGGATGGGCCAGACCGTGTAATTAGAGATAAGATAGCACCCGGCAGGCTGTGCCTTGTACAATAAGGAAACATAGCCTTAGTCGGATAGGATTCTATCTCTAAGAAGGAAATCCCTTGGTCGTATCCGACTGGGATCCTTACCATGTACCCCTGTCCCCTAGTATATAAAGGGAGGCAGGGCGCCCCATGAGGGCACACCAGATCATTGATCGCAAAACCACCTCAGAGGAATAACACCTCAACTGGACGTAGGGTATTACCTCACATTGAGGGCCTGAACCAGTATAATTCCCTCGTGTTCCTCTGTAATCCACCGAATTCCAGGTCGCCGAGTACCCCCATAATATTATTGCCGGTGCAAAGCATCGACAGTTGGCGCGCCAGGTAGGGGACCGGCGAGTTCTTCATCAACATATTCGATGGATCCCATCAACGGAGTCAAGGGCGACAAGTTCTCCAACAGAGACACCATCACCTTCGGGAGCCTTGATTTCGTCGCCGATCAACTCGGCAACCTTTCCTTGGCTGAGGCAGATCCGATCTTGCCAGCCGAGGAGCCAGCCGGCGTTGCGCCAGTCGGCCCCAGGGACGTCGCCATCTCCTTCGACGATCTACTACGACAGTCCCTCACGTCGCCAGACATCGGGACAACTCTCTCCTTCGGCGTCCGGCTCGCGCTAGGCCTTGAGCCAGCGCGGGTTAGGCCAAGAGGGGGAGAGATCGTCCGTCTCCCGTACGGATTTGGCGACGCTGTGCATCTACAACCCGCGCAGCAGACCCGACCTCTAGCGATTCAGTTTGGACACGGTCATGAACCGTTTCAGATTGGATCTAGGGAGGTCGGAGTCGTCCTAACTCCGATAAACTACTCGGAGTCCGACACTAAGTCGGATGGTGGTTCGAGCATCAACTCGGACTCCACCTTGGCAAGCTTCCTCCTCCCCCGCGAGATCTTCATGGCTTCAACGCCACCTTCCGAGGTGCGCCGACTGCAAGAGGAGCAGCAAGAGGAGGCAAACCGACAAGCTCGCAATGACGGGCTTCGACAAGCTGGGCGAGCCGCCCAGCAGCAGATCCTCCAAACCAAAGTCGGCGACCACGATGTCTTTGTCATGCCACAACAGAACGTCGTGGCCGCCGCAACTCTGCTGGACACGCTCCAGTTTGGGCCGGACCATCAGGCCACACCAACCATCGCCAAGATCAAGGCGATGATTTCTGCTGCCGCCTGCCAGCAGCAAGAACAGTCAGGCAACACTCACATACCGACCCGTCGAACGGGCTCTCCAGCGGCGGAGTCATCTGCATCAGCACGACGATGGGCAGCCGGCTCCACCCGGCAGCACGAAGAGTCTCGCCAAACAACACTCGGCGATACCAACTACGACAACCGGCGGCGTCACCAATACGACCGCCGACCCAATCAAGACCTCCGATTGCGATTACAACGCGATCTTCGCCACACCCTAAGGGCCCGGCGCGAAGAACGTGAAGAGGATGAACGCCGCCGACTAGAGGATGAACACGAGCGCTTCGGTCTCCACTACGAGCGGCTACACCGCCAAAACCGAAGCCCAAGTCCTCGCGATAATGAAGGCATTCCAGCCTTTACTCGGGAGTTACAGGACGTCCGCTGGCCAGTCGGCTTTAAGCCTACCGGAATTGAAAAGTACGACGGCAAGACCAACCCAGAGTCCTGGCTCACCGTTTACGTCCTAGCAGTTCAAGCTGCTGGGGGCGACAGCAGAGCCATGGCTAACTACCTCCCAGTCGCATTATCCGACTTGGCGAGGACATGGCTGACAGGCCTCCCAAGACGGTCAATCGGTTCCTGGGGACAACTCAGGGAGCGGTTCATCGCTAACTTCCAGGGGACCTACGAGAGACCGGCTTCCGAGCACGACCTTTACCAGCTGCATCAGAAAAAGAACGAGTCTCTACGTGAATTCATCAAAAGGTTTTCCGAGAAGCGCAATCAAATCCCAAGCATCAAAGACGAGGTCGTCATCGCTGCCTTCCGCAAGGGAGTAAAAGACGCCCCGCTCATCGCGAAGTTCACTCGGAAGCCACCATCCACCGTTCGGACTCTCTTCGACATGGCCAACAAATACGCCGACTCGGCTGAAGCCGTCGCAGAGGCCTTCGACGAGAAGAAGGAGCCCCGACAAAAAGACAACAGGGCGAAAGCCGACAACGAGCCGCCTCAGAACAAGCCTGGCAGCCGCAAGCGGAAGTCGGACAACGAGGTGGCAAACATGGAGCGCAGTCGATCGCGGCCCTAGCGGAACAACGACTATCAGAAAGTCATGAGCGGGCCTTGCCCCTTCCCTCCCAAGGGCCGGCACGCGGCCAAGGACTGCCACATGCTCAAGAAGTTTGCCTCCGAGCAAGCTTCATCATCTGGCGCCGACAAGGACAAGGACAAGGACAAGCCAGACTCGGGTCCGGCTGATGATTTCCAGGACCCCCAAGCTGAACTCAACCATATCTTCGGGGGGCCACTCGCGTACGAATCTAAGCGCAAGCAGAAGCTATCAGCGCGGGACATTAACGCGGTCTCCACAACGGATACGCCCCAATACCTGCGCTGGTCAGAGATGGCCATCACCTTCAACCGCGCAGATCACCCAGATCGGGTTTCCCACCCGGGACGATACCCACTCGTCCTAGACCCGGTCGTCAGAAATATCAGGCTGAAGAAAACCCTCATCGACGGAGGTAGTGCGCTCAACATCCTGTTCGCCAAGACTTTGGACGAGATGAGAATTCCTCGTTCAGAGCTACGGCCGAGCACCGCGCCCTTCCATGGGATAATCCCCGGCTTGTCATCAACCCCACTCGGGCAGATAACCTTGCCGGTGACCTTCGGCACGCGGGACAACTTCCGCACAGAAAACATCTCCTTCGAGGTCGCCGACTTCGAGACCGCGTATCACGCGATACTCGGACGACCGGCCCTCGCCAAATTCATGGCGATACCGCACTACACGTACATGGTGCTGAAGATGCCCGGGCCAGCAGGAGTCCTCTCCCTCCGCAGCGACGCTAAGCAAGCCTTCACCTGCGACAAGGAGAGCTGCGAGTTGGCTCAAACACAAGAAGCGGCAGTCGGGCGCGACAGCATCCGGCAAGCCGCTACATCTGAAGTCGATCAAGATCCAGTTCCGGCGAAAAAAGCAGCGAGGGAATTTCAGCGGACTCTGACACGAAGAAGATCCCCCTGGACCCTTCCGACCCCTCCAAGACTGCCTTAGTCGGGACCGGACTCGACCCCAAATAGGAAGACGCGCTCGTCACCTTCCTCCAAGCCAACAAAGATATCTTCGCGTGGAAACCGTCTGACATGCCGGGCGTACCAAGGGAGGTGATCGAGCACGCCCTACACGTAAAGCCAGACGCCAAGCCGGTCAAACAACGGCTGCGGCGCTTCGCTCAAGACCGCAAGGACGCTATCCGGGAAGAAATCACCAAGCTCCTCGCAGCCGGCTTCATCAAGGAAGTCTACCACCCGGACTGGCTGGCCAACCCAGTCCTGGTCCGGAAGAAAAATGGTAAATGGCGCATGTGCGTCGACTACACCGACCTCAACAAAGCGTGTCCCAAGGACCCATTTGGTCTTCCCAGGATAGATCAGGTGGTTGACTCCACGGTGGGGTGCGACCTACTCAGTTTTCTCGACTGTTACTCGGGATATCATCAAATTAGCTTGAGGGAACAAGACTGTTTAAAAACATCTTTCATCACGCCGTTTGGAGCGTATTGCTATATCACAATGCCGTTCGGTCTGAAAAACGCAGGCGCAACCTACCAAAGGGCTATTCAGCGGTGTCTGCACACTCAGATCGGGCGCAACGTGGAAGCCTACGTCGACAATGTGGTGATCAAGTCTAAGTCCAGAAAAGACCTCATTGCCGACTTGGAAGAAACCTTCCAAAACCTTCGAAGATTCAAGATGAAGTTGAACCCGGACAAGTGCACCTTCGGGGTGCCGTCTGGGAAGTTACTCGGCTTCATCGTCTCGCACCGCGGCATCGAGGCTAACCCGGAGAAAGTCAACGCCATCAAGAACATGGCGCCCCCGACTAACCTTAAAGACATCCAGAAGCTGACAGGCTGCATGGCGGCACTCAGTCGGTTTATCTCCCGACTGGGCGAACGGGGCATGCCTTTCTTCAAGCTCCTCAAAAAGGCGGACACCTTTCAGTGGACCCCGGAAGCCCAGCGAGCCTTCGAAGACTTCAAAGAATTCCTCACATCACCCCCCGTGCTGGCGTCACCCCTGCCCCAGGAACCACTAATGCTTTATCTGGCGGCAACAACACAGGTAGTCAGCACGGTGCTGGTAGTGGAGCGATCCGAACAGGGTCATCTTTTGAAAATACAACGGCCAATCTATTTTGTCAGCGAGGTCCTTGCCGACTCCAAAACAAGATACCCACAGGTCCAGAAGCTGCTATACAGCCTACTCATCACAGTCCGAAAGCTGGTGCACTACTTTCAAGCACATCAAGTCACGGTGGTCACAGCGTTTCCACTCGGGGATGTCCTTCATAATCGCGAGGCCACTGGCCGGATCGCTAAATGGGCACTCGAGCTGATGGCGTTTGACATCACCTTTCAGCCACGGACAGCTATCAAATCTCAAGCTCTAGCCGACTTCGTGGCCGAGTGGACAGAAGTTCAACTCCCAACACCAACAACAAAGCTAGAGTACTGGACAATGTACTTCGACGGTTCCCTACGGATCGGCGGTGCCGGGGCCGGAGTCATACTGACATCCCCCACTGGCGAAAAGTTGAAGTACGTACTACAAATCCACTTCCCGGCTTCCTACAACATCGCCGAGTACGAGGCTCTTGTTCATGGGCTCCGCATCGCCATATCACTCGGCATACGTCGACTGGTTGTGCGCGGAGACTCCCAACACGTGGTCAACCAAGTCATGAAAGACTGGACCTGTCTCGACGACACAATGGCGACATACTGTCAGGAGGTCCGCAAGTTGGAAAACAAGTTCGACGGGCTGGAAATCACACACGTCCTGCGTCAATACAACGACACGGCCGATGAGCTGGCAAACATGGGATCCAAGCGAGAAGCGGTTCCGACTGGAATCTTTGTCGAGCAACTTATGGAGCCATCAATCAAGAAGAAACCGGCACAAGAGCAGTCGGGAGGCGAGCCTACCCCGACCACCGACGAAGTGCTGCACATATGTCAAGACTGGAGGGGTCCCGTTCTCAAATTCCTCCTGGACAATGAACTCCCAGAAGATCGCAGTTAAGCTGAGCAGATCAAGCATCGAAGCAAAAGCTTCCTGCTAGTCGGAGAAGACCTGTACCGCAGGAGCGCATCCGGTGTCCTCATGCGCTGTGTCACCACCGAGGAAGGCAAGCAGATCCTGCATTCAATCCACTCGGGCATATGTGGCAACCACGCTGCATCCAGGACGTTAGTCGGAAAGGCTTACCGGCAGGGATTCTTCTGGCCCACCGCAGTCACAGATGCCAAAGACATCGTTCGCAAGTGCGAGGGTTGCCAGTTCTTCGCAAGACAGACAAATCTCCCCGCCCAGGAACTCCAGACTATCCCTATTTCCTGGCCATTCGCGGTATGGGGGCTCGACATGGTCGGGCCATTCAAGAAAGCGCCAGGAGGGTTCACGCATTTATTCGTCGCAGTGGATAAATTCACCAAGTGGATTGAGGCTAAACCCGTCGCAACAATCACAGCGGCACGAGCAAAGGACTTCATCCTGAGTATACTATACCGGTTTGGGGTCCCTAACCGCATCATAACCGACAATGGCACTCAGTTCGCGGTAGGCCTATTCCAAGATTTCTGCGACGACTTCGGCATCAAGATCTGCTATGCATCTGTGGCACACCCGCGGAGCAACGGGCAGGTTGAGCGAGCCAACGGCATGGTCTTACAAGGCATCAAGGCCAGGATATACGACCGACTACAACCATATGCGGGTCGGTGGGTACAAGAACTACCATCCGTTCTCTGGTCTCTCAGAACCACGGTTAGTCGGGCAACAGGGCAATCCCCTTTCTTCCTGGTCTACGGTACTGAGGCCATGCTACCGACAGAGATACAGTTCGGCTCTCCGCGAGTCCGGGCTTATTCCAAAGACGATTCCAACAGCACCCGACTGATCGAATTAGATAAGCTGGAAGAAGCAAGAGACGCTGCAACAATCCAGTCGGCAAGGTATCTTCAAGGCTTGCGTCGCTACCACAATCGCAATGTCTGTGGCCGCGCCTTTTTGGTCGGGGATCTCGTTCTAAGGAAGATACAAACCACCAAGGACAGGCACAAACTATCCCCCATCTGGGAAGGGCCGTTCATTATAGCCGAAGTCACGCGGCCAGGCGCCTACCGACTGAAGACCAAAGACGGCGTCCTCATCACCAACTCATGGAATATAGAACAGCTACGTCCTTTCTATACCTGAGTTTTACATTTTCCATGTGTACAGTTTTTCCTGACTCACTACGCCGCTTGTTCCAATCGAGTAGTGAGTCGGGGGCTGCATGTATATATGTGTTCTGTCAATAACATACAAGCTTATCTCACCTCAGTTATGAAGCCTTGCCACGACTGATGCGTTCGCCCGAGTATAGCATCTTCCTTCGAACGATTTTTATCAAGTTCTATCGAATTAACTCGGTGCATCCTACACGGTCGGGCAAAGCTAATGACAACCGAATAATAAGTTTGGCGGCACGACACATATATTTACACATGATCGTATATGAAAGCATATATATACACCGACTACAAAATGTATTGCCTTTACAGACCCAGGTCTCGGGTAATCGCTTCAGCAGTCGGTTTCACCTGTGAGATCAGCTCCAGCGCTTCCTCGGGCGTCGTCTCCTCGGAAAATCCCTCCCCGATGGCCTCAATGTCCGCCCTCGGGTAGATGGACTTGGTCATTGCTAGGGTCTGGGCCACGCCGGCGGCAACCCGCTCGTCTGAGTACCTTTTCAGGGCACTCGGCGCGCCCTCGAGACGCCCCATTATTTGAGGAATTTTGCTACAGCTGGTCCCCACTGGGCGGGGATCCACAAGGTCAAGGAGCCCTTTCACGGACCCGACGAGGGCCTCCCGTGACTCCCTGATTGACCTTATCTCCTCCGTGTAGAACCGGTACTGGGCCTGGACGTTGGCTCTCATGCCTGCCCAGATCGGCCGGCAAGTAAGCTTGTCAGATTCGGCTACACACAGGGTGACTAATGTATTGGCTGAGATCACAGTCGGGTTGAGGACTTACTTTCGTAGTCGGCCTCCCACCCGGCCACGGTCTTCTCCAGTTCGGCCTTCTCCTTACCAAGCTTGACGACGGCCTTCTCCAACTCGGACTTCTCCCGGTCAAGCTCGGTGTTTGCCTTTGTCAGGTCGGCCTTGACCCCTTCAAGCTCGGCCTTGGCTTCTTCGGCCTCCTTCAGCTGCGACTCCCTCTCCGCTTCGAGGTCTGCACCATAGATTAGCCAAGAGCTCAATCACGCAGTCATGACACCACCAAGCAGTCGGGATCGACGCAGCTGGATGAATACATCAACGGTCCAGTCGGGAAGATATGCTCGAGGATTTTACCTCTGATCTTCTCGGCCAGGGCCCATGTCTCAGCCCTGAGCTGATCAGCGCCGCTCTTCAGCCAGGCCTCCCTCCTCGTGTGACGTGCCTCCATCTCGACCTTCAATGCCCGGAGCTGTTGCAATTCCGCGAGGTGGGGAGCCATCTCGACCAGGATCTCTGTCATCGCCTCGTTGCGGTCGACGAGCTTCTGCTCGGGACAAGGAACAAACCGACGACAGAGTCAAACATCAAGACAAGAAGATTGCTGGAGCTTCACTACAAGAATCATACCGTGACCCCTTGGGACCCGTTGATGGCGGCACGAAGCAGGCTCTCGCGCTCTCTCCTTGCGACGACTTCATCGAGCCTGAAGCTTTTCATAGTGCCGTCGCGAGTGGTCCACGTGAAGGTCCGGGGCATCACACGTGGGGGAGCTTCGATCCGAGGCAAATACGAGATCTCTGGCGGCGGCGGCAACGGCGACGATGGTGATGACGACAACCATGACGGCGACGGGGTCCTAGCCTCGGCATCGCCTTCCCCTACAACATCGGGGACCGGCTCGGGGGTTCCGTCCCCCGCCTCTGCGACGTACGGTACCTCGGGGGCTGGGGCCTCAGTTTCAACAGCCACCTCTTGGTCGAGTGGCGGTAGTGACCCTGTTGTCGGAGCCACCTCGGTCTCAGCGACCGAGCTGGCCGCCGGCTCAGCAGGTGTGTCCGCTGCCGCTGGCTCGGCTGGGGCGGACTCATCAAGTGGAGCAGATGGGTCAACCTTTTTGAGGTCGATATCGGCTCGCTTCCTGCACAACGAAGCAAGACATCAGGACTGCATTTTAACATACAACGACTACAGAAGGCCCGAAGTAGCGCACCTCTTGGAGAACTTCAGCTTCCTGCCAGCCTGCCCGCTCCCCGGCGAAGTGCTAGCATCGGCACTCGCCCCGGTCGGTGTCATCGATGGCGGAGGCATATCAGCCTGAGTCGGCCTTGACTCTGGTATGGTTGGTTCGGGTTCCTTCGCCCCAATCGGACTCCGCTCTGGTTGGCCCCTCGGCGGCGCTGTTGCAGAGTACGACAACGTCGAGCCCAAGCCTGCTGATCTCAGCCTGGGACTCGACCGCGTGGGCGTTGTGGCAGCGGTGTCCTTTATCTTCAAGCTGCCGCTCACGGCGCGCGCTGTCATGGCCCCCTCGCCACGATATAAAATCGGCTTCTTCCCCGCTCTCTTGGAGTCGGGTTGGGCATCAGAGGGACTCCTCGGCCTCTTCCTCGACGCGACCGCAGACAATGGACGAGAATCTTCATCAAATTCCTCATGCCACTAGAAGCAAGTCGACAAGATACCATCACGCAAGGTTGAACAATCACTGTTCCACAGACGTTCACCACAGAAGGTAGAAGGTTACCTTGGTCCGTGGCCGGATGAAGCTATAGGCGGCAACTCGGCGGTTATCATCTTCGGTGGCAACGACCCCTTCAGAGAAGTAGCCAAACAAGGTATCGGTCACTGCCCCCTTGTCCGCCGTCTCGCTGCTCACCCGGTTGGGATTGTGTTTACCTTTGAAGGCCCAGCCGAAAGCGCTTCTCAACTTCAGCGGCTGGACGCGTCTCGTCAGGAAACGACGAGCCACCCAGGGCCCTGTCAAGCCGGCCCTCTTGAGGTCATCTATCTTCGTCAGCAATATGTGTGCTTGACCCAGTTCTTCAAAGGTTGGCTCCGAAGACCAGCTTGGCAACACCGCCGGCGGCATACCAGTAAAAGGGCGCAAGGAAGGAGCTAGATCGGCGCAGTAAAACCACTCCTTGTGCCAGCCCTTCAGAGAAGATTTCAAGGGCAAATCGATATATGTTTTCTTCCCATCACTCCTTAGTTGAAGACCAGCCCCCCCAATCACACTGATATTACTCTTGGAAGGCTGGGGCTTGACATGAAACAAGTGTCAGAAGAGGATGAAATGGGGCTCGACACCCAGAAAGCACTTGCAAAGAGTAACGAATATGGAGATCTGAAGGATCGAGTTGGGGTTTAAATGCACCAACTCTAGCCCGTAGAAATCAAGGATGCGGCAGAAGAAATCAGACGACGGAAGACACAAGCCCCGATCAAAGAAAGAGGCGAACACTACCGTTTCACCAGGCCGGGGGTTGGGGCTGGACTCATCCCTCGCCGACCGCCAACGGATCACTTCTTGGCTGGGCAACTTCAGCTCGCTCTCCAGCCGTTTCAGCTTCACCGAGCCGCAATCCGAGATCGGACAAGAACTCCCTGGCGCACCCGCAGGATTCGTCGCCTTCGGCATGACTGGAGGTGGTGAGATTTGGGGGAAAGCAAATCGGGGGCTTGGAATAAACGAAGAGGATTGGAATCGCCCGAGTCCGGGTGGGGAACAGCTGCTGCTAACCCTAGCCGGGCGGGAGGCGAAAAGCTAGGCGCGAAGGTGGAAGACGAAGAGATTGGCTGCTTTGGGGAAGACGATGGAATCTTTTTCTCTCTCCCCATCCTTTTATAGCCTGTACCGACTAGATGGGCCCAGGCCTGCACAGTTGGTATTGGGCCGACAAGACATGAGTTCCTACAGTAGCATGCTCCATGTGGGCCGCCCGCAGGCTGAGTTGAAATTATAGCGCTGGTGCTACCCACAGGAATCGATGAGGTAAATAGATATGCTTCATGAAAGCCTTACTGCTAAACATATATGTTTGGGTATCTGTTTTATCCACCAGGTCTCGAGGATATATCCTTACAAGGATCACAAGCTGGTCTTCATTAAAATTGGGGATGCAGGTATCTTTGTCGGGAACACCTGACCACATAATGGATTTATTTTCATAAAGTGGTACTCGGCTTACATGCGTAGCCATCAGTTGCCATGAGCGACATTATCCCAGCCGACATGACGCTGAAGAGTCTAACTTTCGAGTAGTGCACTACTCGGGAGGGACTATAAATATCTATTCTCGCTGACATGATGCGGAAGAGTCTAGCTTTTGAGTGGGACGCCACTCGGAAAAGACTATAAACTCATATTCCGACTAACATAAAGTCGAAGAGTCCTATATACGAGTAGCCTCCTACTCGGCAAGACTATAAACTATATTCCGGTTGACATGATACCGAAGTCTCATATACCAGTAGTAATCTACTCGGGAAAGATTTCCAGGTTAAAGATCTTTGACTTTATGTTTAATTGTCTTCACAATTAAGCACAAAGTCGGGGGCTACACCTAATAGGTGCGCCTATTCGGCGCACACTATTCATATATTTACATGAAGCCCTTCATAGCCTCGCTGCCAGCTGACATGAAGCAGGACTCGGGAAGACTTACTCGGACACAGAGTACTCGGGAGCATCGCACTCGGGTAACCTTCACCGTGGAGGATGAGCACTCGGCATCAGCTGTGACTCAACTATGAAGGTCTCAGGGGCTACTGTGGGAGCCATGGGCCCCGGGTACCTCATTACCAGCACATGGGCCACTCGGATAGAGGATGGGCCAGACCGTGTAATTAGAGATAAGATAGCACCCGGCAGGCTGTGCCTTGTACAATAAGGAAACATAGCCTTAGTCGGATAGGATTCTATCTCTAAGAAGGAAATCCCTTGGTCGTATCCGACTGGGATCCTTACCATGTACCCCTGTCCCCTAGTATATAAAGGGAGGCAGGGCGCCCCATGAGGGCACACCAGATCATTGATCGCAAAACCACCTCAGAGGAATAACACCTCAACTGGACGTAGGGTATTACCTCACATTGAGGGCCTGAACCAGTATAATTCCCTCGTGTTCCTCTGTAATCCACCGAATTCCAGGTCGCCGAGTACCCCCATAATATTATTGCCGGTGCAAAGCATCGACACGTGGAGACTCCCAACTCGTGGTAAACCAAGTCATGAAAGACTGGACATGTCTCGATGACACCATGGCGGCATACTGTCAGGAGGTCCGCAAGATGGAGAACAAGTTTGATGGGCTGGAGATAACACATGTCCTATGATAATACAATGATGCTACAGATGAGCTGGCAAACAAGGGATCCAAGCGAGAAGTGGTCCCAATAGGGATCTTTGTCGAGCAACTCATGGAGCTGTCAGTCAAGAAGAAACCAGTGCTAGAGCAGTCAGGAAGTGAACCTACCCTGGCAACAGATGAGGTGCTGCACATATGTCAAGATTGGCGGACTCCTGTTCTCAAATTCTTCCTAGATGATGAACTCCTAGAAGATCGCAGTCAAGCCGAACAAATCAAACGTCGAAGCAAGAATTTCCTAGTCATCGGAGAAGACCTGTACCGAAGAAGTGCATCCGGTGTCCTCATGCGTTGCGTCACCACTGAGGAGGGCAAGCAGATACTGTAGTCGATCCACTCGGGCGTATGTGGCAACCACGCCGCATCCAGGATGTTAGTCGGAAAGGCTTACAGTAGAGATTTTTCTAGCCAACAGTAGTAACAGATGCTAAAGACATTGTTCGCACATGCGAGGGTTGCCAGTTCTACACAAGACAAACCAATCTCCCAGCCCAGGAACTCCAAACAATCCCAATCTCTTGGCCCTTTGCAGTATGGGGGCTTGACATGGTCGGGGCTTTCAAGAAAGCGCCAGGAGGGTTCACACACTTATTCGTCGCAGTGGATAAATTCACCAAGTGGATTGAGGCCAAACCCGTTGCAACCATAACAGCGACACGAGCAAAGGACTTCATCATGAGTATACTATACCGATTCGGGGTCCCCAACCGCATCATCGCCGACAACGATACTCAGTTCACAGGCGGCGTGTTTCAAGATTTCTGTGACGACTTCAGCATCAAGATCTGCTATGCATCTATGGCACACCCACGGAGCAATGGGCAGGTTGAACAAGCCAATGGTATGGTCTTACAAGGCATCAAGACAAGGATATTTGACCGACTACAACCATACGCGGGCCGGCGGGTGCAAGAACTTCCATCTGTTCTCTGGTCTCTTAGAACCATGGTTAGTCGGGCAACTGGGCAATCCCCTTTTTTTCTGATATACGGTTAGAGTTCGGCTCCCCACGAGTTCAAGCTTACTCAGAAGACATCTCAAATAATACCCGATTGGTCGAATTAGATCAGTTGAAAGAAGTGAGGGATATCGCAACAATCTAGTCGGCAAGGTATCTTTAGGGCCTACGTCGCTACCACAATCACAATGTCCGTGGCCATGCCTTTTTGGTCGGAGATCTCGTCTTGAGAAAAATACAAACCACCAAAGATAGGCACAAACTATCCCCAATATGGGAAGGGCCGTTCATCATAGCTGAGGTCACGCGGCCAGGCGCTTATAGACTGAAGACCAAAGACGGTGCTCTCATCAGCAACTCATGGAACATAGAACAGCTACGTCCTTTCTATACCTGAGTTTTATATTTTTTTTCATGTGTACAGTTCCTCTCTGACTCACTACGCTGCTTGTTTCAATCGAGTAGTGAGTCGGGGGCTGCATGTATCTTATGTGCCTTGTCAATAATATACGAGCCTATTTTACTTAAGTTACAAAGCTCTACTACGACTTTGTCATGTTTGCCCGAGTACAACTTCCTACGGTGAACGTTTTTAAGTTCCTATAGACTAACTCGGTGCAGACCATATAGTCGAGTAAAGGTAATGATAACTGAGTAATAGTTTAAAGCTTGGCAGCATTGCACCTATATTTACACATGTTTTTACAAAAATCCACAATACACCGACTACATGATGTTCTGTTTTTCACTGACCCAGGTCTCGGGTGATAATCTCTGCGTCGGCCTCGTCTTGGCAATCAGCTCCAGCGCCTCCTTAGGAGTCGTCTCCTTGGCAAACCCCTCCCCGATGGCTTCAACATCTGCCCTTGGGTAGATGGACTTGGTCATTGCCAGCGTCTGGGCCACGCTGGCAATAACATGCTCATCCGAGTACCTCTTCAGGGCACTCGGTGCATCTTTAAGGCACTCCTCCAGTTGGAAGATTGTGCTGGAGCTGGTTCCCACAGGGCGAGGGTCCATCAGGTCAAGGAGCCCTTTCACCAACTTGGCAAGGGTTTCCCGTGACTCCTTGACTACCCTGATCTCCTCTGCGAAAGCCTAAAACTGGATCTGAGAATTGGCTCTTGCAGCTACCCAGGTTCACCGACAAGTAAACTTGCTAAGCAAAGCTGCAGATTGAGTAATTAATGGATTGGTTAAGATTAATGTCAGGGCAGAGACTTACTTTTGTAGTCAGCCTCCCACTTGGCAATGGTCTTCTCCAGTTCAACTCTTTCCTTCTCGAGCTTGGCGTTGGCCTTTTTCAACTTGGCCTTCTCTTGCTCAAGCTTGGTTTTGGCCTTTGTTAGGTCGGCCTTGTCCTTTTCAAGTTCGGCCTTGGCTCTCTCGGTCTCCTTCAGCTGGGTTTCTCCCTCTATTCGAGTCTTTAGCTCGGCCTCAAGGGCTACACGACAGATTAGTCAAGAACTCAACATTGCAATCAAGACACAACTGGGTAGTCGGGAACAAAACAGCTGGAGAAATATACTAAGGATTTGGTCAGGAAGAGGTATTCGGGAGGCTTACTCCTCATCTTCTTGGCTTGGTCCCAATTTTCAGCCCTGAGCTGAGTGACGGCATCCCTCAGCCAAGATTCCCTTTCTTGGCTGCGCCCTTCCACTTCGGCTTTTAAAGCCCGGAGCTGGTCCAACTCTTGGAGCTAGGGGGCAACCTGGGTCAGGACCTCGCTCATCTTCTCTGAGCGATCAACAAGTTTCTGCTCAGAAAAAAACAAGCCAAAGCAGAGTCAAGCGTCAGAATACTTGGGCAAGGAAGACCACCAACATACCAATACGGGCGAAAGTCATACTCGAATCCCCTGGGACGTAGCAAGTGTAGTGTGAAGCAAGTCCTCGCATTCTCTCTCAGTTTCAGTGACTAGGGCCATCGCCGGCTCAGCGGGTGTGCTCGCCGGCGCTGGATCGGCTGGGGTGGGTTCGACAGCAGGGGCAGTCGGCGTGGTCTCCTTAAGATCAATGTCGGCCCGCTTCCTGCATAACAAGCCAAACATCAAGACTCTTCAATGCTGAGCATAATTTTCAGAAGACCCAAAACGACCTACCTCTTGGAGAACTTGAGCTTCTTTCCAGGAGACGAAGAGGGCGGCACTGGAGGGCTACTGGCTGTTGGGCCCGAAGGCGTGGCAGTCGGCGGCGGCATTCCTATCGTGGTTGGCCCCGTTCGCGGTGTGGTCAGCTGGGGCGCTTGGGTACTTGGCGGCGTTGGAGCTAGCCTCGTACTCGGCGGCGCTCGTGTTGGGCTTGATGATGCTGGGCTTGACCGCGCCGGTCCCGGTCTGGGACTCGATGGCCTGGGTGCAGTACTAGTGGGGTCTTTTATTTTTAGACTCCCGGCTGCGGCACTCGGCCTCATGACCTCCTTCTTGCCCTGATCTACAATGGGTTTCTTCCCCGCTCTCTTGGAGTCGGGCTAGCGGCAGAAGGACTTCTCGGCCTCTTCTTCGACTTCGTTGCCGACAATGGACGGGAGTCATCATCAAACTCCTTGCACCACTGCAAACAATTCAACAATATACAACACACGATGTTGAGCAATTATGGATACATGTCTGCAAGCATTCATCACAGAAGAAAAGCAAGGGTTACCTCAGGATGAGGCCGGTTTCGGCTATAAGTCGCGATGGAGCACTTTGCGTCCTCGGTTTCGACCACTCCACTGGAGAAATAACTGAATAATGTTTCTGTCACTTTTTGCTGGTCAGCCAGTTCTCAGCCTTCTCGGTCGGGGTCATTTTTTCCTTGGTAATCCCAGCAAAACTCGCTCCTTAGCTTCAATGGTTGGATGCGCCAGGTCAGGAAACGCCTGGCCACCCAGGGACCGGTCTGGCCGGCTCTCTTAAATTTCTCCAATCTTGCCAGCAACTGATGCACTTAGCCCATTTCTTTGAAAGTTGGCTCTGATGACCAATTGGACGAGACCACCGGAGGTGAGCCGGTGAATGGAGGCAAGGAGGGTTCCAAATCAGAACAATAGAACCAATCCATATGCCAACCTTTCAAGGAGGATTTCAAAGGAAGATTGATATATATTTTCTTCATCTCACTCCTCAACTGAAGGCCAGCCCCCCAATCACCTGAACCTTATTCTTGGAGGGCTAGGGCTTGATGTGGAATAAATGTCTGAAGAAATTGAAGAGGGGTTCCACACCCAAGAAGCACTCACAAAGAGTCACGAATATGGAGATTTGCAAAATTGAGTTGGGATTCAGATTCACCAACTCCAATCTGTAAAAGCTAAGAAGACGGCGGAGGAACTCGGAAGAGGGAAGAAACAAACCCCGGTCGAAAAAGAGGCAAAAACAACAGTCTCGCCGGCTTGGGGATTTGGAACCGACTCACCCTTAGCCAGGCGCCAGCGGATGATGTCACGGCTTTGCAGCCATAGCGACTTCTCCAGACTTTCTAGCTTTGACCGACTGCAATCCGAGGTCAGTCACGCCTCTTCTGACGCCCCAACGAAATCTGGAGCCCTCGGCATCATTGGGGGACAAGAAGATTTGGGGGAAATATGGTCGGGGGCTTGGAATGGACAAAGGAAAGAGGAATCGTTCGAGCTTCAATGGGGAGAGGCAAGCAATGGCAAACCCTAGCGGAGCGGTGGGCGAAATTTCGGCGCGGAGCTAGGAAGATGAAATGATTGGTCGCTTGGGGAAGATGAGGAATCTTTTCTCTCTCCTCCATCCTTTATAGAGCCTGTGCCGACTCATGGGCTTGGGCTTACACAGTTGGCACTGGGCCACCAAGATATGAGTTTCTACAGTAGCACGCTAAATATGGGCCGTTCGCTGGCTGCGTTAAAATCATGGTATAGGTGCTACTAACAGGAACCAATGAGGTAAACAGATATGCTTCATGAAGGCCTAATTGCTAAACACATGTGTTTGGGTATCTGTTTTATCCACCAGGTATTGAGGATATATCCTTATAAGGATCACAAGCTGGTCTTCATCAACATTGGGGATGCAGGTATCTCTCTAGTGCACCTAACAACGCAATGGATTTATTTTTATAAAGTGGTACTCGACCTACATGCTTGGCCAACAGTTGCCACAAGCAACATTATTCCAGCCGACATGACACTGAAAAGTCTAACTTCCGAGTAGTGCACTACTCGGGAGAGACTATAAATATCTTTTCCAGCTGACATGACGCTGATGAGTCTAACTTTCAAGTGGGACGCCACTCGGGAAAGACTATAAACCCCCTTTTCCAGCTGACATGAAGCTGAAGAGTCCCATATATGAGTGGCATGCTACTCGGCAAGACTATAAATTATATTTCGGTTGACATCATACCGGAGAGTCTCATATACCAGTAGTATACTACTCAGGAAAGACTACAAGGTTAAAGATCTTTGACTTTATGTTTAATTGTTTTCACAATTAAGCACAAAGTCGGGGGCTACACCTAATAGGAGCGCCTATTCGGCACACACTATTCATATATCAACATGAACCCCTTCATAGCGTCGTTACCAGCTGACATGAAGCAAGACTCAGGAAGAAGAAGCACTCGGACAAAGAGCACTCGGGAGCAATACTCTCGGGCAATCTTCACCGTGGAGGATGAGCACTCGGCATCAGCTGTGACTCAACTATGAAGGTCTCAGGAGCTACTGTGGAGGCCATGGGCCCCGGGTACCTCATCACAAGCATATGGGCCACTCGGATAGAGGATGTGTGGAGGCCATGGGCCCCGGGTACCTCATTACTAGTACATGGGCCACTCGGATAGAGGATGGGCCGAACCATGTAATTGGAGATAAGATAGCACCTGGCAGGCTGTGCCTTGTATAATAAGGAAACATAGTCTTAGTCGGATAGGACTCTATCTCTAAGAAGGAAATCCCTTGGCCGTATCCGGCTGGGATCCTTATCATGTACCCCTGTCCCCTAGTAATATAAAGGGAGGCAGGGTGCCCTCAGGGCAAGGACAACAAGATCATCGATCACCATACACCTCAGAGGAATAACACGTCAACTAGACGTAGGGTATTACCTCACCTTGAGGGTCTGAACCAGTATAAATCTTCTGTGTTCCTCTACAATCCACCGAATTCACCTTCGCCGAGTAGCCCCGTAGTTTTATTGCCGGTGCAAAGCATCGACAATTGGCACGCCAGGTAGGGGCCCGGTGAATTCCTCATCAGAAGATTTGATGGATTCAATCAACGAAGTCAACAGCAATAAGTTCTCCCCCGGAGACACGATGACCTTTGGGAGCTTTGATTTCATTGCCGATCAATTCGGCAATCTCACCTTGGCTGAGGCAGATCCAATCTTGCCAGCCGAGGAACTATAACATTGTGCCAATCGACCCGCAGGACACCGCCATCTCCTTCAACGACTTACTGCGGCAATCCTTCACATCGCCGAGCATTGGGACAACCCTCTCCTTCGGCGTCTGACTTGCGCTAGGCTTGAGCCAGCCCAGGTTGGCCGAGAAGGGGAGAGGTCGTCAACCTCCCTCACAACTCGGCGACGCTGCGCATCTATATCCACGCAGCAGACCGATCTCCAGCAATTCAGTTTGGACACGGCCAAGCGCCGTTTCAGATTGGATCTAGAGAGGTCGGAGTCGTTCTTTACTCAATAAACTATTCGGAGTCCGACACCAGTGGACAGCGGTTCGAGCACCAGCTCAGACTCTAATTCGGCAGCTTCCTCCTCTCCCGCGAGATCTTCATGGCTTCAACACCACCTTCCGAGGTGTGCCGACTACAAGAAGAGCAACAGGAGGAGGCGCGCCGACTACGACAAGAGGAGGCCAACCGCGAGGCCCGCAATGACGAGCTACGCCAGGCTAGGCGGCAGTCGCCCACAACAGATCCTCCAAACAAATTGGTGACCACACGACGTCTTCGTCATGCCACAACAAAACGTTGTGGCCGCAGCAACTCTGCTGGACACACTCCAGCTCGGGCCTGATCACCAGGCCACCCCGACTATCGCCAAGATCAAGGCGATGATCACAGCTGCTGCCTGTCAGCAGCAACAGCAGTCGGGCGACATAGTTATACCGACCAACCGGTCGGGTTCTCCGGTGGCAGACTCATCTGCATCAACGCGACGCTGGGCAGCCGGCTCCAGTCGCAACGCGAAGAGTCCCGGCAACAACGCTCGGCAACACCAACAATGACAACGGCGGCGTCGCAGTACGATCGCGACCCAATCAAGAACCTCGGTGCGACTGCACCGCGACTTTCGCCAACACCTTAACGCTCGATGTGAAGAACGCGAAGAAGATGAACGCCCGCTGACTGGGGACGAAAACGATGCTTCGGGTCTCCACCACAAAGTGGCTACATGCCAAGTTGGAGTCGGAGCCTCACCGAAGACGAAGCATCAGCTTCACTCGGGAGCTAACAAGGACGTCTTTTGGCCGACTGGCTTTAAGCCCACCGGGATTGAAAAGTACAACGGCAAGACAAAACCCAGTCTGGCTCACCGTTTTCACCCCTAGCAGTTCATTGCTGCTGGGGCGACAGCAGAGTCATGGCTACCTCCGGTTGCGCTAGCCGACTCGGCGAGGACATGGCTGACAGGCCTCCCGAGCAGTCGATCGTTCCTGGGGAAACTAGGGAGCGGTTTCATCGCAATTTCCAGGGGACCTACGACGACCGCTTCGGAGCTTATGATCTTTATCAACTGCACCAGAAAGAAGAAACGAGTCTTGCGTGAATTCATTAAAAGGTTTTCCCGAGAAGCACCAATTCCAATGTCAAAGACGAGGCGTCGCCGCCTTTCGAAGGGGTAAGAAGACGCCCGCTTATGCAAAAATTCCCTCCCTGGAAATACCCACATCCACGGTCTGGGCCTCTCTTCGACATGGCCAACAAATACGCCGACTTGGACGAGGCGGTCGTGAGGCCTCGAGAGAAGAAGGACTCGACAGAAAGACTAGAAGGCGAAAGCCGACAACGACCATCTCATGATAAGTCTGAAGCGAAGGAAAGTCGAAAAGGCGGCAACTGGAGCCGCGTCGGTGGCCAGCGGAACAACGACTACAAACGTCGAGTGGGCCCATGCCCTTTCCCAAGCGGCAAGCACGGGCAAAGACTACTAATGCTCAAGAAGTTTGCCTCCGAGCAGGCTTCATGTTTGGCCGACAAGGAAACAAAGACAGCCAGACTCGGGTCCGGCTGATTGTTTCCAAGATCTCAGCCAAGCTAACAATCTTAGGGGGCATCGCGTACGATTCAGCGCAAAAGAGAGAGATCAAAAGGCTTTCCAGCGTGCGACAGTCAACACGGCTCCGCTGCAGATACCCCCAATACTGCGCTGTTCAGAGATGGCCATCACCTTCAATTGCGCAGATCACCCAGATCGGTTTCCACCCGGGACGCTATCCACTCGTCTGGACCGGTCGTCAGAAACATCAGGCTGATAGAAACTCATCGACGAGGTAGCGACTCAATATCCTGTTCGCAAGACTTTGGACGAGATGAGATTCCTCATTCAGAATACGGCGAGCATGTGCCTCACGGATAACTTCCCGGCTGTATAATCCAATTCGGCGCAGATACCTTGGCGATTACTTTGGCAAACGCGGGATAATTTCCGCATGGAAAAGTCATGCTTCAGGTCACGCTTCGGACGGGCGTACACGCGATACTCGGACGACTGGCACTCGCCAAAATTTATGGCATACCGCAACTATACATACATGTGTGAAATGCCTGGGCAGCAGGAGTCCTTCCTCCCGCACGAATCAGCAAGCCTTCACTGCGACAAGGAGAAGTGTGACGCTCATCCACACGAGGCGGCAGTCGGGCGCGTAGCATTCGGCAAGCATCACAGAAGTCGAGCCAGATCAAGTTCCGGCGAAAAAAGCAGCGAAGTCGGGAATTTCAGCGACTCTGAACGAAGCAAAGATCCCCTGGACCCTTCGACTCCAAGACTGCTCTAGTCGGGACGACTCGACCCAAATTGGCAGAGCGCTCGTCACTTCCTCAGCAACAGGATATGCTTCGCGTGAAACCGTCCGACATGCCAGGGCGTCCAGGGGTTTGGGGGGAAAAAAATCCGGCACACCCTAAACGTGAAGACAGAACAGCAGTCAAGCACGGCTGCGGAGCTTCGCTCAAACCGAAGAGCTATTCGGGAGGAAATTCAGCTCCTTGCCCGGGTTATCCGGATGGTCTACACCCGGCTGCTGGCAAACGTTTGGTACGGAAGAAAAATGTAAATGCGCATGTGCGTCAATAACCGATCTCAACATAGGGTGCCAAGGACCCATTTGTTTCCCAAGGATGATCAGGTGGTTAACTCACGGCGGTGCGCCTACTCAGCTTTCTCGACTCTCTCGCGATCCATGAAATCAGCAGGGAGGAGACGCTGAAGACATCTTTCATCCACCTGTTTGGAGGCGTCATTGCTATAATCACAATGCCGTTTCGGTTGAGAAACGCGACGCAACCTATGCGGCTATAGCGGTGTCTGCCACTCGACGGCGCAACGTGGAAGCCTACGTCGAGCCGTGGTGATAAGACAAGTCAAAGAAGACTCATCGTGACTGGAGAACCTTCAAACCTTCGAAGATTCAAGATGAGTTGAACCGCAAAAATGCGTCTTCGTGTGCCATCCGGAAAGTTATCGGCTTCATCGCTGCATCGGCATGAGTGCAACAGAGAAGTCACACCATCAGGATATGGCACCCCGACTAACCTCAGATCGTCTAGAGCTGAAAGGCGTGCATGGGGCACTCAGCCAGTTTATTTCCGATGGGCGAGCGGGGCTGTGTGACCCGGTTTGACCCGAACTATGTTGTACCGTTGCTAGTCCACGATAATTGGCTAGCACACACATTCAACATTGCATATAATCATACTCACAGGTCGCTACAGCAGTCACATAAGTCGTACAAGAGTCTAGACTTTAGCGATTACATAGAGGCGCGGCAAATAGACGCCAATTAACAAAGAGTTCAACAGCGGAAAAGTAAAACGAGGCAAACCAATTATCAGCAAAGTATGCCTCTGCCGCCCACAGGCAACCAACCGTAGCCCTAGTAAGCACGTGTCGTCGTCTCCAAAACCGCTGCAAAGAAGTACCCGATTGTTCGGTTCCTCCTCACATTCTCTAAAAAAAGAAGTCACACAACGTGTTGTGAGTACATGACGTATTCGCAAGACTTCTAGTGTTTGCAATGGTTCCAGTCTATGCGGAAGGTAACAAGGAAATGGGTTCAGTCTGCAGTTTGCTAATTCATGACTATACAGTATGGCAACCATTGCGGTTTTGCAAAGAATTTTTGGTAAAAACAAGCTAACAGCAAACAAGTATGTAAGCATCACCAATGGTTTCCACCATGGGCTCCTCCATGCAGCCAACATGTGGCCATGCTGCACGCCATCCCAGCGAACTCCCCTTCGCACAAGATCTTTACGCCAAAACAGTTCCAAAATTTAAAACTACTACGGTGGGAATTTCCCAAGTCGTCCATAACCGAGGACACGGCTATTGAATAGTTTATAACTCTCGAGAGTGTGTACAACTGTACCAATGAACAAGGACAATATGAGTCTACCAACACAGGAGGCTCCACATCAATGACCAAAGCCTTTACCGTTGTTCCTAGCCATATCCGCGCTTATGATCCTATCTAGGGGTTGGAGGCCTCCCATAAATCCCAGGCTCATTACATGTGGCTGGTCACCCTTGAACAATGCATCAAGGCCTTCGGAAGCTATGACACAACCATAACTCGACTATCCAATGTCACAAAAAGGCTACTATAACACCGGCGGGTCTATTGCTAGTAATCAGTATACAACTTACTAGTAGGAACTCCCCATCAGAGCCCATTTGGTTGCACTGTGGCTTCTTGGTTCAGCTCAACCAATAGAATGGTCCTTATGTGACCCGGGCGACGAACCACCCTAATCGTATCCAAAGAAGGCACGGAATACTACATCCGCTCGCCCAGTCCAAAAGCTTGTTTTCAGTTTTGTTTTCCAGCAAGAGCAACGGGGGAATGAATCCCACTGTTCATTTATAATTTTCGCAACTGCTTCTTTTTTCTCAACAGTCCCAAAATCCAGTAAAAGTAGCCTTGATTTAAAAAAAACAACTAAGGCATAACCTATTGACATCTTCCTACCACATGACCCAAATTTTCAGTGGCACATAGTGACAAGGAATTCAGATACTCCAAGTAACAAGGATAGGGATATGAATCAAGAGTTAACTACCAAGAATCCGCACACTTTTTAAGTAAAACTCGCATGCATATAGTTTGCAATCAATTAGTTGTAAGTTTTGAAATATAGGGCAATTGATCAAGGGGGTGCTGCTTGTTCCTGGACTTCTTGGAATCTTCTGATCTTCACAAACCGGGTCTAACAACGTGTGTTCTACGAGAATACCAAACGATATGCAATGAACACGGAAATTTAACCCGTTACAGGAATACAAATTATTTTTACAGATATGCAAGTGCATGATTTTAGCTGAATTAGGAAAAAGAATCGCTTGAATCCGAGTTGTAGAGGGAGATACGGCTAACGAGTCTGCTCTGTCCTAAAATCGAAAATAAATTGAGAAACAGGTTTGCTCGAACGAACTGCAGAAACGGCTTGAAACATTCTCCGACTTACGGGTGGTTATTTCGAGAGTTTCGGTTCGTAGGGCATCTTTAATGGTACGAAACCTACATGTGTGCTGCTGTGAACCTAAGGACACCAACAAGTGGATATTCTCCAACTCGCTGGATGTTAATCGGCAGTCAACAGGCTCATTAAACGCTAACACGTGAAATCCACCGGGCGTGATGTTTTAATCTAAGGCATTTGGAAGGCGTGGAGGGTTTCTAGGCCTAGGGGTACTGATGTAAGTGTAACCTATGGAAGGGCTTTCGGTAGCGGCGAACACCTTTGGTCCAAGACGATGTATCGTACGCTGCAAACTACACGTCTTTCGCACGTTAACGGATGACCGACAAAACAGGAAATGACAGCAGCTGCTCTACTCGTGGTTTTATCCCGTTCTAATGCTAGTGAGGGCCACCTGGCTGCTTGGGGTGATGGGGTGGTGCTACTCACTCAAACACAAGCGCCTAGGTGCTCGGTGAAGGCAAGCTAATGCTCCGGCTTGTCTACCTCTGTCCTCTCTGCCCGAGTGGCCATGGATAGCGATGCAGGCACGAGGAATGCTCTAGATCCTGCATGCAAGATCGAAGGCTCTTACTCAAGCGATGCTCGATTTAAGCCTCATCCAACATATGGCAGGTGGTGAGCTTGGGCGGATGGCAAAGCGGAATGGCATGACAGGCAAGCAGGATGTGGGGGAGACAAGTGGCTCAGGAAATAAAGGAGGTACATGCAAAACGAGCTCCCGAGGAGTGCAGCGGTAGGAAAGCGATGTTGAGGCGGTGCTCGGCTCGGCAATAAGGGTGCTCGCGATGGGGCTGCAGTCAAGCACTGTGATGAGTTTACAGACGTGAAGAAGATGTGATAACGCAGGACAGCGCTAACTCACCAGGTGCCAGATTAGCGGCTGCAAGGTCACGGCGCACCCGGTCGGCGTTGCAGAGGAGATAGGCTGGGTGGTTGCTTGCTGCTGCCGAGGGCGAAACGAGTAGGTCGGCAAGCACGGTGGTGAGCAGCTGAGACAGGTAAAATCACCGGGCTCAGAGAAAAGCGTGTGCTCGCGGCGCCGTGGCGGCACTCACGTTCTCCAACGAACCAAGGACAACCTTTGGGTCCTTGGGCAGAGTGAGAAGAGGGCGAGCTGGGGAGGCAGGAGGGCATAGGCCTTGGTTAAAAGGGAAGGCAGGGAAGGAGAGGAGAGGGGAGGGGCGCTGCTCTGCCTCCACGGTCTCGCGTGTGCGTGTGCACGGGCAGCGTGCAGCCAGACAGATGGGACAGGGCAGGGGCGCTGCTGAGGTGTCGGGGTACTCGCGAGGTCCCAAGGCGGCTCTCTGCCTCTCTCTCTCAAGTGGTCCTAGGGCGCGCAGAGGAAGCCCACCTGGCTGAGCCGCAACGGGCGGAGAGAGATCCTCGCGTGATCTCGTTTGACGATGGAGGACAGGGCACAACAGATAGAATCACGTATCAAAAGATTACACTTGAGGACTGGTTCTCCAATGTGTTGACGCCCGAAACAATCGGCACCGATATGGACCTCCCTCGTAGCCGATGGCCGCAGCATCTAGTATATATTCGGCTAATGCAAACCGATTTGAATGATAAAGTGAAAGCAAACCGGCCGATTGCGATAGCATCGATACCTGAGCATCGGTGGGAAGTAGAAGCGTATGATAACAGGATAGGCGGAGTAAAAAGCCAGCTGACTGGCGCGGGCTCGCGAGAGAGGGAGGCGGGCGCGAGCTCGGGCGAGAGAGTAGGCGCGGGCGCGAGCTCGGGAGAGAGCCAACGGCGCGGGCTCGCCGGTGAGGGCGCGGGCGCAGGCGAGAGCGGCGGGCGCGGGCTTGCGAGAGAGAGAGGGGCGCGGACTCGTAGAGAGCCGGAGTCCCCGGGCACGAGAGAAGGGCGCGGGCTCGAGAGAGATCCCGGGCGGGCCGAGGTCGGACAGAGTAGGGGCGAGTCGGAGAGAGAGGCGGTGCGGAGGTCCGTGGAGGCGGTGTCCGTCGGGGTTCGGACGTCCATCCAAGAGGTTGTCGATCGGGGCAGCTTGCATCACCCGAATAGAAATTGGGACAAGGCTGGGTTTTTTCATTGCATGAAAGATATTATGAAGAGATGCAGATGGAAAAGGTTTTATGCACCAACAACAAAAGTGGGCTTGTTACATCAAATTGCGTTTACAGTATTATGTCAGAACACCTACTATTCGGACGGTCCGCACTGTACAAATTGTTGTAAGCGCGCTACCTACCTTCAAAACGTCATAACTTTCGCATAACGGTCTCGGATCGGGCTAATAAGTCTACAGACATCTACAGAAATTTTCTTACAGCTACCTCTCCATCGAGTCGGGACAAGATTCTGGAGGGTAGGCAGAGAGTTAAGAGAGACATCTCGATAATAATATAACACACGGAGAAACCAATATGCAACGTCATATTTAAACAACTACGGAGACACCAACTATGCAACGCATATTTCTAAACCTAATAATGCGCATTAATTTGTTTAAAACAACTTTTGCAGCGGCATCTGTCCAAATTGTGATTCACAGACTGAAACGCCATGAGCCGAGCCAGAGGCTCATCCAAGCAAAAGGTGAATAGTATGTAGTAGAGGCAATTGAAGGGAACTGATAAGCATGATGCTTATTGTGAAGCAACATTTTCAACTTGCTTTTCATGAATAACCATAGCAACTAATTTCTATAGCTCATTGATTTAAAGTTATATTGGGCATCTGATGCACTATAATCCATTTCACATTTAGGATTAAGCTGCCCACCTCCAGACAATTCCTCACTGGTGAAAACTGCACCAGTAAATGACAAATAGGGTAAGCTTTTTTCTCCAACCCTTTTTGAAAGCTGGGATCTTTCAACCAGAGATGTAGCATACTATTCATAGGCCCTGTTTGGGGAAGCTTCTACCGGCTGCAGTTTCTCCTGGAATCTCCAGTTGGCAGAAGCTCCGCCAAAACAATCCAGATTCGCCCCCAGATTCTGAGATAGTTGTAGAATTCACAAAATGAACTAGAAGCCAGAAGCTGAAAAACCCAACTTCTCTAGATTCTCACTAGTTGGCTCCAAAATATTAAAAAGACTTATTCAATTTAACTGAATACAAAGGGCAAGACATTACGAACTTCAAAGGTGCAAGTTTGATGAGATCACTTTGGTAAATAATGAGTTACCAGAACAGGTTCAAAGGTACAGCCATTTTATAGACGGCCCCCGGGCACACAAAAACCGCCTCTGAGAGGGCGAAGGGGGCCGCTTGTCGGACCGGGTTTGACCCCGAACCTATGTGTGTACGCGTGCTAGTCCACGATCAATTGCCAGCACACACATTCAACATTGGCATCATAATCATCATCACAGGTCAGCTCACAGGCAGTTCCAAAATAGTCGTACAAGAGTCTAGACTTTAGGGATTACATAGAGGCCGACCGGCCAAATAGAACAACAAATTAACAAAGAGTTCAACAGCAGAAACAAGATAATAGAGGCACCAAAAACCAGCAAGTATGCTCTGCCCGCCCACAGGCAACCATTACACGGTAAGCCCTAGTAAGCACCGTCATCGTCATCTTCCAAAACCGCTGGATAGAAGTACCGCTTGTCGGTGTTCTCCTCAACCATCTCTAAAAAAGAAGTCACAAAGCGTGTGTGAGTACAATACGTACTCCACAGGCTTATAGTGTTTGCAATGGTATTCCATAATATGCGAAGATAAACAAGGAATGGTTCAGGTCCTGTAGTTTGCATAAAATATAATATACATAGCGAAACATTGCGGTTTTGCAACGAAATTTTTGTAAAACAAGCTAGCACAGCAAACAAGTTATATAGCATCAACCCCAAGTGTTTCCAAACCATATGGGCTCCCTGCCCATGCCAGCCAACAGTGGCAACACGCTGCCACAACCATCCACAGCGAACTCCCGTTCGCACCAAGATCTTTCCCCAAAACGTTCAAAATTAAAACTACTACGGTGGAGAATTTCCCAGTCGTCCATAACCGAGGACACGGCTATTCGAATAGTTTTAACTCTTGAGAGTGTGTACAACTGTACCCACATGACAAGGACAATATGAGTTACCAACAGGAGGCTCACACCATAATGACAAGCCTTTCTATTGTTTGACCTAAGCAATATCGCCGCTTATGATCCATCCCTAGCGAGTTGGGAGGCACTCCAAATCCCCAGGCTCATGCGATGTGCTGGTCACCTTGAACAATAATCAAGGTACCTTCGGGCTATGGACAAAAACCATAACCCGCACTATCCCAATGTCAACAATAATGACCTACTACTACCACCGGTGGGTCTATTGCTAGTATAACAATATACTAGCTAGGAACTCCCCATAAAGCCACATGTGGTTTGCACTGGTGCTTCTTGGTTCTAGCTACCATAGAATCGGTCTAGTGACCCTGGCGAGACAACACCTAATCAGTACCACAACAAGGCACCGAACACTACATCCACTCGCCCAAGTCCAAAAGCATGTTTTCAGTTTTGTTTTCCACCAATAGCACAGGGGAATTACCCACTGTTCATTTCCATAATTTCGCAAATGCTTCATTTCCCCACATCCAAAAATCAAGTAGCAAGCCGCATTGATTAATGAGCAAAACTAAGCGTACCTATTGACATCTTCCCAACCACATGAACCCAAATTTTCAGTGGCAACATAAGTGACAAGGAATTCATGATACTCAAGTAAACAAGGACAGGGCATATGCAACAAGAGATTAACTACCCAAGAATCCCACCCACATTTCTAAGTAAAACATCGCATGCATAATAGTTTGCAATCAATATAGTTTGTAGTTTGAAATATAGGAGCAATTGATCAAGGGGGTGCTTGCCTTGGGTCCTGGACTTCTTGGTACTCCTCTGATTCCTCCTCAACTGGGTCAGCAACGTCGTGTTCTACGAGAATACCAACACGAAGGCAATGAAACAACGGCAAAATTTAACAGTACACGGAAGTACAAATATTTTTGTAGAATATGAAAGTGCATGATTTTAGATGAATTTAGGAAAAAGAATCGCTTGAATCCGAGTTCGTATGCAGGGAGATACGGCTAAAACGAAGTCTGCTCTGTCCTAAAATCGAAAATAATGAGAAACCAGCGTTTTCGCTCGACCGAACTGCAGAAACGGCTGAAAACATTCTAATAACCGACTTAACGGGTGGTCTATTTGGACGTTTTCGGTTCTAGGGCGTTTTTATGGTTTTGACGAAACCTACATGTGTGCTGCTGTGAACCTAAGGACAACTCCCAAAAGTGGATATACTCCCAACTCGCTAGGATATTAATCGCGCACGCTCACAGTGTCATTAAACGGCCTAACACGTGAAATCCACCAGGCGTGAAGTTTTAACCTAAGGCATTTGGGGATGGAGGGTTTCCTAGGCCCTAGGGGTCACTGGATGTACAAGTGGAACCTGGAAGGCTTCGAGTAGTGGCGAACGCCTCGGTCCAAAAACGATGTCTTCGTACGCGCAAACTACACGTCTTCGCACGTTAACGACAACCGGCAAAAGATCGGGAATTCAACAGCAGCTGCTCTACTCGTGGGTTTATCCCGATCTAACGCTAGTGGGGCCAACCTGGCTTGCATGGGGCTGATGGGGTGGCTGTCGCTCACTCAAACACAAGCGCACCTAAGGTGTTCGGTGAAAAGCCAAGCTAAAGCACGGCTTATCTACCTCTGTCCTCTCATGCTCTAGTGCATGGCTAGTGATGCAGGGGCGTGGGGAAGCTCTAGGGGTCCTGCATGCAAGGTCGTAGGGTTCTAATACATGCGGCCATGCTCCGATTGAGCCTCATCCACACATGCGGCCACGGTGGTGACGCTTGGGTAGATGGCAAAACAATGGCGTGACAGGCCAAGCCAAGGACGTGGGGAGAACTAGTGGCCTCCCAGGAATAAAAAGGAAGTACATGTAGAAACAGAAGCTCACCGAAGCTGAAAAACCCAACTTCTCTAGATTCTCACTAGTTGGCTCCAAAATATTAAAAAGACTTATTCAATTTAACTGAATACAAAGGCCAAGACATTACGTACTTCAAAGGTACAAGTTTGATGAGATCACTTTGGTAAATAATGAGTTACCAGAACAAGTTCAATGAAATGATCATTGAGAGCAAAGATAGTCTCAAGCATATAGTAGCCAGTCTTGATTGAAGAATAATGGCTTCTGATGCCCACTGTACAAAATAGTCAAAAAAGCAAATATAAGGAGGCAATTTTGCAACCAAACTAACCGTAACGATCAAGTGCACTTAGAGAAGTATTTCATAATACTTCAATAATACAAGTCAGGTTGTCACTAATTAAGATTGTTTGATTACAAATACACAGGAACGATGGAAGGATATGATGCACATATATTTAAATCGAAAACGCTTATCGGAATTTAAATCGTCCTGGAAACCTTTTTCCTTTTTCCTTTCTCTTTTTCTTCCGTTGGGCCGGCGGCCCGCTGCTGTGCCGCCATTCCCCGCGCGCCGCAGGCCGATTCCTCTCCCACTCCCGTGCCCGTGCCTGTGCCCTCGCCCTCGTGCCCTCGCGCTCGCGCTCGTGCCGGTGCCCGTGCCCGTGCCCGTGCCCGCGCCCGCGCCCTCGCTCGCTCCCGCGTCCACGCACCTCCCGTTGACAGGCCGGGCCCGCCTGTCAGCATCACCTTCCTCCATCCGAATCGGGCGCCGCCTCCCGCCTCATCCCCCGCGCTCTCCACTCGTTCAAACGGTCGCGGACCGAGTCCGCCCCACTCCCTCGAGTTCTCCGGCGTCCACGTCCCCTCTCTCCCAAGAATCTCGCACACGATGCCCACGCCGCCATCCACTCTCCCGTGCATGATTGGAGCCGTTCGGCCTCGACCTCTCTCGGATGACTATATAAAAACCATCTCCACCCTCTCCTCCATCTTTTCCCCAACACGCCGAGCTTTCCAGTGCCCTAGAACCCCGTTGCCACCGCGCACCCGAGCTCCACCGTTTTTCGCCGCTTCCGGCCACCGCTCGCCGCCGTTCGGGACGCCGCCAGGCCACTCCGCCACCACCAGCACCTCCGCCGCGCCGCGCCGCTTCTCGGCCGCCACTCCGTGGAAGCCGAAGCTCGCCAGACCGCCTCGCCCGCGCGCACGGTGAGTATCGGTCCTCTGTTTCCTCCCCGGCCGGTAATTCCTGCCGCGCCGTGTCTCCATTCTCTGCTCTAACTCCTCTCCCGTCCTCCTCATCCTCCAGGACCCCTCGGAAATTGCCTCTCGCCCGTTCCCCGCCGTCGGAGCTCCGTCGCCGACGTCGTCCCGAGGCCGCCGCCGCTTTTTCGTTGCCACCGTCGTCTTCGCGCCGTCGCGAGCCGCCGGTGAGAACCCCCTCCGTGTTCCTGTTCCATTCCGCCCCTCCGTGTGGTCGTCGCCACGCCGGGTAGTTGCCGCCGGCGACCATCGGGTCGCGTGCGCGCCGCCGCCTCCCGCTCGGGACGGTTGGCTTCGGCCGCCGCTCCCCGGGGCCGTCCGATCTGCCAGGTGGCAGATCGGGGCCGCCCGCTCGCTCGCCCGCGTGGTTGCCCGCGGTGGCGCCACGTGGTGCGCCCGCTCTCGGCTGCGGTGGACTTGGTCCGCCGTGCGCCTGCCTCTCGCACGCCACTGGCTGGTGGAGCCCGCCCGTCGGCGCTGGCTTCCCGGTTTGGTGGCGTCATAAATCGGTTAATACGCATTAAATCACTGGTTAATTATATTTACCCTAAAAATAGCAGTAAAACTTCAATAAATCATAACTATTTCATACGAACTCTAATTAAGTCCATTCAAATTTCATTAAATCCAGAAAAATGCCAAGAATCCATTAAAAATACTTTCAGCCCATGTTTGATTGCCCCATGTACTGTTTTTAATTGTTTATGCACTGTTTGTTGTAGAATCCGACGCCGGTAATTCTCCTGCGTATTTCGAGATCGTAGCCGAATACCTTGAGCCGGAGCAAGGCAAGTCGCACTGTTACTTTGATCACTTTGTACCCATTTTTCGCTAAAATTGCTTTGTTTACTTAAATAAACTGCATTATTTTAATAATTCATGTGGATTGGTATTGCCTCTACAATGTTAGGATTCAGCCTTAGTTTTGATAACTAAATCCTTGTCACCAGGGTAATAATGTGACTAGTTTACAATTCTTAGGAATGCTTAGCCATGCTTAGCAACATAACTCACATGGGAATTAAATACTATTTCTTTTGTATGACTCGACTCAATGTCGGAAAAATGGAACCTTAGATAGGCTGTTGTTAAATTCCTAAAATTTTGACCTAAATGGTGGGCTGTGGGTGTATGGTATTGCTTGTCACACCCATGGCAATTAAGGACCGGTTCGCGGGAACCACTTGGGCAACTTCCCGTACTTGTCACAAGCCAGCGTGGGCAACGGCTGGGCTTGAAGCATTTCTTCTCCCTCTCCTAGGCACCGAAGAAGAGGGTGGGCGTGATGGAGTTGGGTCGGCCCGGGGTAGGGTTGATCGGCTGCCGGATTCACCGTGGTGCAAGGGGGGTAGCCTGGCCAATATGGCGTGCCCTGTCGGCAGGTGCAACCTCAGCGTGGTGTTGTTAACGCCAAAATTTGGCACGGATTTCTGTCATGTTCGGTTAAGGAAAGGACTATGTTCAGCCGATGGAAATTTATCTGGAAGAGACCGAGTATGGAAAGGAATCATGAAGACCACGCTATGTCGGTTAATTACCTTATCTGTTAATTAGGTAGTTTTAATAATCTTTAGAAAAACCTGATCTCGTGTCCGATCGGGGTTTGTTAATTTTCCTTTTATAGATAGGAAACTCCTGTTTCGTGTCCAATTAGGACTATGTAAACTCGGGGTATAAATATGTGTGCCCGGGTACCTTGTAAACTATCTCAACGATCAATAAACTTCGGCGCATCGCCACCCTTTTGACGGGTTCTTGCTTCTCGAGCGGGGCTGCATCGGTTAGGTCCGAACTCCTGCGAGAGGGTAAGATTCGTCACCCCTTACCCAGGTGTATCTGCCCTGTCTATGGCTGCATCGGTTCGGTTCGATCTCTTAGGCCGATCAGGTATACCACATCACGCGTGCGTAGATCTTATCAGCTTACTGGGGGCGGTTTATCATCAGTTTGTGCTGCATCGGTTCGGTCCGACCTACTAAACTGCCAGTGATAAATCGTTCCTGCTAGGTTGATGGTTTTTGCGCAAGCATCTTATCGGAATGTATAGCCGATAAGTTATCTTATTACATCACAGTTGCATTAGGTCTATCGGCTCGTTGAGGTTCCTTTATTATTATCAATCTGTGCTGCATCAGTTAGGTCTGAACTACTAGATTGATAATAATAGATTTATCCTTGTCGAGGCGATCGGTGTATATGCGACGTTCTATCGGAGTGCTTAGCCAATAGGTTATCTTTTTATAAAGCCGACTGTATTATCTTTACTATTTTGGTCATCTATATTATCATCGGTTTTCTAGCCGATGCACATGTGTTTCCTCGGCGGTCGGCTGGCTTACTATTCTGCCTATCTATTTTATCATCGGCTTCTAGCCGATGCACATGTTATACTGACAGCTTATCTATTTGTTTATAGCGTTATCGGTTTCCTAGCCGATACACAGGTGCTATCGGCCATCGGCTACGAGGAGCCTATATCAGTCCGTATCGGCCGATAGCCGACGTGCAATTGCCGCTGGTAGCCGGGCACGAGCACAGGCGAGGACCCGGGAGCGAGGACTCGGGCACGAGGACCCGGGCACGGGCACGAGACCCGGGCGCGGACAGCTAGGGCCCGGACACGGTTTTATCATCGGCTTACGGCCTATGCTCAAGTGTTCCTTCGGAAATCGACTAGCAGTATTCTTATCGGCTGATTGATTCGCTGAGTTAATATTTTCTCCTTGTCAATTATCGGGTCAAATTGACTGGCACGCCCGTGAACCTCAAGATTTTAGGACCTGCACTGGAGCTAAGCAGATCTCCTAGGCCTTCGCGTGTCTCCCAGACGCCGAACGGGCCCCGGCGGTTTTCGGCGTCAACAGGTGTGGATGGTTAGGGAGAGGTTGCGTGAACGGTCCTGTCATAGCCTCGTACGGGACATCGTGGTGATGTACTGGCACACGGGAACGTGTGTGGGGGTTGTGTCTTGTGGGTACAGTTGTACACCTCTGATTAGAGTAAAACTATTCGAATAGCCGCGCCCGCGGTTATGGGCACATTGGCCAAGACTCACCGTGATTAGTCTCACCCTAGATAAATAATCGATTTTATCAAAACTGGTGTGTGGAAGGTGTTGAGTCCGGTCAGCGTGGTTGAGTTGACTGGGGGTGACCGGTTAGTGTGGTGTAACGCTGGTCGGTGGAGACTGGTGAGTGGGTGTAACTCTCATCAGTGACGCCTGGTGGTCGTGGTGTAACTTCCATCAGCGCGGCCTGGTCAACGTGGTGTAGCGTTGATCAGGAAAAACTGGTCAGCGTGGTACGTTGTCCGGTGGTGACTGGTTGACGTGGTGTAGCGTTAATCAGTGGAGTCCGGGTAACGTGGTGTAACGGTACCCGGAGGTGTCTGGTGAACGTGGTGTAGCATTCATCAGTGGAGACTAGTTGACATGGTTTAGCATCAATCAGTTGGGAATGGTTGGGCCTGGTTAATGTGGTGTAACGTTAATCAGTGGAAGTTAATATTGTTAATTAAATTAACTTTTTACTGTTTGCGAACTACTACCTTTTGCAACTGCTTTTACGCAAAACAAACCCTATCCTATCTTTGTTCCCCGTGCATATGCATATTTGTGGGTGTTATTTGTTGAGTACTGTGGGTGGTACTCAGCCTTGCTCCATTTTCCCCCAGTGTTGGAGGACGCGTCAGATGAGGAACGTCCAGAGGATTAGGCTGGCTCCGCCGTCAAGGTGCCTGTGGGATGGAAGCGGCTGCTTGGCCAGATGTTTATAGACTCCGTTTTATCTTTTTCCGCTGCATTTATGTAATATACATTTTACTCTGTTTGTAAGACACTCTGTATGGCAACTTGGTGTGTGTACCCTGGCTTTCCTGGGCAGGGATTTATTACACATTAATGTTCAGAATTTCGGTGCGAATTTCTGGGCGTTACATTCCTGGATGAATGGAGTACTGTGTCTCATGGGCTTCCTGGAGTATTAGGTCCTTGAGTTCTTTATTCTCTGGAACGCACACACGTTCCCCCATCCATACCGTCCCGTTCTCATCTTCCGTAAAATCTTTAGCTTTTCCGACTCTCATGTTCTTCTTAAGTTCTTCGATTTCTGGATCATTCGCTTGTGCCTTGCGAACTTGATCAAAAAGCGTGGGTTGAGCCTCTAAGGCTGCCACGAATCCGTGTTCAACAATGCCCAGATTCAAGCATTCAAATTCCTGCTGCATTTCCTTGCGCATTGCCTCTACCCGAGCGGTGTTGCAGTAGCTTTTCCTGCTCAAGGCGTCTGCCACAACATTGGCTTTCCCCGGATGGTAATGTATCCCCACATCATAGTCCTTAATCAGTTCCAGCCACCTTCTCTGGCGGAGGTTCAGATCAGGCTGGGTGAAGATGTACTTCAAGCTCTTGTGGCCCGTATAAATCTCACTGCGGTTACCAATGAGGTAATGCCGCCAAATTTTCAAAGCATGGACCACTGCGGCCAATTCCAGGTCGTGTGTTGGGTAATTGCTCTCATGGGGGCGTAACTGACGCGATGCATAGGCTACAACCCTGCCTTCTTGCATCAACACGCACCCTAGCCCTTGGCGGGATACATCATAGTACACTTGGAAATCCTTCTTGGGATCAGGTAAGATCAAAACCGGTGCTGAAACCAACTTCTTCTTGAGTTCTTCAAAGCTGTGATTGCAGTCAGGGGTCTAGACAAATTTAACATCCTTCTTTAGTAGCTGAGTCATAGGTCTGGCAATCTTCGAGAAGTTCTCGATGAACCGGCGGTAGTACCCCGCAAGTCCAAGAAAACTCCTTACCTGTGTCACTGTCTTAGGTGGTTTCCAATTGGTGACCGATTCCACGTTCGTTGGATCCACGGCAACTCCTTGAGCGGTGATGATGTGTCCGAGGAACTGCACTTCTCTTAACCAGAAGTCACACTTGCTGAACTTGGCGTACAACTGGTGCTCTCTCAACTTCTCAAGAACCAAACGAAGGTGTTGCTCATGCTCTTCCGTTGACTTCGAGTAGATCAAGATGTCGTCGATGAACACTACCACAAACTTGTCCAGGAACTCCATGAATACCTTGTTCATTAGATTCATGAAGAAGGCGGGTGCATTGGTCAGTCCAAAGGACATAACAGTGCACTCATACAGCCCGTACTGCGTGGTGAAGGCTGTCTTTGGTATATCCTCTTCTCGAATTCTATGTTGATGATAGCCTGATCGCAGATCTATCTTGGAGAAGATGGTGGCACCCTCCAATTGATCGAACAGATCATCAATCCTCGGCAAAGGGTACTTGTTCTTGATGGTGACATCGTTTAGTGCGCGATAGTCCACGCACATCCGTTTTGTCTTGTCTTTCTTTTCCACAAAGATGACTGGTGCTCCCCAAGGTGATGTGCTTGGTCGGATGTAACCCTTCTGTAGCAGGTCGTCGACTTGCTTCTTGACTTCGGCCATCTCATTCGGTGCCATTCTGTAAGGCCTCTTGTATATTGGTGCTGTTCTAGGCGCCAGATCAATCCTGAATTCAATTTCCCTTTTTGGTGGCATCCCTGGTAGGTCCTCTAGGAACACATCCTGGTATTCCCTTACTATTGGAATGTCTTGTATTTTCCTTTCTGGCTTTGTTCCACTTTCTAGCGGTTGCTCTGCTGCGACCTGATTCAAGCTTGCTTCCCGATGCAACGGCACGGGTGACTTGAAGATAACCACTTTTCCTTCCAGGCTGGTCACCATTACGGTGCGGTCCACACAGTCGATCACCCCTTTGTGTCGGGTCAACCAATCCATCCCTAGGATGACATCTAGGTCTTTGGATTCCAAGAGGATAAGATTGGCTAGAAAAGGTGATCCTTGGATTTCTAGGCTCACTGAAGGGCTATAGTGAGCGGTTACCATTCGGTTCCCAGGCGTATGAACCCTCATGGGGATTTTAAGTTCCACTACCTTTATCCCATGTGTCCCCACAAATTTCTTGGATATAAAAGAATGCGTTGCACCAGAATCAAAAAGTACAGTAGCAAGTGTTGAGTTCACGAGAAACGTACCCAATACCACTTCCGGTGCGGCCTGTGCCTCTTCCGCGGAGACATGGTTGACACGCCCCTTTACCACCTGCTGATTGGTGTTGGGGTGTGGGGAGCTACGGGTCTAGGTCCCATCCGCCTCAGCTTCGGACACTTGTCAGCGAAGTGGCCCGGTTCATTGCAGTTGTAGCAAACGTAGCTCTTGCCCCCGTTGTCTTTCCGTGGCTGACCCTACTGTACTGGCGCCATTGGTGGGCGCAGAGCGGACTGACGGTTGTACTGCCCACTGTTGCTGCTGCTGCCTCCGGTGTGTCCCGGGTGGAACGGGCGCTGTTGACGGACGATCATGGTGGCTGGTCCACCCTGTTGGCCCATCATCATCCGTGGTCGCTGAAGCTGTCCTTGGTGAGTCCGGAACTGGGCTGCCTTCCTCTTGCGGTCCACCTTGTTGTGTTGACTCTCCTGGCGGATCGCTTTATCCACCAGCTTCTCGAAGTCTAGGTAATCGCTGGAGAGGAGTTGATTGGTCAGCTCGTCGTTCAACCCGTCCAAGAACCTTTCTTGCCTCTCCACGTTGGTGCGGACATCCTCAGGCGTGTAGCGCGCTAGGCGGTTGAACCCGTGGAGGTATTCCGTAACCGTCCGATTCCCTTGGACCAAGTCTCTAAATTCCCTTTTCTTCTGTGCCACAATCCCTGCCGGAATTTGCGACTTCCAGAAATTGTAGCAGAACTCTGCCCAGGTGACTTCTGTGGTAGCGGTGCGGGTCACCAGGAAGTTGTCCCACCAAGCTGACGCGGGACCTTGGAGTTGGTGAGTAGCAAAAGCGACCTTCTCTTGGTCGGTGCACTGGAGGAGGTTGAGCTTCTTCTCGATTGCCAACAGCCAGTCGTTGGCATCCATCGGGTTGGTGGTATTGGAGAAAGTCGGTGGCCTGACCCTCAGGAACTCTGGCAGTTTGGATTGAGGGGCAACAGCCGGGTTGTGTTCGCACCAAAAACCACCGGATGTGCCAAGAAGCTTGTTGATGATCTGGTTTGATGCGATTGAACATACGAAGGCCTGGGAGATCTGCTTAGCTCTAGTGCAGGTCCTAAAATCTTGAGGTTCGCAGGCGTGCCAGTCAATTTGACCCCGCAATTGACAAGGAGATGAAGAAATTTGATTATTGATCCAATTGGCCAATAAGCCGATACGGATTCCTTCCAGCCGATCGCCGCTATGCTCGTGCCCGGGCCCTCGCCTGTACTCGCGCCCGGGTCTCGTGCTCGGGTTCTCGCTCCCGGGTCCTCACTTGTGCTCACGCCCGGATCAGCAGCAATTGCACATCGGCTATCGGCCGACACGGTCTGATGTAGGCTCCTTGTAGCCGATAGCCGATGGCACCTGTGTATCGGCTAGGAAACCGATAACGCTATAGATAAATGGATAAGCTGTCAGTATAACATGTGCATCGGCTAGAAGCCGATGATAAAATAGATAGGCAGAATAGTGAACTAGCCGACTGCCAAGGAAACACATGTGCACCGGCTAGAGAACCGATGATAATATAGATGACCAAAATAGTAAAGATAATACAGTCGGCTTTATAAAAAGATAACCTATCGGCTAAGCACTCCAATAGAACGTCGCATACACACCGATCGGCTCGACAAGGATAAATCTATTATTATTGATCTAGTAGTTCAAACCTAACTGATGCAGCACAGATCGATAATAGTAAAGGAACCTCAACAAACCGATAGATCTAATGCAACTGTGATGTAATAAGATAACTTATCGGCTATACATTCCGATAAAACACTTGCGCAAAAAACATCAACCTAGCAGGAACAACTTATCGCGACAGTTTAGTAGGTCGGACCCAACCGATGCAGCACAAACTGACGATAAGCTACTCCCAGTAAGCTGATAAGATCTACGCACGCGTGATGTGATATACCTGATGGGCCTAAGAGATCGAACCGAACCGATGCAGCCGTAGACAAAGCAGATATATCGTGGTAAGCCGGCTACCATATACCGACTAGAATATCGGACCTAACCGAGGAAGTCCTAGCCGATTGGTAGCCGGGGTAACGAGACTTACCCTCTCGCCGGAGTTCGGACCTAACCGATGCAGCCCGGCTCGAGAAGCAAGAACCCGTTGGTAAAGGGTGGCGATGCGCCGAATTTGTATTGATCGTTGTGATAGTTTACAAGGTCCCCGGGCATACGTATATATACCCCGAGTTACAAGAGTCCTTATAGGACACGGAACAGGACTTTCCTAACTAGAAAAGGAAAACTAACAGACCTGATCGGACAAGAGATCAGGTTTCCTAAAAGATAAAACTATCTAATAGATAAGATAAATAACTGCCATAACGTGGTCTTCACGATTCCTTCCCAAGCTCGGACTCTTCTGGATTAGTTTCCAATGGCTGATATCGCTTCTTTCCTTAACCGAACATGGTAACGACCCGTACCAAATTTTGGCGTTAACAGGTTGTGAGGTTGCTGGTGTTGCTGCTGCATCTGCTACATCATCAGAGCCATCATCTGGTTCTAGTTGGCCAGAACCTGCGCCAAGGTTGGGTTCTCCAGTAGTGGCGGTGGCACATGGTTGGGTGCTCCCTGATTCTGAGGTGCTCCTTCCCGCTGGTTGGTGGCGCTAGCATCACTAGCAGCACAGGCTCCACTCCTGGTGTTCACCATCTGAGGGGGAGAGCAAAGGAAGGCAAGGAGAAAAACAGGTGGCTCAGAAACAGGAGTGGTGATTAAGTGATTGAATTAAATTAACTGAACTTCTTGGTTGGAAACATAGGAAAAACAGTTCAACTCCTAATTACGACGGACATACCACAATAGACGGCATGCCACCACTAACCCCAAACAAACAAACAAACATTCCTAACATTACAACTAAACAGGAAATCAAACTAAGAAAACGGCAAAGCTAAGGGTGGCGCGTCTAATGCTCCGAGCGGCTTCGACGGTCATCCGAGTCATACTCTGGCTCCTGCTCGTCTCCGGCCTCGTCGTCTGTGCGGCTCCTGGATCCTCCCACATAATCCACACTCCCGTGGGCTGAAGAACTGGCCTTGCTGCGGGTGTGGGACCCGTTGAAGGAGCTGCTGTCGTCCGTAGAAGTGAAGCCCCCGTGGATGCTGGTGCCTCCTTGAGAGTCATCGTTGCCAGATGACGCGCTGATCCATCCACCCTTCTGTGCTGGCACTGGGGCTAGTGCAGGCGCTGGAGCTGGTGCTGGAGCTGGTGCCGATGGGGGTGGTGGTGCGTGTGGCCCGTTCCTAGGTGCCAACTGAACACGCACCGGAGGAAGGGTCCTCTTCCTCGGAGTCAGCCGGATCCTGGCACCACCGGGTGGTGGCTGTCCCTTAAGTTCCGCGACCTCCTTCTTCAGGCGGTCGATCTGGTTTTGGAGTCCCATGATGGTCACCCTGTTGGCGTCCTCCCGGTCATGAGCTGCACGCACCCAGTTTGCGTGCATGTAGTCCATAGCCATCATCGCCTGCCTCATGTGAACGATGGTGGTGTCGTTCTCATTGTCTGCCAACTGGAAACGACTGTATTCTTGGTCGGGCGTCCGGCAGGGGAGGTAGCGGTAAGCGGTGGTGCGGATAGTAGAGTGATGCTTCCGACGCAGCTCTCCAAGCAGGCGAAAAGCGGCCTCCTGACAGGCGTGATTGAAGGTACGCCCGCCAACCTCTACCTCCATAGCAGGCAGGAGGTACATCTCGCCAGGTAACTCCAAACGAACTCGGTGTGGTAGCTCACCCTCCAAGGGCTCCACTGCTGTATACTCTGAGGCATGGCTGTACCCCAAGGTGAAGCTCATCATCCGCAGTTCTTCCACGAAGCCACCTATGTCGGTACCGCACTGGTTGGGGAGGTTGTCCATCTATAGAAGACAAGGAGGGGAATCAATGTATGCTCAGATCCGAATAAGTAAACAATAAATAACTTGGAAACAACAACGATTTTATGTAGTAAATAGTTTTGTGAGTAAAAATTTTGGGACCGACAAAATACCACTGCGAAAACAAATAATACCAAATAAGATTCACATAATAATTTCAACACAAATAAAGAGATTTTATGCATGCTGTAAATCAAACCTTCCCCAAGAATAACCAATGTTTTCCCAAAATTTGGTCACCCATACAAACCCATGAATAATTTTTTTAACCCCAGGATTTAACTTGACTCAAATTGTTTTTCGAGTAAACGGCCAAGATTTTATCCCAATTTAAGAGCGAATTCCCACTTTTCCCGAAACAACTCCAAATGTGAGAAGCATATGCAAATGGGAATTTCAGAGGGCTCTTAGGGTTTCCATTTGGCTGGTCCTACGGTCAAGCTCGGCTCTGATACCAACTTGTAACGCCTAGAAATTCGCACCCTAATTCTAAACATTAATGTGTATAAAATCCCTGCCTAGGAAAGCCAGGGTACACAAACCAAGTTGCCATACAGAGTGTCTTACAAACAGAGTAAAATGTATATTACATAAATGCAGCGAAAAAAGGTAAAATGGGGTCTATAAACATCTGGCCAAGCAACCGCTTCCATCCCACAGGCACCTTGACGGCGGAGCCAGCCTATTCCTCGGGATGATCTTCATCTGACGCGTTCTCCAACACTGGGGGGAAAATTGGAGTAAGGCTGAGTACCACCCACAGTACTCAACAAATCACACCCACAATTGTGCATATGCACAGTGTCACAGCCCCAAAATCTAAATTAAGGTAATTAGTGTTAAGCCCTAGCTAATCCTTTGCCTTGTGCTAGTTGTTACTTTCCAAGTTCTGTATATCTAATAATCCTAGAAAAATTCCTAAACATGTCAGGTGATGTTAGTAAGCCCCTGTAAAAATTTCATAATTTTATCACTTCAATAAAAGCTTCAACAAAATTCCTCAAATCAGCAAAGCTAGGAAGCTAGCTGAAATAAATTGGTTTACTTCTAAAATTCACCACATGAAAATGAAGACTAATTAGACAGAGCCCTTTTGCCAAAGTGTGTGCCCACATGAACCCTATCATCAGGAATTTTGGATTAATTTTATCTCCCAAAGAAAACACATAAAATGATAAGATCAAGGCACTGGAGAAACAAGTGAAACTGCAGCAAAACTGGATCAGTGTGCCTACTTTGCTTTTTCACCAGAGATGAACCAGACCTCTTCTAACCACGAATTTTGGTCAGCAGGTTACACACATCTTTCTCTACCTCCAGTATTTTTCCCATAATTTATATCCCTTATTAACCTGCTGAAATCACAGATGCAAGACAGCTGTCCCTACAGCTCACAACACTTAGTCTGTAGAGCTTTCTTCTCTCATTTCTCACTTCCAGGTGGACCCCACAAGACCTGGCCCACTTGTCAGCCTCATAGCAGCATGTGACAGTGTGATGCACCAGGAATTTCACCCATACTCCTCTCTTCTCCATAGGTTTTAACTACAAGGGCCCACAAGCCATAGAGTGAATCTAGCCAAAGATGTGTAGAACATTGTTGCTTGACATGTGGGATCCACCAGAGGCACTGTGGAGATGGAGCAACTCAGCATTGCTTGAGCCAACGTGTCACTGCCTCCTTCTTCCTTCCCTCCTCTCGGTTTACAGAGCCCTAGATAGCTTAGCTTGGAGAGCATCGACCACTTCATCTCTAATCTCGCCATCAGAACCTCATCCTCATCCTCTCCACGTTCCCACCGAGAAAACCCACGGAACTCCTAAGAATCACCGTCGGCAACTTCATCTTCCCCGGCGCCGTCAGTGTTCGACAGAAACCCAGCTAGCTCCGGTGAGCTCCATCCCTTCTAAGCCTCGGGAACATGATCTCCATCGTCTGATCGTTCCATTTTGTCTTTGGTCGCCCTAGGAATTGCCGGCCGAAGCCGCCGTCGTCCTCACCTTCGGTCCAGTGAGCGCCGCCGCGACATCGTCGCTATTCCGACGAGCTCAGGTGATCCCAGCCTGAGCCACCGCGCCTCCAGCATCGCCTTGTCTCCAGAAGACCGCCAACCGAAAGAATCGAGCTGTGGTATCCCAAAGCTCGAGGTCGACACATTCTTCCCCAACTCCAGTCATCGCTCCGCCGCTGCCATTCCCGTTGATCGGGTGAGCCATCCGTCGATTCCTTGCACTGAGACTATCTTTAAGAGATCCCTAACCTGGTGGACACCTGACCTCGGCCGCAGATCGAGCGAAGAGAGACGCCGCCGTGGAACCCGAAGCTTCCGCCGCCGCCGGGCCAAGTTCGCCGTCGCCGTTGCTGTTTCCGTTTCACCGAGACCAGCACAACCTTCAGTGAGCATCTTGGTACCCTTTAGACGCTAAGGCATGCTTTGTTTTAGCCTGAAACCGCCCGTAGCCGAGTCTGCCTAGCCAACCCGAACCACTCTGACGCTGGAGCTCGCCGCCGGCGAGATTTCGATGACCCGAGGTGTCAAGAAGACCACCCTTAGCTCCGCCGTGAACTCCTCTACCTTTTCTGTTTTGGGCCCGACCACAGCCGAGCTGCCGTTCGCCGTCGCCGCCGCCGAGAAGCTCGCCGGCTCTGTCTGCCCGCGCCCTCGCGCTCTCGCGCCCTGCTCCCGCGCCCTGCTCTGCTTTGCCTCGCTGGCCTGCGGGCCCGGGCTGTAAGGGAAATCAGAAAAGAAGAAAGAAGAAAGAAATAGGAAAAGTAATTAAAAGATTTATCTTACAACAGAAAAATGGCTAAACTTTGCAAATCCATAACTTCTCCATTTTGACTCCAAATTGAGTGAAACCAATTTTGTTAGCTCTGTAAATTTGTGAACTTTATTACTGTAAAATAAAATAGGACAACTTCTGTACAGAAAATATCCATAAAATAATATGAAGCAAAATTGACTTATTTTGGGCTTAATAACTTGAAATATTCCCATAAAATTCATCCTATTTGCTAAAAATGTGAAACCACTTCTGTTAAACTCAGAAAATTGTAACCTTACTGTGGAAAAGTTGTATTTGATAAAAATACCTCCCAAAATAGGCCTAAGTAATTTTCTAACCTTTCTTTTTGTTAAACTTGAAAAATTCATATCTAAATCATTTTAAATCGAATTTCAGTGAACCAACTTTTGTCGGATCTAGGAAGATATGTATTTTCACATAAAAATGCTCACACTCATAAAATCCTACCAGAGAAGGCAAGCACTTATTTTCCACTTATAGTTTTCCTATAGTTTTGGCTTTTGCTGTTTTCAGCCCTTCTATCTTGTCATTTTTGTATCTCCCAATCCAGGGATGCAAATGACTTGGTTCTTTCTCCTAAAATCTTGTTAGGACATGCCATACCTACTGTATTTATCTCATAATTAATTGATCATGTTGCATAGACATGTTTAATTGCTTCTTATCGATAGATTATGAGGATACGGAGTACGTGGAGATTAACCCAGAGCTTGAGTGTGACTTATCGCTGCAGCACGGCAAGCGTCTAAGCATATTGAACCTATGTTTTCAATAAATTGATTTGTTTGTGAAAACAATATCTATATGCATGCTTCAGTCTATTTAAAATGGGAAAACGGGTAGAGTCAATATTACCCAATTGTATGCATTTCCATTCCTTGGTTATGGATCTCATGTTTATACCTTGTCACCACTGGTTAAGGACTTTGGGATACTTTTATTTTACCGAATGCTTAGCCATGCTTATTCTAGACTTAGCAAAATCCGATAGATGGAGCTATCGGTTCAAAATTAGTTGAATGCGAATAGATGGGTTAAAATCTGACAAGAATAACTTCTAATTAATATTTAAGAATATGTTTGACTTGGACGGATGATAGGGCGATGAAGGGATGGTGTTTCCTCGATGCACTTAGCTCCGTCTGGGTCGTTAAGGACCGAACATGTTGACGTCTATTCAAGCACCTTACGTACTTCCACACGCCGGGAGTGGGACGGCTTAACTCAGTAGCACGGGAGGCTGTGGCCATCTACGCCTGTCCGTTAGTCGTGAGGAGGGATTTCCGTTGGAGGACCTCGAGCGCGCCTGGCTGTGGCCGGAGGTGCCTCCCACGACGGTAAGCCCGCCTTAGTCATCACACACGCACAACTAAGTCGTCGAGGGCCCAGACGTGGTTTAGGTGGTTGGGGCTAAGCGTGCAAAAGGTTCTATTATGACCTCTAGTCCGCACTCAATGTGTAGAGTGTGGGAACCGGCAGGTACAAATCAAAATCAAACTAGAGTGTAGCCGTTTGGCTTCTATCACATCGTGTGGGTAAAGATGTACACCTCTGATCAGAGTAAGAACTATTCGAATAGCCGTGTCCACGGTTACGGACGACGCTTGATGTGTTCCTCATTCATGTTAGCATCCAACTTGGGACATATGTGGTTACCATGACTTAGGATAGTCATGGATGGATGGGTTTATATAAAGGATTTTTTATGTTAAATAATGAATGGTTTTATATGAAAGACTTTATTATTAAATATGACTTGGTTTAGTCATAAAAGATGATATGCTTGTGTAGCATAATTGTTTGGGCAATGGTGGTCCATGGATGATATTAGAGCATGGGATTATGCTCATTTTCACTTCTATTTTAGAACTATATACTTGCTGTCCAAAACTTTCAGATTGTGTTACTTTGCAAACTGCTTATAGTTTCAAGTATTACTTGCTCAATAAAATCAGCTTTATGCAAAACCAAATCAACATAGCCTTTTTCCTTGATGTAGAGACCAGCATTTCTCCTTTGTACTATGAATATTGTGTAAGTCTTGCGAGTACCATTCGCACTCACGTTGCATTTTTCAGGTGAGGATATCGACGAAGATGGTGTGCTCTACTATTATCCCGCCGAGGGTGGCGAGGATAATATGTAGTCAAAGTTATGCTCTATCCCCAGTCGGTTGCCCTGGTTGGGTTTGGCACCACTGGTTCTTGTCTTTTGTGTTTATATTTTCCGCTGCTATGTTTTGTGTTACTATGTGATGAATTAGGGTGTGAACCCTCTAAGTAAAGTATGTAATCCTGCTGCATGTTTATCCATCTTCTGAGTACTTGTGATGCTTATCAATTGCTTACGATGAAAGTGTGAGGCTAGTCGCTTTCCTGGGGACTAGCTGAACATGAGTATGAGTTGTGTATAATTGAGATGGTTGGGGGATAGCTATTGTGGTTCGAGTCCTCTGGGGTACGTATCGTGTTTGGTCGCCACCATCGAGTGGTTTGACGGGCGTATGACGGGGAGGACTGGCAATCTATCCTTATGATTATCTCTTTTGTACACTTCTCGGTATTTTTGGATTTGTATTGTGAGTGGGTAAAGATTATGGCAAGTCTGCGATGAGGATGGATGGTTACCGTATTTATTTGGGTTTTATTCGAGACCCTATCCATCTAGATAGTTCACGTTGCCGTAATAGTTACTCTTCATAATGCACTTCCGGGGTGCCCACACACAGGTTACAAAGATGGGATAGGGTTTATTTGCGGAAAAGCAGTTGCAAAAGGGAGTAGTTCGCAAACAGTAAAAAGTTGATTTAATTAACAATATTAACTTCCACTGATTAACGTTACACCACGTTAACCAGGCCCAACCATTCCCAACTGATTAACGCTAAACCACGTCAACCAGTCTCCACTGATGAACGCTACACCACGTTCACCAGACACCTCCGGGTACCGTTACACCACGTTACCCGGACTCCACTGATTAACGCTACACCACGTTAACCAGTCACCACCGGACAACGTACCACGCTGACCAGTTTTTCCTGATCAACGCTACACCACGTTGACCAGGCCGCGCTGATGGAAGTTACACCACGACCACCAGGCGTCACTGATGAGAGTTACACCACACTCACCAGTCTCCACCGACCAGCGTTACACCACGCTAACCGGTCACCCCCAGTCAGCTCAACCACGCTGACCGGACTCAACACCTTCCACACACCAGTTTTGATAAAATCAGATTATTTATCTAGGGTGAGACTAATCACGGTGAGTCTTGGCCAATGTGCCCATAACCGCGGGCACGGCTATTCGAATAGTTTTACTCTGATCAGAGGTGTACAACTGTACCCACAAGACACAGCCCCCACACACGTTCCCGTGTGCCAGTACATCACCACGATGTCCCGTACGAGGCTATGACAGGACTGTTCACGCAACCTCTCCCTAACCATCCACACCACGCTGAGGTTGCACCTGCCGACAGGGCACGCCATATTGGCCAGGCTACCCCCCTTGCGCCACGGTGAATCCGGCAGCCGATCAACCCTACCTCGGGCCGACCCAACTCCATCACGCCCACCCTCTTCTTCGGTGCCTAGGAGAGGGAGAAGAAACGCTTCAAGCCCAGCCGTTGCCCACGCTGGCTTGTGGCAAGTACGGGAAGTTGCCCAAGTGGTTCCCGCGAACCGGTCCTTAATTGCCATGGGTGTGACAAGCAAAACCATACACTCACAGCCCACCATTTAGGTCAAAATTTTAGGAATTTAACAACAGCCTACCCAAGGTTCTATTTTTCCGACATTGAGTCGAGTCATACAAAAGAAATAGTATTTAATTCCCATGTGAGTTATGTTGCTAAGCATGGCTAAGCATTCCTAAGAATTGTAAACTAGTCACATTATTACCCTGGTGACAAGGATTTAGTTATCAAAACTAAGGCTGAATCCTAACATTGTAGAGGCAATACCAATCCACATGAATTATTAAAATAATGCAGTTTATTTAAGTAAACAAAGAAATTTTAGCGAAAAATGGGTACAAAGTGATCAAAGTAACAGTGCGACTTGCCTTGCTCCGGCTCAAGGTATTCGGCTACGATCTCGAAATACGCAGGAGAATTACCGGCGTCGGATTCTACAACAAACAGTGCATAAACAATTAAAAACAGTACATGGGGCAATCAAACATGGGCTAAAAGTATTTTTAATGGATTCTTGGCATTTTTCTGGATTTAATGTAATTTGAATGGACTTAATCAGAGTTCGTATGAAATAGTTATGATTTATTGAAGTTTTACTGCTATTTTCAGGGTAAATATAATTAACCAGTGATTTAATGCGTATTAACCGATTTATGACGCCACCAGACCGGGAAGTCACCGCCGACGGGCGGGCTCCTCCAGCCAGTGGCGTGCGAGAGGCAGGCGCACGGCGGGCCAAGTCCACCGAGGCTGAGAGCGGGCGCACCACGTGGCGCCACCGCGGGCAACCACGCGGGCGAGTGAGCGGGCAGCCCCGATTTGCCACCTGGTAGATCGGACGGCCCCGGGGAGCGGCGGCCGAAGCCAGCCGTCCCGAGCGGGAGGCGGCAGCGCGCACGCGACCCGATGGTCGCCGGCGGCAACCACCCGGCGCGGCGACGACCACACGGAGGGGCGGAATGGAACAGGAACACGGAGGGGGTTCTCACCGGCGGCTCGCGACGACGAGCGACGGCGTGAAGACGACGGTGGCGACGAAAAAGCGGCGGCGGCCTCGGGACGACGTCGGCGATGGAGCTCCGACGGCGGGGAACGGGCGAGAGGCGATTGCCGAGGTGTCCTGGAGGATGAGGAGGACGGGAGAGGAGTTAGAGCGGAGAATGGAGACACGGCGCGGCAGGAATTACTGGCCGGGGAGGAAACGGAGGACCGATACTCACCGTGCGCGCAGGCGAGGCGGTCCGGTGAGCTTCGGCTTCCACGGAGTGGCGGCCGAGATGCGGCGCGTCGCGGCGGAGGTGCTGGCGGTGGAGAAGTGGCCTGGCGGCGTCCGGAACAGCGGCGAGTGGTGGCCGAAAGCGGCGAAAAACGGTGGAGCTCAGGTGCGCGGTGGCGACGGGGTTCTGGGGCACTGGAAAGCTCGGCGTGTTGGGGAAAAGATGGAGGAGAGGGTGGAGATGGTTTTTATACAGTCGTCCAGGAGAGATCGAGGCCGAACGGCTCCAATCGTGCACGGGAGAGTGGATGGCGGCGTGGGCATCATGTGCAAGATTCTCGGGAGAGAGGGGACGTGGACGCCGGAGAACTCGGGGGAGTGGGGCGGACTCGGTCCGCGACCGTTTGAACGAGTCGAGAGCGCGGGGGATGAGGCGGGAGGCAGCGCTGGATCGGACGGCTCCGGGGAATTTCCCCTCCGCCCGATTTGGACGGACGAAGATGATGCTGCCAGGCGGGCCCGGCCTGTCAGCGGGAGGTGCGTGGACGCGGGTGTGAGCGAGGGCGCGGGCGTGGGCACGGGCGCGAGGGCGCGAGGGTGCGGGCACTGGCGTGGGCACGGGAGAGAGAGAGGAATCGGCCTGCGGCGCACGGGGAATGGCGGCACAGGAGCGGGCCGCCGGCCCAACCGAAGAAAAAGAGAAAGGAAAAAGGAAAAATATTTCCAGGACGATTTAAATTCCGATAAGCGTTTTTGATTTATTAAAAATAGTTCCTGTGCTCTGAAAATTCCACTAAAAATCCAGTTAATGTATTTTGGCACAGAGAATACAAGAAAAATATTCCCGGCCACGATAATTTATTATCTTGCATTTTACACCATCAATTAATTCCTCTAGCCTTTTTAAATTTATTTTCTTTGGTATTTTTCATAGGTAATATTTAGTGTGGCTAATCTCAGGGTGTGACAACCACTCATGATAGTTGGTCTTGGTCATCAGCGGCAACTCAACTACGCCGGTGTTGGGGACGACGCGCTCCGCCGTGACGCCGGGCTTCTGCGGGGTGCCGGACATCTTCGTTTCTTGCTCTTGGCTGCCGTCACCGCCGCTACCATTGCCGCTGCCATGGCGGCTCGGCGGCGTGTACACTCCTTCACTCCACATGGCAACAAGAACTCAATCGGGCTCTGATACCAACTGTTGGCGCCGCACCGATGGCCGCGCCTGCTTCCGCGCCCGGGACCTCACCCGAGTCCGCTCCTGCGCCCGCGCCTCGCCCGAGTCCGCGCCCGCGCCCCGCGCCCAGGAGCTGCTCCCGCACTCGCGACCCGCACCCGGGTCCTGCTTCCGCACTCGTGCCTCGCCCCCGGGACCTCGCGTCCGCGCCCGGGCCCTTGCCCGGGACTCGCCCGCGCCCTCGGCCGCTCCCGGGCCCTCCCGGGACCTGCTCCCGTGCCCGCGCCCGCGCAGCGAGAAGTAGAGGATAAACGGAGAGCACGAACGCAAGAAGTTTTTCCAGGTGACGAACACCTCTGTGTTTCTATTGGACTTGCAGCGGGGGTACAGAAAATGATGGAGTACAGGTGCTATTTAACAGCCAGGTGTTAACGCCAAAATTTGGTACGGGTCGTTACCATGTTCGGTTAAGGAAAGAAGCGATATCAGCCATTGGAAACTAATCCAGAAGAGTCCGAGCTTGGGAAGGAATCGTGAAGACCACGTTATGGCAGTTATTTATCTTATCTATTAGATAGTTTTATCTTTTAGGAAACCTGATCTCTTGTACGATCAGGTCTGTTAGTTTTCCTTTTCTAGTTAGGAAAGTCCTGTTCCGTGTCCTATAAGGACTCTTGTAACTCGGGGTATATATACGTATGCCCGGGGACCTTGTAATCTATCCAATCGATCAATACAACTTCGGCGCATCGCCACCCTTTACCAACGGGTTCTTGCTTCTCGAGCGGGGCTGCATCGGTTAGGTCCGAACTCCTGCGAGAGGGTAAGTCTCGTTACCCCGACTACCAATCGGCTAGGACTTTCTCGGTTAGGTCCGATATTCTAGTCGGTCTATGGTAGTCGGCTTACCACGGTGTATCGGATCTGTCTACGGCTGCATCGGTTTGGTCCGACCTCATAGGCTGGTCAGGTATATCACATCACGCGTGCATAGTTTTTATCAGTTTATCGGGGGTAGTTTATCATCAGTTTGTGCTGCATCGGTTGGGTCCGACCTACTAAACTGCTAGCGATAAATTATTCCTGTTAGGCTGATAGCCTTTGTGTAAGCGTCTTATCGGAATGTATAGCCGGTAAGTTATTTTCATCACAGTTGCATTAGGTCTATCGGTTCGTTGAGGTTCCTTTACTATTATCGATCTGTGCTGCATCAGTTAGGTTTGAACTACTAGATCGATAATAATAGATTTATCCTTGCCGAGCCGATCGGTGTATATGCGACGTTCTATCGGAGTGCTTAGCCGATAGGTTATCTTTTTATAAAGCCGACTGTATTATCTTTACTGTTTGTCATCTATATTATCATCGGTTTCTTAGCCGATGCACATGTGTTTCCTTGGCAGTCGGCTGGCTTGCTGTTTTGCTTATCTATTTTATCATCGGCTTCTAGCCGATGCACATGTTATACTGACAGCTTATCCATTTGTTTATAGCGCTATCGGTTTCCTAGCCGATACACAGGTGCCATCGGCTATCGGCTATGAGGAATCTATATCAGTCCGTATCAGCCGATAGCCGATGCGCAGTTGCTGCTGACCCGGGCACGAGTACAAGCGAGGATCCGGGAGCGAGCACAAGCGAGGACCCGGGAGCGAGAACCCGAGCACGAGACCCGGGCGCGAGTACAGGCGAGGGCTTGGGCACGAGCATAGCGGCGATCGGCTGGAAGGAATCCGTATCGGCTTACTGGCCGATTGGATCAGTAATCAGATTTCTTTATCTCCTTGTCAATTGCGGGGTCAAATTGACTGGCACGCCTACGAACCTCAAATATTTTAGGACCTGCACTGGAGCTAAGCAGATCTCCCAGGCCTTCGCGTGTCGCCAGACGTCAAACCAGATCGTCAGCAAGCTTTTTGGCACACCCGGCGGTTTTCGACGTCAACACGTTTTTGGCACGCCCGGTGGGAAACGATCTTCATATCATCACAGTATATCCTATCGGCTGAATCAACACGTTTTTGACCTGGTGGGACACAGAACTTCGACATGGCTGGATTTCTGTACGAATTTCATCACCCTGTTCGGACGGTCCGCACTGTACGAATTTCGACATGGCGCAAATATCATCACCCTGTTCGGACGGTCCGCACTGTACGAATTTCTGTAACGCGCGCTACCTACCTTAAAACAGTCATAACTTTCGCATACGGTCTCAGAATCAGGCAAATAAGTACTCTACGGACATCTACAGAAAATTTTCTTACAGCTACCTCTCCATCGAGTCGGGACAAGATTCTGGACGGTAGGCAAGAGAGGTTAAGTGAGACACATCTCGATAATATAACACACGGAGAAACCAACTATGTAACGTCATATTTCTAAACTACGGAGACACCAACTATGCAGCGGCATATTTCTAAAACTAATATTTGCGCATTATTTGTTTAAACAACTTTTGCAGCAGCATCTGTCCAAATTGTGATTCACAGACTGAAACACCATGAGCCGAGCCAGAGGCTCATCCAAGCAAAAGGTGATAGTACTGTAGTAGAGGCAATTGAAGGGAACTGATAAGCATGATGCTTATTGTGAAGCAACATTTTCTTGCCCTTTTCATGAGTAACCATAGCAACTAATTTCTATAGCTCATTGATTTAAAGTTAATATTGGGATCTGATGCACTATAATCCATTTCACATTCAGGATTAAGCTGCCACCTCCAGACCAAATTCCTCACTGGTGAAAATTGCTGCACCAGTAAATGACATCTAGGGTAAGCTTTTTCTCCAACCCTTTTGAAAGCTGGGATCTTTCAACCAGAGATGTAGCATACTATTCATAGGCCTTGTTTGGGGAAGCTTCTACCGACTGCAGTTTCTTCTAGAATCTCTAGTTGGCAGAAGCTCCGCCAAAACAATCCAGATTCGCCCCCAGATTCGGAGATAGTTGTAGAATTCACAAAATGAACTAGAAGCCAGAAGCTGAAAAACCCAACTTCTCTAGATTCTCACTAGTTCGCTCTAAAATATTAAAAAGACTATTTCAATTTAACTGAATACAAAGGCCAAGACATTACAAACTTCAAAGGTACAAGTTTGATGAGATCACTTTGGTAAATAATGAGTTACCAGAACAGGTTCAATGAAATCATCATTGAGAGCAAAGATAGTCTCAAGCATATAGTAGCCAGTCTTGATTGAAGAATAATGGCTTCTGATGCCCACTGTACAAAATAGTCAAAAAAGCAAATATAAGGAGGCAATTTTGCAACCAAACTAACCGTAACGATCAAGTGCACTTAGAGAAGTATTTCATAATACTTCAATAATACAAGTCAGGTTGTCACTAATTAAGATTGTTTCGATTACAAATACATAGGAACGATGGAAGGATATGATGCATATATATTTCCATTATGAACAAATAAAAGCCTTAACAAACTCTGGTAAAATAGCCAGCTCAAATATCAATGCTAACAATAAAGTCCCAAAGTTCATAAACGGCAGTTGAAAGAAAAATAAACACCACAAAAGCAACCCCTGGTCTTCTATTTCGGCTTAATGATGGCCTTTCTCCTTTTCTACACGTTACTGCTGGTGATATAAAGATAAAGGAACATCATACGCTGGTGATTACTAATCACTTTAATGTTGGTAATTTTTTCATCCAAAATATTTCAATGACTTTATTTACACTTGTAGAACATGGCTGTCATAGAGTGCAAAGATATTTATGCTCTAATCTGTCACAACATGAATTAGCACTGTATTATAGCCTGAAAGGAAGGAAAAGATCTTTCTAAAGAGGCAGCCATAGTTCTTCAAATAAATAAAGAAAAGAGACAAGATGTCAGGGAGAAAGTGGTGGCATAGAGGAAGTAGCTTTATGTGTGAGGGAGCGTGATATCAGAGAGGAAGTGGTGGCTGGTAACACAACCAGCCAAGGTTAATGTGGGGGAACATGAAGCCCAAATGGTAAAACTGCTGAACCAGAGGCATGAAGCTGCAGTTCAGTGGGGTACTATGGAACGGTGCAGGAAATGGTCAAGCCTGGCAATGCCTCTCCCTCCCTCCCTCCCTCTCTCAAAATTAAAGTGAGAAAGGGAGAGGAATCCAATGGACAGGTCACTCAGCTTGGGTGGGATTCATCAGGAAAAGATAGGGATGAATAAGACGTGAGCAATTTTGCGAAAACTCTACAGTCTATGTGGTCGCATATTTTAAAGTATGAAAATTAGGAGTAGGACAATTGTAACATCTCACAATGACATCTCATTATGAAAATTTGCAGTAGGATAATTGTAACATCTCACAATGACATCTCTCTAAGTAGCATATTGGAGTGATGCGTATCTTATTATTCGTGATTTTCAAAGGGAACATTCATTTCAACTGCTTATTTTGAAGTTGGCAATGCCCATGTTAAGTTAGCAGTTATGTATATGTTATCCACCATACCACAAGGAACAGACTAGGGTCACGGAAAGCTTGTTTCTAAATGAAACCTTACTAAGTTGAGCAATCCTGGTCACTAACACTGACACGACTAAACACAAATGTTAGTTAAATATCAATTGTTTAGTGACCTAAACATTTCAAGACATCTTCATTAGAGTGCTATGCACAAAAACATTGAATCTAAATATAGTTACTATTTTACAAAGTAAATGGATTTTAGCCTCGTTAGGCCAATACTACTTTACACATTCCATTTCATTTTAAAGATCAAGAGATTTCATTGAAATTTTTTCACAATATAAAAAAAAAGGTTTTGGCGAGCGCCGAACATGTACCATGAATTAGAACAATCACATGTAGGTTACATCTCATGCCATTAGAAAAGAGGAATATGTGCCATACATCCACAACCAGATGAACATTTCCAGCTCAAACAGTTGCAATGTATAATCATATAGTTTCTTATGGGATATTGCGTCAAACAACTAACGTGCAAGGAACGAAGCAAGCACAACAAATCACTGTGTGGAACATGTACGTTACATCCGCAACCAGATAAACATTTCCAGGCACAGAAGCAAAAGGTACACTCTTTCTTATGGGGGCATTACGTCAAACTGCTAACGCGCAAGGAGAACCAAGCACGCAGATTAATTCACTATGTGGGGATAAAAACAGAGGATCCAGGAAGTTACCTCATGGGTCTACTATGCCGCTGCCGCCGTAGCGCCCTCCGCGGCGTGCACCCCCCACGGCAGCAGGTGGTGGGAGACGACGAGCGGTGGCCTGGGCGCGCGGCGGTCCTCCTCGGCCTGCCTCCGCGCGGCGTACATCTCCTCGGTCTTGACGACGACAAGGCGCTTGACCTGGGTGAGCATGCCGAGCAGGGAGGGCATGGCGCGGTGCTGGACGGTGCGGTGGCACCGGCGGAGGCGCATGGCCTCGAGAGTGCGGCGGTGGAGGCGGCGCGTTCTGGGGAGGCCACGCACCAGCGTGATGTACAGCTTGGGGCTCCACGCCACCGCCACCCGCGACTTGAACGCGTTGAAGGTGCTCCCGCTCATCTTCGAGCTCGCGCGCTCTCTATCTCTCTCTCCCCCGTGCGGTGGTTGCTGCGGCGGCGGTGGCCGGAACCCTAAACCCGTGGACTTTGCCGGACGGGAGCAAAGGTAAATGGGTTGGTGGGTTGGGCCTGCTACAAGAGGCCGTTCGATGCAGCCCACCAAACTAACACTTTCCCTTTCAAATATACTCCCTCCGTTCCAAAATATCTAGATTTGAGGTATACTAGTTTGCTATATTTTAGGACGGAGAGAGTACTACTGATGAATCACTGGGCAAATTTTTGCGCATGGAGTGACGCAGATACAGTGAATTTTATTAAATTCAAATAAAATATTAAAAAATTCGAGTAAACTTTATACCACTAATTTGAAACTTTCATCTCTAATTTTAAAATTTTTAATTCAATTTTCGAAACTTTTAACTCAGATTTAAAAACTATCAACTCAAATTTAAAAACTATCAACTAAGAATTTAAAAAATCTACTCACATTGTGAAATTTTTAGCCTAAAATTTAAAACGTTTAATTAGATTTTTGAAAATTTTAACTAAAACCTAAAACTTTTAACTCTACTTCTTTATGTATTATTTTATAATTAAAAATTATTAAATACTAATAATAGTAATTAGAGAGTTATTAGATTTAATGAAAAGAATTAGGACGGTGCGGCCTATAGGTGGCCAAACGGGCGGACCGGGCCGGCACGGCCCGCTACGGCACGGCCCGTGTAGGCACAGTTCCTATAGCGGGCCATGCCGTGCCGGCCCGCGTGCCTCCCCCCGGCCCAGGCACGGCACGCTGAGGTCGTGGGCCGTGCCGTGCCGGCACGGCCCGTCGGCGGCCCACCGTGCCCAGGCCGGCACGGTCCGCCGACGCCAGCCGCCGAGCGTCCGGCATCCCCGGCCTCCGCCGCCGCCTCCCCACCTGCGCGCCGCCCCCTCCGCCGCCTGCCGCCGCCTCGGCCTCCTCGGCTCCTCCGCCTCCTCCCGCCGCGTCGGCCTCCTCCTCAACCATCTCTAGAAAAAGAAGTCACACAAGCGTGTGTGAGTACAATACGTACTCCGCAAGACTTATAGTGTTTGCAATGGTATTCCATAATATGCGAAGATAAACAAGGAATGGTTCAGGTCCTGCAGTTTGCATAAATCATAATATAGATAGCGAAAACATTGCGGTTTTGCAACGAAATTTTTGTAAAACAAGCTAGCACAGCAAACAAGTATATAAGCATCAACCCCCAAGTGTTTCCAACCATATGGGCTCCCTGCCCATGCCAGCCAACAGTGGCAACACGCTGCCACAACCATCCCAGCGAACTCCCCGTTCGCACCAAGATCTTTCCCCAAAACAGTTCCCAAAAATTAAAACTACTACGGTGGAGAATTTCCCAAGTCGTCCATAACCGAGGACACGGCTATTCGAATAGTTTTAACTCTCGAGAGTGTGTACAACTGTACCCACATGACAAGGACAATATGAGTTACCACACAGGAGGCTCACACCATCAATGACAAAGCCTGTCTATCGTTGACCTAGCAATATCCCGCGCTTATGATCCATCCCTAGGGAGTTGGGAGGCCTCCCAAAATCCCCAAGGCTCATACGATGTGCTGGTCACCCTTGAACAATAATCAAGGTACCTTCGGGCTATGGACAAAAACCATAACTCGCACTATCCCAATGTCAACAATAATGACCTACTACTACCACCGGTGGGTCTATTGCTAGGTATCAACAATATACTAAGCTAGGAACTCCCCATAAGAGCCACATGTGGTTTGCACTGTGCTTCTTGGTTCTAGCTACACTATAGAATCGGTCCTTACTGACCCGGGCGAGACAACCACCTAATCAGTACCACAACAAGGCACCGAACACTACATCCACTCGCCCAAGTCCAAAAGCATGTTTTCGGTTTTTGTTTTCCACCAAGAGCACAGGGGAATTACCCACTGTTCATTTCCATAATTTCGCAAATGCTTCATTTCCCCAACATCCCAAAATCAAGTAACAAGCCGCATTGATTAATTAGCAAACTAAGCGTACCTATTGACATCTTCCCAACCACATGAACCCAAATTTTCAGTGGCAACATAAGTGACAAGGAATTCATGATACTCAAGTAACAAGGACAGGGCATATGCAACAAGAGGTTAACTACCCAAGAATCCCACACATTTCTAAGTAAAACATCGCATGCATAATAGTTTGCAATCAATATAGTTTGTAAGTTTGAAATATAGGAGCAATTGATCAAGGGGGTGCTTGCCTTGCTCCTGGACTTCTTGGTACTCCTCTGATTCCTCCTCAACTGGGTCAGCAACGTCGTGTTCTACGAGAATACCAAACGAAGGCAATGAAAACAACGGCAAAATTTAACAGTACAGGAAGTACAAATATTTTTGCAGAATATGAAAGTGCATGATTTTAGATGAATTTAGGAAAAAGAATCGCTTGAATCCGAGTTCGTATGAGGGAGATACGGCTAAACGAAGTCTGCTCTGTCCTAAAATCGAAAATAATTGAGAAACAGCGTTTTCGCTCGACCGAACTGCAGAAACGGCTGAAAACATTCTACCGACTTAACGGGTGGTCTATTTGGGACGTTTTCGGTTCTAGGGGCGTTTTTATGGTACGAAACCTACATGTGTGCTGCTGTGAACCTAAGGACAACTCCCAAAAGTGGATATACTCCAACTCGCTAGGATATTAATCGCGCACGCTCACATGTCACTAAAACGGCCTAACACGTGAAATCCACCGGGCGTGAAGTTTTAACCTAAGGCATTTGGGGGCGTGGAGGGTTTCTAGGGCCTAGGGGTCACTGGATGTACAAGTGGAACCTACGGGAAGGCTTCGGTAGTGGCGAACGCCTCGGTCCAAAAACGATGTCTTCGTACGCGCAAACTACACGTCTTCTCACGTTAACGACAACCGGCAAAATCGGGAATTCAACAGCAGCTGCTCTACTCGTGGTTTTATCCCGATCTAACGCTAGTGGGGCCAACCTGGCTTGCATGGGGCTGATGGGGTGGCTGTCGCTCACTCAAACACAAGCGCACCTAAGGTGTTCGGTGAAAAGCCAAGCTAAAGCACGGCTTATCTACCTCTGTCCTCTCATGCTCTAGTGCATGGCTAGTGATGCAGGGGCGTGGGGAAGCTCTAGGGGTCCTGCATGCAAGTTCGTAGGGTTCTAATACATGCGGCCATGCTCCGATTGAGCCTCATCCACACATGCGGCCACGGTGGTGACGCTTGGGTGGATGGCAAAACAATGGCGTGACAGGCCAAGCCAAGGACGTGGGGAGAACTAGTGGCCTCCCAGGAATAAAAAGGAAGTACATGCAGAAACAGAAGCTCACCGAAGAGTGCAGGCCGTGGGGTACGACGTTGAGGCGGTGGTCGGCTCGGCAACAGGGTCGCTCGTGATGGAGGCTGCAGACAAGTGCTATGATGAGCTCAAAGAGTGAAGGGAAGATGGTGATACGGCCAGGACAGCGCTAACTCACCAGGGCGCAGTTTAGCGGCCGCAAGATCACGGCGGCACCCGGTCGGCGTTGCAAAACACGATGGGGCTGCAGTGGTGCCTGCTGCTTGCCGAGGGCGAAAACGGAGTTAGGTCGGGCAAGAACACGTGGTGACACAGCTGAGACAAGGTAAAACTCACCGGAGCTCTCAGACGGAAAGCGTGTGCTCGCCGGTGCCGTGGGCAGCACCTCACATTCTCAGCGAACCAAGGGGCAATCCTTTGGGTCCTTGGCAGGTGAGAAAGAGGGCGAGCTAGGGAAGCAGGAGGACATTGGCCTGGTTAAAAAGGAAGGCAGGGAAGGAGAGGAGAGGGGAGGGGCGCTGGTTCTCCATCGGACTCACGATGATGTGTGCGCGGGTAAGCGTGCAGCAGACGGATGGGACAGGGCAGGGCGCCGCTGAGGCTGTCGGGGGCATCTCACGAGGTCCCAAGGTGGCTCTGCCACTCCCTCTCACGTGGTCTGGGGCGCGCAGAGGAAGCCACCTGGTCGAGCCGCACGGGCGCGGAGAGATCCTTGCGTGATCTCGTTTGGACGATAGAGGACAGGGGCACAAAAGATAGCATCACGTATCAAAGATTCACACTTGAGGACTCTCTCCAACAACCATGCGATCCAAACACGAGACCCATTGGATGAATGCGCGGGCGAGGGCGCGGGTGAGGGTGCAGGCTCACGAGAGAGGGCGCGGGCGCGAGCGAGCGCGGGCGCGGGCTCAGGAGAGGGCGCAAGCGCGGGCGCCAGAGAGCGCGGGCGCGGGCGCGAACTCGAGAGAGAGCCCGGGCGCGAGAAAGGGTGCGGACTCGAGAGAGAGCCCGGGTGCGGGCTCGCGAGGGAGGGCGCGGGCGCGAGAGCGAGGGCGCGGGCGTATTTGCTCGTCCTCTATCCTTTCTCCTTGGGGCCCGACTATAGCCAAAGCCGCCGTCGCCGAGAAGCTCGCCGGCTCTGCTCTTTGCTTTGCCGGACCATCCACTCCCAGTCCGGACGGTCCGTTCCATTGTCACTGTCTGTGCCTGCTCAGATTTGCCCCTAAGGCGCTGGTTTATACAGATCGCACGATCTTTAACCCGTTGGCTGAGATTTTTCATGCATGAAAGATGACATGAAGAGCATGCAGATGGAAAAACGGTTTTATGCACTAAAGATCAAAAGTGGGCTATTACACCGCCCTCTCAGAGGGCGGTTTTTGTGTGGCCGAGGGGCACTTGCAAACTGGCCGGCCCTTGCCTGTCCGGACGGTCCGCACTCTACACGGACGGTCCGGACTGTATATAGTCCAGACGGTCCGTACCCTGTTCGGACGGTCCGGACTGTACAAATTGCCGTTTCACAGTATATAGTCCAGACGGTCCGCACCCTGTTCAGACGGTCCGCACTGTACAAATTGTTGTAATGCACGCTACCTACCTTAAAACAGTCATAACTTTCGCATACGGTCTCGGAATCGGGCTAACAAGTACTCTACGGACATCTACAGAAAAATTTCTTACAGCTACCTCTCCATCGAGTCGGGACAAGATTCTGGACGGTAGGCAAGAGAGGTTAAGAGAGACACATCTCGATAATATAACACACGGAGAAACCAACTATGTAACGTCATATTTCTAAACTACGGAGACACCAACTATGCAGCGACATATTTCTAAACCTAATATTTGCGCATTATTTGTTTAAACAACTTTGCAGCAGCATCTGTCCAAATTGTGATTCACAGACTGAAACACCAGAGCCGAGCTAGAGGCTCATCCAAGCAAAAGGTGATAGTACTGTAGTAGAGGCAATTGAAGGGAACTGATAAGCATGATGCCCGCGGGGACGACAACAGCGGCAAGCGGCAAAAGGCCGCACGTGCGCCGCCTCCGCCAGCAACGGCCTGGAAGTGGTGCACCGTCCAAGAGACGGACTCGCACGACCTCACGGAGTGCCGTGCCATCCCGAACTTGGCCGAGCAAGTCAAGAAGTTTCGGCAGGAGCAGTAGCAGGCCAAGCCTGATCGAGGTGATTCGGACGGTCCGATCGTCGGGATTCGGATGGTCCGGTCCCTAGGCGGGTGGTCCGATCGTCGGGATTCGGACGGTCCAATCCTTAGGCGGTGTTAACGCCAAAATTTGGTAAGGCCCTGTATTAGATTCGGTCAAAGGAGAAATTGCAGTCAACTGACGGAGAAGAGACCGGAATCAGGAAGGAGCCATGAAGACCGTTATTTGGCAATTATTTACTGTACATATTAATTAGGCAGGTGATTATCTTTAGGAAACTTGACCTCGTGTCCGGTCGGGATTAGTTAGCGTTTTCTATTATGGATAGGAAATTGTATACCATGTCCTATAAGGACTCATGTAACTCGGGGTATATATACGTATGCCCGGGGACCTTGTAAATCATCACAACGATCAATACAAATTCGGCGCATCGCCACCCCTTCGACGGGATCCTACTTCTCGAGCCGGGCTGCATCGGTTAGGTCCGAACACCAGCGAGAGGGTAAGTCTCGTCACCCCGGCCACCTATCGGCTAGGACTTCCTCGGTTAAGTCCGATATTCTAACCGGTTTATGGTAGTCGGCTTACCACGATATATTTACTTTATCTATGGCTGCATCAGTTTAGTTTGACCTCATAGATTGATTAGGTATATCACATCACGCGTGCATAGATCGTATCAGCTTACTGGGAGCGATTTATCATCAGTTCGTGCTGCATCCGTTAGGTCCGACCTACTGAACTGCTAGTGATAAGTCAGTCCTGCTAGGCCGATGCTTTGTGTGCAGGCGTCTTATCGGAGTGCATAGCCGGTAAGTTATCTTCATCACTGTCGCATCATATCTATTGGCCTATTGAGGTATCGTTATCATTGTTGGTCTGTGCTACAACGGTTGGGTCCGTTCTACTAGACTGACGATAATAGCTTTACTCTTGATGAGCCGATGGTGTTGTGCGATGGTCTTATCGGAGTGCTTAGCCGATAAGTTATCTATTAAAGCCGACTACATTTATTCATTGTCTTATTTTATACTCGCTCTGTTCAGTAGTCGGCTGACTCATCAATTATCTATCATTCATGTTATTGCATACTTTACCATATACTCTTGCCTGTATTATTGTTACAATCGGCTAAGGACTAGCCGATGGGTTTATTCTGCCGATCCAAGTACAAGTACAAGCAGGTTCCCGGGCACGACCCCAGGTGAGGGCCCGGGAACGAGATTAGGTAAGGACCAGTGTATGGGCCCGGGCAGCGGATGAAGACCCTGGGAGCCGATGTAAGCAAGGGCCCGGGCACAGGCATATCCTCATGACAACACCAGTAACACTAAACTATGATCGGCTAGGATTTATTTGATTTATTTACTTATGCATTATACTTGCTTATTTTACCAAGTTTATAGCCGAGTTTTGAGTATCCCTTCGATGATCGGCTAGCACGATATTTGTGTATTATTATGCTATTGCTCCTGCCATCATCGGCTCTAAGCCGATGTATAAGTGCTACAGTACGTATCGGCCATCGGCCGATGAGATGAGTCCAAGCTGGCTTCCAGCCGATTGGCTCGCGAATTTAACATTCTTTTCTCCTTGTCAATTACAGGGTCAAATTGACTGGCACGCCTACGAACCTCAAGACTTTAGGACCTGTACTGGAGTGAAGCAAATCTCCCAGGCCTTCGCGTGTCAACCCGACGCCGAACCAGACCCCGGCGGTTTTCGGCGTCAACACGCTTTTGGCACGCCCGGTGGGACCACGAAGTTTCAACCCAAAGTTTCAACAAACACAGTTTCAATCAAGATTTCAACATGGCCGGAAAAGAAGTCAAGACGGACAACGTAATTCCGGTCACCATGGAAGATCTAACTGAAGAACAAAAACAGCAAGTTGAACAGACCATGACAAATTTCCAGAAGCTGTGCCTAGAATCCTTCAGTATGACAAGGCAAGGGCCGATTCAGAAGTCTCAGTTTCCAAAACCAGTACTGGTAGGAGAATCGAGCCGCACACAACCCGAGAGTCCACCAATCAAGCCTTGTACAGGAGATGTCAATGGGGCTGTACACCACGCGCTCATCAATCAGTCGGGATCTTAGTAAAATACATTGCATAACCTTATCAAGAAGACTGTTGATGGATCGATTGCCCAAGAACCAACTCGGGGTCCTGTTTTTCTCCCGCCGAAGATAGAGCCAAGCCAAGTTAATTACAACATCAGCAGGGATGTACCAGAACACTTGTTCGCGCAGAACCAGGCTGGGGGGCAACAGGATATCCCTCCTGGATATCACCGATCTATTTATTATGGGGGATATCAGCAGAACTATCCAGGAGGAGGAGCCGATCCAGGTACCTACCAGAGGGAGTATCACAGACAGAATCGGCAACCAACCCCGCCGATACAGTATCAGCAGTATCAACAGGAGAATGCAAGAGAAGAAGACTTATCGGCACGGGTTGAAGAGATAGTAAGGGAGCAGTTCGGGATCAAGCCCAAGGAACAAGCGTTCATGTATCGGCACCCATATCCTGAGTGGTTTGACAGGGTTCCGTTACCACACCGATACAGGGTCCCGAATTTTTCTAAGTTTTCAGGGCAGGACAACACGTCTACAGTAGAAGATGTCAGCCGATTCCTGGCACAGTGTGGGGAGGCATCGGCTGAAGAGGCCCTGAGGGTTAGGTTTTTTCCCCTATCATTATCTGGATCGGCTTTTACATGGTTCTCCTCATTACCGCCGAATTCTGTTTGGGGCTGGGCTGATCTAGAGAAACAGTTTCACAAATATTTCTTCGCTGGAATTCATGAGTTGAGACTGTCAGATTTGACATCGGTTAAGCAACGACCAGATGAAACAGTACCGGAATACATTCAGCGATTTCGAGATATCAGAAACTGGTGTTATAGTTTAAACCTGAGCGATGGGCATCTGGCCGATCTGGCTTTTCAGGGACTCTTGGCGCCAATCAAAGAGAGGTTTTCATCTCAAGAGTTCGAATCCTTGTCGCACCTGGTACAGAAGGTATCGGCTCATGAAAGCCGATTTCAAGAGGCGAAAAAGGACAAATACCAGAGGAGGGTTGCTCAGGTTCAGGTCTATTCATCGGGCTCAGATGATGAGGAATCCGATGCTGAAGTTGGATTGGCGGAGTGGGCCAGGAACAAGAAGTCAGTATCATGCCCGTGGGTCAAAGATATCGGCAAAGAGGAACGGTATGATTTTGATGTTAGTAAAGCCGATAAGATCTTTGACTTGTTGTTACAGGAAAAGCAAATACAATTGCCGCCAAACCACGTGATTCCATCAGCCGAAGAACTAAAGAAGAAGAAATATTGCAAGTGGCACAATGCGATATCGCACCATACTAACGAGTGCAAGGTTTTTCGGCAACAAATTCAGTTGGCTGTTGAGCAAGGACGAATTCAAGTTTGAAGACAAGAAGCCAATGAAGATAGATGGGCACCCGTTCCCCGTAAAATGGTCTATGCAGGGTCATCATTAAGGGATCAGGCCGATGGAGCAAGACATCAAAGGTACAAGTCAAGGATTACTTTCATCGGGCATGATAGAAAATATTCAAGATATGAAGAACAGAGGGGTGAACCAGAACGATATAATCCGCATTGGGACTGCCGTTTTTTCATTTCTGCTGGGATCAAGGAATGAGGCTGCCATCGGCTGAAAATTGCCGAGTGTAGCCGTGCAGTGGATCGCCATGATCAGCAGCAGAGGTCTTCACAAGATCGGCCGTTTGGGAAAAGAGCATCAGTTCATAGCCGACTAGGGCCGATCCGTGAAGGGTTCTTTGAAGAGGATGAAGGAGAAGCGCATGAGAAACAGGTCCAGAATCCTCAGTGGTGTCCTAGCGGCATATTCACGAAGAATCAGAAGAGAAGGGCACAACGGTTACGACACCGAGAGCAAAAGGGAGAGCAACGACAGGATCAGGAGGAAGCCGATCATCGTCCCAAGAGGGCCAAACAAGTTTGGCGAGTAAGGAGGAAGGACGATGAAGAGGCATCAGCTCCGGTGGACATGGTTTTCTTTCTGCCCAGAGAGTATAAAGCACATTCATCAGATGAAGAAGGCGATGAGGAGGTTTTCGCTCAACTGACTTTACAATCTGATCAAGCCATATTTGATAAACCTGAGGAGTCAGAGCATCGGCACCTGAAGCCGTTATACATCAAGGGTTACGTAAATGGGAAGCCGATGACAAAGATGTTGGTTGATGGAGGGGCCGCGGTTAATCTCATGCCTCATGCCACATTCCGGAAGTTGGGGAAGACTGCCGAAGATCTGATTAAGACAAATATGGTGCTAAAAGACTTCAGTGGGAATTCATCAGAAGCAAAAGGCGTATTAAACGTGGAGTTGACAGTAGGGAGTAAGACATTACCTACCACGTTTTTCGTCATTGACGGGAAAGGATCATATAGTCTACTTCTTGGCAGAGACTGGATTCACGCGAACTGTTGCGTACCCTCGACAATGCATCAATGTTTAATACAATGGCAGGGAGATCAAGTCGAGATGGTTCTAGCAGATCGGTCGACCAACATCGCAATGACCGATCTACCAGTCTGGGAAGCCGACGGTGTTGACTGCCTATCCGGGAGAATTTGGGAAGGAGATTACCTCGAGGTTACTAGCCAGGGGATACAGCCGATCCAGCAAGTCGGCTCTGAATTGTCACTCTGATGGGATCTATTGAAAACTTCGAGGGGAAACTGGGGCAAGGATTTACGTCGGCTGATGATTTGGAAGAAATCGATATTGGACCAGGAGATAGACCAAGGCCGACGTACATAAGCAAAAAATTAAGTCCTGAATTACGAAAGGAATTGATAGCACTGCTTAAGGAGCATCGGGATTGTTTTGCCTGGGAGTACCATGAGATGCCAGGATTAAGCCGATCGATTGTTGAACATCGGCTGCCTATTAAACCAGGGTATCGGCCATTCAAGCAGGCTCCAAGAAGGTTCAAGGCAGAATTATATGAGCCGATCAAGGCGGAGATCACAAGGTTATATGATGCCAAATCATAAGACCATGCCGATACGCTGAGTGGGTTTCTAATATCGTCCCGGTGGAGAAGAAAAATGGGAAATTGAGGATATGTATTGATTTCCGGATCTAATAAAGCTACCCTAAGGATGAATACCCAATGCCGATAGCGGATTTGCTGGTGGATGCAGCCTCAGGTCACAAGATTATTAGCTTCATGGACGGCAATGCAGGATACAATCAGATTTTTATGGCCAAAGAAGATATACACAAGACTGCGTTTCGATGTCCTGGAGCTATCGGCTTGTATGAGTGGCTAGTAATGACTTTTGGATTAAAGAGTGCCGGTGCAACGTATCAGAGGGCGATGAATTATATATTTCATGATCTCATCGGCTTGTTGGTAGAAATCTACATTGATGATGTGGTGGTTAAGTCTAAAAGTGAGGGAAGCCATATAGCCGATTTACGAAGAGTGCTGGAGAGAGCCAAGAAATACGGATTAAGAATGAATCCCAATAAGTGCGCTTTTGGTGTATCGGCTGGGCAATTTTTGGGTTTTATGGTTCATGAGCGAGGGATTGAAGTTAGTCAGCGAAGTATCAGAGCCATTAAGACTACAGAGCCACCTAGCAATAAGACGGAGTTGCAATCGTTGATCGGCAAGATTAATTTTGTGAGAAGATTCATATCAAATTTATCAGGGAGAATTGAGTCTTTCACGCCGTTATTGAAGTTGAAGGCCGATCAAGAATTTGTGTGGGGGGGCAGCACAGCAGAAGGCGTTCGACGAGATAAAGAAATATCTGAGTTCCCCGCCTATTTTAATTCCGCCGCAGAGAGGAGTGCCGTTTAGGTTATATTTATCGGCCGATGAGAAGTCCATCGGGTCTGTTTTGGTACAAGAGTTTGAGGGCAAAGAGCGAGTTGTGTTTTATCTGAGTAGAAGACTTTTGGATTGCTGAAACAGATATCTGTGGTGGAGAAATTATGCCTATGTTTATATTTCTCGTGTACAAAGTTGAGGCATTACATCTATCGGCTGAAGTACAGTAGTTTGCCAAGCCGATGTGGTCAAATATATGTGTCGGCTCCAGTCTTGAAAGGGCGAGTTGGCAAGTGGGTTTTGCTTTGACAGAGTTCGATTTGAGGTATGAATCGGCTAGGCGGTTAAGGGACAGCAGTGGCCGATTTTATTGTGCAACACAGAGGGGCTCAAGAGGACTATGTAGAGCCGGTCCCATGACTTTGTTTTTCGATGGATCGGTTTGCAAGCATGGATCTGGTATCGGTTTAGTTTATCATATCGCCCCTCGGGGGCAAGTTTTGAGTTGCTTTTACAATTAAGCCTTATCGGACTAACAATCAAGCAGAATACGAGGCGGTGCTAAAAGGACTTCAACTCTTAAAGGAGATCGGAGCCGATGTCATAGAAGATAATTGGCGATTCTTTGTTGTGGGTCAAACAGTTGTCCGGAGAAATGAGTGCAGGGATGACGTTTTGAGGTCATATTATGAGGAGTGTACGGATTTGTTAAGAGATTTCAAGATAGTATCAATAGATCATATTCCCAGGGAGCAGAATTTAGAAGCCAATGATCTTGCACAGGTTGCTTCAGGGTATCAGCTGAATAGGCAAGTTGAGGTTGAGATAGCCGATATTGACGTCCAGAACAAGGCCGATGACTGGAGACAGGAGTTAGTTGATTACTTACAGAATCCATCACAATCAGTTTCCAGGAAAGTTCGGTATAAAGCTACTAAATATGTGCTACTTGATGGGGAGTTGTATTATCGGACTATTGAGGAAGTTCTGCTTAGGTGCCTGAATTTGGAAGAAGCCAAAGTGGTTATGTGCGAGGTGCATGAAGGCGTCTGTGGGACTCATCAATCGGCTCATAAGATGAAGTGGTTGCTGAGAAGAGTAGGTTATTTTTGGCCGACAATGCTGGAGGATTGCTTTAGGTATTATAAAGGGTGTCAGGATTGCCAGAAATTTGGAAATATACAGCGAGCACCAGCATCGGCTATGAATCCTATCATCAAACCATGGCCGTTCAGAGGTTGGGGAATTGACATGATCGGCCAGGTTTTTCCTCCATCAAGTAAAGGGCATAAGTTCATATTGGCGGCAACATATTATTTTACTAAGTGGGTAGAGGCGATTCCTTTAAAGAGAGTTACGTCCAAGGAGGCGATTGAGTTTGTAAAGGAGCATATTATTTATCGGTTTGGGATTCCTCAGACGATAACTACTGATCAGGGGTCTATCTTTGTGTCTGATGAGTTTCAACAGTTTGCTGCCAGTATGGGAATTAAGCTATTAAATTCGTCGCCTTATTATGCTCAGGCCAATGGACAAGCAGAAGCTTCTAACAAGAGTTTGATCAAGTTGATTAAGCGGAAAATTGATGAGCAGCCACGGCGATGGCATACTACATTAGCCGATTCACTATGGGCCTATCGGATGGCATGTCATGGATCTACTCGGGTGCCGCCGTATCAGTTAGTATATGGACATGAGGCGGTTTACCATGGGAAACTAGCATCGCTCTAGAAGAATTTCTTTGCAGAATCAGTTGACAGCCGATGATTATTATACTTAATGACAGATGACTTGAAGATTTAGCTCAGAATCGGTTGAGGGCGTTGGAAAGGATTAAGAAAATAAGGCTAAGGCATCTCGGCATTACAACAAAAAGGTGGTGAATAAGTCGTTGCCGAGGGAGATCTTGTGTGGAAGTTGGTTTTGCGATCGGGTCCAGAATAATAAGTTTGGAAAATGGTCGCCTAATTGGGGAAGGGCCTTATCGGATAATCGCTGTGTGCCTGGTAATGCCTAATGTTAGAAGATCTTAATGGGATAGAATTTGCTAAAGCGCTTAACAGAAAATACCTCAAGAAGTACTACCCTAGCGTGTGGATCGATTCTTAAATCGGTTAAGTATGGCCGATTTCTAAGTAATTCGGAAAGCCGGTGTTTTTCTACATCGCCTAAAGACAGCCGATATCAATCGGTATCGCCTTTAGATTAAACAAGCAGAAATATTATCAGGGTTGAGAGGGATAAGTAGCAGAGCCGATCAGGTTTATGACAGCAGAAGAGTGGTCGGCATGTTCCAGAAAATCGTCAGTTACGGAAGTTTAAGGTTTACAAGAATTTTTGGATCACTTCAATTGCGTACAGGCGGATCTGATCAATCTCATTGATAGCACGGATGTCATCTTGATCGGAGCCTGGGATGGTCTTCAGGTTCTTGCGCCGATGAATGACTTGACACACTGTCGCTGCAACCTTGGCTTCTTGGTCTTGGATGGCTTGCGGTAGGCCGATTAGCTGGGATTCTGTTGCCATAAGGTCGTTACGAACTCTTTCAAGTTCTGCCAGCAAATCAGCCTCCTTTTTCTTCAGTTGGTCTAACTTAGGTTGGAGCTCTTGGGGTGGCAGCGGCCATGTCATCAAGCTTTTTCTTCTCTGCTTGGGCTAATAGCCGATCGGCTTGGATGTCTTCGGTAGTCTTCTGTTGGTCAGCGCGGTCGGCTATACGTTGTCTAAGCTTGATGAGTTTAAATCTATGGGATTCCAGATATGCTGCGGGAGTTAGCGCGTCGACAAGTTCTTCGGGCAGATGGTGTTCAATTTCTGCGAATCTTGCCCGGATTGGCCCGCAATCTTCCGCTAGCGCGTCAATTGGGTTTTCCAGCCGACTGAGGATGCTCGTCAGATATTCGCGTACGTCGGCTGGGAAGGATGGTTTGGTCGTTGCGCTGGTGGCTGTGGATTCTTCTACTTCTAGGTACTTGCCGATGTCAAAGGAGAACAAATCGGCTAAGGACTGCAAAATTGGCATCGATAGAGGAATCAGTAGAAAAGTTTAGAGCGGAGTATGGACATAAAAGAGTTACCTGAGGAAGGACATTGCAGCTTGCGCGACATCGGCTTCAGGGAGATGAATAGGTGTTCTCTGGAGGGGCCGATGTCAGCCGATGGAATAGGGACAGTTTCATCGACAGCTGGAGGACTTGGTGCCAAGAGTGGACGTCGGAAGAAGTTGAGGATCTGGAGTCGATGACTCGAGCTGAAGATGGAGCTGGTGAGATAAATAGGAAGCGAGTAATAATGTGAAACTTGGCGCTATACCTGAGGAGATGAGGAGCGATGTGCGTCTGGGAGAAGATGGCGTCGTGGCAGCAAACATCGACATCGGTTTTCTGTTTCTTCAGGGAGGGCGCGATGTGCTAACTTTTTCCTTTTTGGTCCCATCGGCCGAGCGCCTTGGAGGAGAGCCGATGGGGATGGAGCGTTGCGCCCTAAGTTTTGGGGTAGCCGATGGAGGTTGGTAACAGGATCGCCGACCGCTGTTGCTTGTTGATGGGGGCTCGACGTTGGCAGCCTGCAACGTAGGAGTTAGAGATGATTGGAGATGATGGTTAAAGCTTGTGGGTATACTCTTCATCGGATTCGACGTACTCGGTGTCAAGACGAGAGCAGTAACAGGTGGGCGCTAAGCTGAACAAGTGTTTCTTCCATTCCGACTACGGACAAAAAGCTTGGTGTTGGCAGTGCAGATTACACCCTCGGTGGGTGCGCCTAGCAGGAGGAATCTGTCAAAAGGACCGCAGCCGATCATATTCCAGGGTGCTGCTTGACCGTCCTCGGGCTTGAAGTTTGCTGATGAAGAAGAGGCCGATGGGAAGTTGCCCAAGACCAAACTGGCGAGAGCCGACTGATGGATGATAAGAACTCATATGAGGCTGCGATCGCCCAGAGAGAAGCCAGTTGGCAGCAGACAGGGGGGATGGCTGATAGGAAGATGGACTTGGACATCATCATTGTCCAGGGCTTTGAGCGGCTTATGTCAAAAATGAGAAGCATCTCAAATGATGAGCATCATTATAAGCAAACCAGAGAGTGGCCTCCCTGGTGAAGCCATAATAAAACCCCTTGAACGCACTAACTAACTTCAGCAGGGGTTATCTTGCCGCCGGAGAGAGCCGATGCAGCTTCGCCCATAGAGATGCATCGGCGATAGACAGGGTCGTGCTTGATCTTCTGGGTAATCGGCTGGGAAGGATTGCTTAAGAAGAAGAAGTTTCTGGGATGGCCTTGGAGGTGTAACATTGAGCCAGAGCTGTACAAACACCAAGGGCCCCCAATATGGCCGACGGGCTGGCCGGCCGATAGCTTAGTTCCACCTGTGATGGAGCAGCTGGTAGGTTGGCGCCAAGGAGATAGTGCCTCCCAACGGAATTTGTTCCTATCCGGCCAAGCACTCTGCCAGGCATTGCATATTGGTCGTCGGGGCCGAGGGTTGCACCACCCAAAGACGAACCGTTCCAGCCACAAGTTCAGAAAAGCGACGTGTTCCCGATCATCAACCGCCAGTTTCCCTTATTGTGGAGAGATATATACCTGGACCAGCCGCCAATGTTTTTTGTTTGGAGCCGGTGAGCAGGCTTGAACCGGAGTTTGAAAGGGTTGATGTAGCTCGTTGTATCAGGCAACCTGAGCATGGTCACAATCCAGCAAGGTGGGGGTCATCGGCCCATGCCCAAACATGAAGGCATTGAGAGCATCGGACCAGTAGTATGAGGCCGATGCAAGTAGGGGGCTCGTTCTTTCCATAGCAGCCAGGGAGAGATTAATGCAGTGGGCCGATATGTGATTATCCAAGGGTTCTCTTCACAGCCGATACTCTGATGTACCAATCTCTCCATCCGGGCAATCTGCTTCGGCCAGGCCTGAAGCTGTTGGCGTCAGTCACTAACCAAACATAGCCGAGTTCTTTAGAAGGAATTCGTTGGTTCAGCACAGATGAAATCGGTGGGATCTTCGCTGCCCATGGCTAGGGCCATGATAGAAAAGCTGGGTAATCGGCGGCCGGAATCAAGATCTGGGCTCTAAGATGCTACAGTAAACAAGAACACGACGAAGAACAGGTGAAGAACATAGCCAGATCGGGTTTCGTATAGATTGCAGATTGGGGGAAATAATCGGGTGAGAAGATTACCTCAGGAACTGCAGATGCCGATGCCATCGCGGAAATAGGAGAAGTTGCAGGGATCGACGGCCGGAGAAAAAGGTTTGCAATGACTCGTCTGGATTCGCTAGAGCTTGGTGAGGATTTGGAAGATGAAGAGGTGGTGCTCTGGTGCTGTGAAAGCATTAAAAAAAGGCAAGGAGACGAAGCGTTTTTTCCATGAGAGGTGTGACAACCGAGCGGAATCGAGGACGTTGTGGCACTGTTCTCAAACATTTATGGCATAGAGCTATCTTGGGCCGCCTCGTATGGGATAAATCTGGAGGCCCAGAATAGAAGGAATTTCGAAGCCCTATTGAAGAACATCCGAAATTGGGGGGCATGTGGTTAACGCCAAAAATTTGGTAAGGCCCTGTATTAGATTCGGTCAAAGGAGAAATCAGTCAACTGACGGAGAAGAGACCGGAATCAGGAAGGAGCCATGAAGACCGTTATTTGGCAATTATTTACTGTACATATTAATTAGGCAGGTGATTATCTTTAGGAAACCTGACCTCGTGTCCAGTCGATTAGTTAGCGTTTTCTATTATAGATAGGAAATGTATACCGTGTCCTATAAGGACTATGTAACTCGGGTATATATACGTATGCCCGGCCTTGTAAATCATCACAACGATCAATACAAACGGCGCATCGCCACCCCTTCGACGGGATCCTGCTTCTCGAGCCGGGCTGCATCGGTTAGGTCCGAACTCCTGCGAGAGGGGTAAGTCTCGTCACCCCTACCTATCGGCTAGGACTTCCTCGTTAGTCCGATATTCTAGGTTTATGGTAGTCGGCTTACCACATATATTTACTTATCTATGGCTGCATCAGTTCAGTTTGACCTCATAGATTGATTAGGTATATCACATCACGCGTGCATAGATCGTATCGGCTTACTGGGAGCGATTTATCATCAGTTTGTGCTGCATCGGTTAGGGTCCGACCTACTGAACTGCTAGTGATAAGTCGTCCTGCTAGCCGATGCTTTGTGTGCAAGCGTTTTATCGGAGTGCATAGCCGGTAAGTTATCTTCATCACGGTCGCATCATATCTATCGGCCATTGAGTATCGTTATCATTGTTGTCTGTGCTGCAACGGTTGGGTCCGATCTACTAGACTGACGATAATAGCTTTACTCTTGATGAGCCGATGGTGTTGTGCGATGGTTTATCGGAGTGCTTAGCCGATAAGTTATCTGTTAAAGCCGACTACATTATTCATTGTCTTATTTTATACCGCTCTTTCAGTAGTCGGCTGACTCATCAATTATCTATCATTCATGTTATTGAATACTTTACCATATACTCTTGCCTGTATTATTGTTACAATCGGCTAAGGACTAGCCGATGGGTTTATTCTGCCGATCCAAGTACAAGTACAAGTAGGTTCCTGGCACGACCCCAGGAGGCCCAGGGCATGAGCTTAGTAAGACCGGGCACGGGCCCGGACAGCGGATGAAGACCCCGGGAACCGATAGGAGCAAGGGCCCGGGCACGGGAGTCTTCACGACAATTACCAGTAACACTAAATTATGATCGGCTAGGAGTTTATTTGATTTATTTGCTTAAGCATTATGCCTGTTTATTTTACCAAGTTTATAGCCGGTTTTTGAGTATCCCTTCGATGATCGGCTAGCGCGATACTTATGTTTATTATGCTATTGCTCCTGCCATCATCGGCTCTAAGCCGATGTATAAGTGCTACAGTGCGTATCGGCCATCCGGCCGATGAGTGAGTCCAAGCCGGCTTCCAGCCGATTGGCTCGCGAATTTAACATTTCTTCTCCTTGTCAATTACAGGGTCAAATTGACTGGCACGCCTGCGAACCTCAAGACTTTAGGACCTGCACTGGAGCTAAGCAGATCTCCCAGGCCTTCGCGTGTCACCCAGACGCCGGACGGCCCCCGGCGGGTTTTCGGCGTCAACACGCTTTTGGCACGCCTGGTGGGACACGAAGTTTCAACCCAAAGTTTCAACGCAAAGTTTTGACAATCAGACCTGCAACATGGCTGGGAAAGAGATCAAGACAGACAATGTAATTCCAGTCAGCATGGAGGATTTAACAGAAGAGCAGAAACAACAGATTGAGCAAACTATGGCTAATTTTCAGAAGCTGTGTTTAGAGTCCTTCAGCATGACACGACAAGGGCCGATTCAGAAAACCCAGTTTCCGAAGCCAGTATTGGTTGGAGAATCGAGCCATACACAACCCGAGAGCCCACCGATTAAACCTTTGCAGGAGATGGTCAATGAGGCTATACACCACGCGCTTATTAATCAGTCGGGGATCTTGGTAAATACATTACATAACCTCATCAAGAAGACTGTTGATGGATCAATTGCCCAAGAACCAACTCGGGGTCCTGTTTACCTCCCACCGAAGGTTGAACCAACTCAGATTGCTTACAACATCAACAGAGATATACCAGAGCATATGTTACACAGAACCAGCTGGGGGGCAACAAGATATTCCTGCTGGTACCATCGGACTGCCTACTATGGAGATATCAGCAGAATTATCCAGGAGGCGGAGCCGATCCGGTACTTACCAGAGGGAGTATAACAGACAGAATCGGCAACCAACCCCGCCGATACAGGTATCAGCAGTATCAACAAGAATGTAAGAGAAGAAGACTTATCGGCACGTTGAAGAGATAGTAAGGGAGCAGTTCGGGATCAAAGCCCAAGGAACAAGCATTCATGTATCAGCACCCATATCCTGAGTGGTTTGACAGGGTCCGTTACCACACCGATACAGGGTCCCGATTTTTCTAAGTTTTCAGGGCAGGACAACACGTCTACAGTAGAACATGTCAGCGATTCCTGGCACAGTGCGGGGAGGCATCGGCTGAAGAGCCCTGAGGGTTAGGTTTTTCCCCTATCACTATCAGGATCGCTTTTACATGGTTCTCCTCATTACCGCCGAATTCTGTTCGGGGTGGGCCGATCTAGAGAAACAGTTTCACAAATATTTCTTTGCTGGAATTCATGAGTTGAGACTGTCTGATTTGACATCGGTTAAGCAACGACCAGATGAAACAGTACCGGAATACATGTTCAGCGATTTCGGATATCAGAAACCGATGTTATAGTTTGAACCTGAGCGATGGGCATCTGGCCGATCTGGCTTTTCCAGGGAACTCTGGCGCCAATCAAGGAGAGATTTTTCACAAGAATTTGAATCCCTGTCGCACCTGGTACAGAAGGTATCGGCTCATGAAAGCCAATTTCAAGAGGCGAAAAAGGACAAAGACCAGAGGAGGTTGCTCAGATGTTCAGGTCTTATTCATCGGACTCAGACGATGGGAATCCGATGCTGAAGTTGGATTGGCGGAGTGGGCCAGGAACAAGAATCAGTATCATGCCCGTGGGTCAAAGATATCGGCAAGGAGGAACGGTATGATTTTGATGTTAGTAAAGCCGATAAAATCTTTGACTTGTGTTACAGGAGAAGCAGATACAATTGCCGCCAAACCACGTGATTCCATCAGCCGAAGAACTAAAGAAGAAGAAATATTGCAAGTGGCACAATGCGATATCGCACCATACTAACGAGTGCAAGGTTTTTTCGGCAACAAATTCAGTTGGCTGTTGAGCAAGGGCGAATCAAGTTTGAAGACAAGAAGCCAATGAAGATAGATGGGCACCCGTTCCCCGTAAACATGGTCTATGCGGGGTCATCATCAAAGGGATCAGCCGATGAGCAAGACATCAAAGGTACAAGTCAAGGATTACTTCATCGACATGATAGAAAAATATCAAGATATGAGAAACAGAGGGGATGAACCAGAACAGATATAATCCACACTGGGACTGCCCATTCTTTCCGATTCTGCTGGATCAAGGGATGAGACTGCCATCAGTTGAAAATTGCCCCGAGTGTAGCAGTGCAGTAATCGCCGTGATCAGCAGCAGAGGTTTTCACAAGATCGGCCGTTTGGGAAAGAGCATTGGTTCATAGCCGACTAGGGCCGATCCATGAAGAGTTCTTGAAGAGGATGAAGAAGAAGCATATGAGAAACAGTCCAGAATCCTCAGTGGTGTCCTAGCGGCATATTCACGAAGAAATCAGAAGAGAAGGGCACAGCGTTACGACACCGAGAACAAAGGAAGAGCAGCGCCAGGATCAGGAGGAAGCGATCATGGTCCCAAGAGGACCAAACAAGTTTGGCGAGTAAGGAGGAAAGACGATGAAGATGCATCAGCTCCAGTGGACATGGTTTTCTTTCTGCCCAGGGAGTATAGGGCGTTCTCGTCAGACGAGGAGGGCGGAGAAGAAGTTTTCGCTCAGTTAACACTACAACCTAACCAAGCTACATTTGATAAACCTAAAGAGTCAGAGCATCGGCACCTAAAGCCATTATACATCAAGGGTTACGTGAATGGAAAGCCGATGACCAAGATGTTAGTTGATGGAGGAGCAGCAGTTAATCTCATGCCTCATACCACATTCCGAAAGTTGGGGAAAACCACCGAAGATCTGATCAAGACAAATATGGTGCTTAAAGACTTCGGGGGAAATTCATCAGAGGCGAAAGGCGTGTTGAACGTGGAGCTAACAGTGGGAAACAAGACATTGCCAACTACGTTTTTCGTCATCGACGGAAAGGGGTCATACAGCTTGCTCCTCGGCAGGGACTGGATTCACGCAAACTGTTGCGTGCCTTCGACAATGCATCAATGTCTGATACAGTGGCAGGGAGATCAAGTCGAGGTAGTGCTAGCAGATCGGTCGACCAATATTGCCATGACCGATCTACCAGTCTGGGAAGCTGATGGTGTTGACTGCCTATCCGGGAGAGTTTGGGAAGGCGACTATCTCAAGGTTACTAGCCAGGGAATACAGCCGATCCAGCAAGTCGCTCTGAATTATTATTTGATGGGCTCTATTGAAGATTTTGAGGGGAAAACTGGGGCAAGGATTTACGTCGGCTGATGATTTGGAAGAGATCGATATTGGACCAGGAGATAGACCAAGGCCGACGTACATAAGCAAAAAATTAAATCCTGAACTACGAGAGGAATTGATAGCACTGCTGAAGGAGCATCGGGATTGTTTTGCCTGGGAGTACCATGAGATGCCAGGATTAAGCCGATCGATTGTTGAACATCGGCTGCCTATTAAACCAGGGTATCGGCCATTCAAGCAGGCTCCAAGGAGGTTCAAGGCAGAATTATATGAGCCGATCAAGGCGGAGATCACAAGGTTATATGATGCCAAGTTCATAAGACCATGCCGATACGCTGAGTGGTTTCTAATATCGTCCCGGTGGAGAAGAAAAATGGGAAATTGAGGATATGTATTGATTTCCGGATCTAAATAAAGCTACCCCTAAGATGAATACCCAATGCCGATAGCGGATTTGTTGGTGGATGCAGCCTTAGTCACAAGATTATCAGCTTCAAGGACGGTAATGCAGGATACAATCAGATTTTTATGGCCGAAGAAGATATACACAAGACTGCGTTTCGGTGTCCTGGAGCTATCGGCTTGTATGAGTGGTAGTAATGACTTTTGGATTAAAGAGTGCTTGCAACGTATCAAAGAGCGATGAATTATATATTTCATGATCTCATCGGCTTGTTGGTAGAAATCTACATTGATGATGTGGTGGTTAAGTCTAAAAGTAGGAAAGCCATATAGCCGATTTACGAAGAGTACTGGAGAGGGCCAAGAAATACGGACTGAATGAATCCCAATAAGTGCGCTTTGGTGTATCGGCTGGGCAATTTTTGGTTTTATGTTCATGAGCGAGGGATTGAGTTAGTCAACGAAGTATCAGAGCCATTAAGACTACAGAGCCACCAAGCAATAAGACATAGTTGCAATCGTTGATCGGCAAGATTAATTTTGTGAGAAGATTTATATCAAATTTATCAGGGAGAATTGAGTCCTCACGCGTTGTTGAAGTTGAAGGCCGATCAAGAATTGTGTGGGGGGCAGCGCAGCAGAAGGCGTTTGACGAGATCAAGAATTATCTTAGTTCCCCGCCTATTTTGATTCCGCCGCAGAAAGGAGTGCCGTTCAGGTTATACTTGTCGGCCGATGAGAGTCCATCGGCTCTGTTTTGATCCAAGAATTTGAAGGCAAAGAGCGAGTTGTGTTTTATCTGAGTAAAAGACTTTGGATGATGAAACGAGATATCCTGCGGTGGAGAAATTATGCCTATGTTTATATTTCTCGTGTACAAAGTTAAGCATTACATCCTATCGGCTGAGTGTACAGTAGTTTGCCAGGCCGATGTGGTCAATATATGTTGTCGGCTCCAGTCTTGAAAGGGCGAGTTGGCAAGTGGGTTTTTGCTTTGACAGAATTCGACTTGAGGTATGAATCGGCTAAGGCGATTAAGGACAGGCAGTGGCCGATTTTATTGTGCAACACAGAGGGCTCAAGAAGACTATGTAGAGCCAATCCCATGGACTTTGTTTTTCGATGGATCGGTTTGCAAGCATGATCTGGTATCGGTTTAGTTATCATATCGCCTCGGGGCAAGTTTTGAGTTTGCTTTTACAATTAAGCCTTATCGACTAACAATCAAGCAGAATACGAGGCGGTGCTAAAAGGACTTCAACTCTTAAAGGAGATCGGAGCTGATGTCATAGAGATAATTGGTGATTCTTTGTTGATGGTCAAACAGTTGTCTGGAGAATATGAGTGCAGGGATGACGTTTTGAGGTCATATTATGAGGAGTGTACGGATTTGTTAAGAGATTTCAAGATAGTATCAATAGATCATATTCCCAGGGAGCATAATTTAGAAGCCAATGATCTTGCGCAGATTGCTTCAGGGTATCGGCTGAATAGGCAAGTTGAGGTTGAGATAGCCGATATTGACATCCAGAACAAGGCCGATGACTGGAGACAGGAGTTAGTTGATTACTTGCAAAATCCGTCGCAATCAGTTTCCAGGAAAATTCGGTATAAAGCTACTAAATATGTGCTGCTTGATGGGAGTTATTATCAGACTTTTGAGGAGTTCTGCTTAGGTGCCTGAATTTGGAAGAAGCCAAAGTGGTTATGTGCGAGGTGCATGAAGGCGTCTGTGGACTCATCAGTCGGCTCATAAGATGAATGGTTGCTGAGAAGAGTAGGGTATTTTTGGCCGACAATGCTGGAGGATTGCTTTAGGTATTATAAAGGGTGTCAAGATTGTCAGAAATTTGGAAATATACAGCGAGCACCAGCATCGGCTATGAATCCTATCATCAAACCGTGGCCGTTCAGAGGTTGGAGAATTGACATGATCGGCCAAGTTTTTCCTCCATCAAGTAAAGGGCATAAGTTCATATTGGCGGCAACGGATTATTTTACCAAGTGGGTAGAGGCGGTTCCTTTGAAGAGAGTTACGTCCAAGGAGGCGATCGAGTTTGTAAAGGAGCATATTATTTATCGGTTTTGGATTCCTCAGACGATAACTACTGATCTGGGGTCTATCTTTGTGTCTGATGAGTTTCAACAGTTTGCTGCCAGTATGGGAATTAAGCTATTAAATTCGTCGCCTTATTATGCTCAGGCCAATGGACAAGCAGAAGCTTCTAACAAGAGTTTGATCAAGTTGATTAAGCGGAAAATTGATGACCAGCCACGGCGATGGCATACTACATTAGCTGATTCACTATGGGCCTATCGGATGGCATGTCATGGATCTACTCGGGTGCCGCCGTATCAGTTAGTATATGGACATGAGGCGGTTTTACCATGGGAAACTAACATCGGCTCTAGAAGAATTTCTTTGCAGAATCAGTGACACCGATGATTATTGTAACTTAATGACAGATGAACTTGAAGATTTAGCTCAGAATCGGTTGAGGGCGTTGGAGAGGATCAAGGAAAATAAGGCTAAGGCAGCTCGGCATTACAACAAAAAGGTGGTGAATAAGTCGTTTTGCCGAGGAGATCTCGTGTGGAAGTTGATTTTGCCGGTCGGGTCCAGAGATAATAAGTTTGGAAAATGTCGCCTAATTGGAAGGGCCCTATCGGATTAATCGCTGTGTGCCTGGTAATGCCTATGTGTTAGAGGATCTTGGTGGGACAGAGTTTGCTAAAGCGCTTAACGGAAAATATCTCAAGAAATACTACCCTAGCGTGTGGATCGATTCTTAAATCGGTGAGTATAGGCCGATTTCTAAAGCAATTCGGAAAGCCGATGTTTTTCTACATCGCCTAAAGACAGCCGATATCAATCGATATCGCCTTTAGATTAAACAAGCAGAAATATTATCAGGGTTGAAAGGGATAAGTAGTAGAGCCGATCAGATTATATGACAAGAAGGGTGATCGGCATGTTCCAAGAATCGTCAGTTACGAAGTTTAAGATTTACAAGAATTTTTGGATCACTTCAATTGCGTGCAGGCGGATCTGATCAATCTCATTGATAGCACGGATGTATCTTCATCGGAGCCCGGATGGTCTTCAGGTTCTTGCGCCGATGAATGACTTGGCGCACTGTCGCTGCAACCTTGGCCTCTTGTCTTGGATGGCTTGCGTAGGCCGATTAGCTGGGATTCTGTTGCTATAAGTCCTTACGAACTCTTTCAAGTTCTGCCAGCAAATCGGCCTCCTTTTCTTCAGCTGGTCTAACTTAGGTTGGAGCTCTTGGGGGCAGCGGCCATGTCATCAAGCTTTTTCTTCTCTGCTTGGGCTAATAGCTGATCGGCTTGGATGTCTTCGGTAGTCTTCTGTTGGTCAGCGCGATCGGCTATGCGCTGTCTAAGCTTGATGAGTTTAAATCTATGGGATTCCAGATATGCTGCGGGAGTTAGCGCATCGACAAGTTCTTCGGGCAGATGGTGTTCAATTTCTGCGAATCTTGCCCGGATTGGCCCGCAATCTTCCGCTAGCGCGTCAATTGGGTTTTCCAGCCGACTGAGGATGCTCGTCAGATATTCGCGTACGTCGGCTGGGAAGGATGGTTTGATCGTAGTACTGGTGGCTGTGGATTCTTCTACTTCCAAGTACTTGTCGATGTCAAAAGAAAACAGATCGGCCAAAGACTGCAAGATTGGCATCGGTAAAACGATCAGTAGAAAGTTAAGAGCAGATGGCATAAAGAGATACCTGAGGAAGGACATCGGCAGCTTGCGTGACATCGCTTCAGGGGATGAATAGGTTGTTCTCTGGAGGCCATGTCAGCCGATGGAGTAGGGGCAGTCTCATCGACAGCTGCGAGGACTTGAAGAGTGGGCAGCTGAAGAGGCCATCGGCTCAGTGCTTGGGGGACGTGGAAGAAGGTTGAATCTAAAGCCGATGACTCGAGCTGAAGATGGAGCTGGTGAATAAATGAGAAAGCGGGTAATAATGATGTTAAGACTTGGCGCATACCTGAGGAGATGAGGGAGCCGATGTGGTCTGGAGAAGATGGCGTCGTGGCAACAATATCGGCATCGGTTTTCTGTTTCTTCAGGAGGGGCGATGCGCTAACTTTTCCTTTTTTGTCCCATCGGCCGAGCCTTGAGGAGAGCCGATGGATCGGAGCGTCACGCCCCAGGTTTGGAGTGGCCGATGAAGGTTGATACAGAATCGGCCGACCACTGTTGCTTCTTGATGGGGCTCGACGCTGGCAGCCTGCAAAATTAGAGATAAGAGTTGGTTGAGGAAGCGATTAAAGCTTGCAGGTTTACCTCTTCATCGGATTCGATGTGTACTCGGGTCAAGACGGAGCAGTAACAGGTGGGCGCTAAGCTGAACAAGTCTTTCTTCCATTCTGACCACCATCGGACAAAAAGCTTGGTGTTGGCAGTGCAGATGTACACCTCGGTGACGACGCCTAGAAGGAGGGGATCAGCCAAAGTCCACAGCCGATCATATTCCAAGGCGCTGCTGACCGTGCCCCGGGCCTGGAGTTTATCAATGAAGAATAGGCCTATTGGGAGTTGACCGAGACCAAATTGACGGGAGCTGACCAATGGATGATAGAACTCATATGATGGCTGAGTTTGGCCCAGTGAAAAACCAGTTGGTAGCAGACAAGGACTGATAGCCGATAGGAATATGGCCTTAGACTCATCATCATTCAGGGCTTTGAGTGGATCAAAGTTAGAAGGCATCTCGAATGATGATGCGTCGTTGTAAGCAAACCAAAGAGTGGCCTCCCTGGTGAAGCCATAATAAAACCCCTTGAACCACTGACTAACTTCAGCAGGGGTTATCTTGCCGCCAGAAAGGGCCGATGCAGCTTCGCCCATAGAGATGCATCGGCGATAGATGGGGTCTTGATCTTCTGGGTAATCGGCTGGAAAAGATTGATCGGAGAGAGAGGTTCCAGGAACAGCCTTGAAGGTGTAGATATTGAGCCAGAGCTGAACAAACCACCAAGGACCCCCGATGTGGCCGACGGGCTGGCCGGCCGATAACTTAGTTGCCACTTGATGAAGCAGGTGGTAGGTGGCACCAAGGAGGAATTGCCCCAAGGGGATCTGTTTCCGATCAACCAAGCATTCTGCCAAACATTGCATGTTGACCGTCGGACCAAGGGTTGCGCCACCAAAGACAAACCGCTCCAGCCATAGGTTCAGAAAAGCAACATGTTCCCGGTCATCAACTGATCCAGTCCCCTTGTTATGAAGAGATATGTACCTGGACCAGCCGCCGATGTTCTTTGCCTGGAGCCGATGAGTAGGTTTGAAGCGAAGCTTGAAGGGGTCGATGTAGCTTGTTGTGTCAAGACATGTGAGCATGGTCACATCCAGCAAGGTGGGGGTCATAGGCCCGTGCCCAAACAGAAAGGCATTGAGAGCATCGGACCAGAAGTATGAGGCTAATGCGAGCAGGGATTCATTTCTCTCATATCGGCCAGAGAAAGATTGATGCAGTGGCCGATATGAGATTCTTCCCAATAGGTTCTCTTCGCAGCCGACACCCTGAGTACCAATCTCTCCATCCAGGCAATCTGCTCGGGCCATGACCGAAGCTTTTGGTCCAGTCACTGACCAACATAGCCGAGTTCTGAAGGAACACGTTGGGTTTCAGCACTGATGAAATCGGTGGGATCTTCGCTGCCCATGGGCCATGATAGAAAAAGCTGGGTAATCGGCGGCCGGAATCAGGATCTGGGCTCTAAGATGCTACAGTAAACAAGAACACGACGAAGAACAGGTGAAGAACATAGCAGATCGGATTCGCATGGCTGTAGATCGGGGGAAAATAATCGGGTGAGAAGATTACCTCAGGAACTGCAGATGCCGATGCCATCACAGGAGTGGGAGATGATGCAGGGATCAACGGCCAGAGGGGAAGCTTGCGACGATTCGTCTGGATTCGCTAGAGCTTGGTGAAGATTTGGAAGATGAAGCGGCGGTGCTCTGGTGATGTGAAAGCATAAAAAAGGCAAGGAGATGAAGCGTTTTTATAGAGGTATGACAACCGAGCGGGAATCGAGGCCGTTGGCACTGTTTCAAACATTTATGGCAAGTAAGCTATCTTGGGCCGCCTCGGTGTGGGAGAAGTCTGGAGGCCCAAAAATGAAAGAATTTCGAAGTCCTATAGAAAAACTCCAAAATTGGGGGGCATGTGTTAACACCAAAATTTGGTAAGGCCCTGTATCGGATTCGGTCAAAGGAGAGATTACAGTCAGCTGATGGAGAAAAGACCGGAATCGGGAAGGAGCCGTGAAGACCGTTGCTTGGCAGTTATTTACTGTACCTATTAATTAGGCGGGTATTTATCTTTAGGAAACCTGACCTCGTGTCCAGTCAAGATTAGTTAGCGTTTTCTGTTATAGATAGGAAATCATGTATCGTGTCCTATCAGGACTATGTCAACTCGGGGTATATATACGTATGCCCGGGTGCCTTGTAAATCATCACAACGATCAATACAAACTTCGGCGCATCGCCACCCCTTCGACGGGATCCTGCTTCTCGAGCCGGGCTACATCGGTTAGGTCCGAACTCCTGCGAGAGGGTAAGTCTCGTCACCCTGGTTACCTATCGGCTAGGACTTCCTCGGTTAGGTCCGATATTCTAGTCGGTTTATGGTAGTCAGCTTACCACGATATATTTACTTTATCTATGGCTGCATCAGTTCAGTTTGACCTCATAGATTGATTAGGTATATCACATCAAACGTGCATAGATCGTATCAGCTTACTGGGAGCGATTTATCATCAGTTCGTGCTGCATCGGTTGGGTCCGACCTACTGAACTGCTAGTGATAAGTCGGTCCTGCTAGGCCGATGCTTTGTGTGCAGGCGTTTTATCGGAGTGCATAGCCGGTAAGTTATCTTCATCACGGTCGCATCATATCTATCGGCCCATTGAGGTATTGTTATCATTGTTGGTCTGTGCTGCAACGGTTGGGTCCGATCTACTAGACTGACGATAATAGCTTTACCCTTGATGAGCCGATGGTGTTGTGCGATGGTGTTATCGGAGTGCTTAGCCGATAAGTTATCTGTTAAAGCCGACTACATTTATTCATTGTCTTATTCTATACTCGCTCTGTTCAGTAGTCGGCTGGCTCATCAATTATCTATCATTTATGTTATTGCATGCCTTATCATATACTCTTGCCTGTATTATTGTTACAATCGGCTAAGGACTAGCCGATGGGTTTATTCTGCCGATCCAAGTACAAGTACAAGCAGGTTCCCGGGCACGACCCCAGGTGAGGGCCCAGGCACGAGCTTAGGTAAGGACCGGTGTACGGGCCCGGACAGCGGATGAAGACCCCGGGAGCCGATATAAGCAAGGGCCCGGGCACAGGCATATCTTCACGGCAACACCAGTAAAACTAAATTATGATCGGCTAGGATTTATTTGATTTATTTACTTATGCATTATACCTGTTTATTTTACCAAGTTTATAGCCGGTTTTCGAGTATCCCTTCGATGATCGGCTAGCGCGATATTTGTTCATTATCATGCTATTGCTCCTGCCATCATCGGCTCTAAGCCGATGTATAAGTGCTACAGTGCGTATCGGCCATCGGCCGATGAGATGAGTCCAAGCCGGCTTCCAGCCGATTGGCTCGCGAATTTAACATTTCTTTCTCCTTGTCAATTACAGGGTCAAATTGACTGGCACGCCTACGAACCTCAAGACTCTAGGACCTGCACTAGAGCTAAGCAGATCTCCCAGGCCTTCGCGTGTCACCCAGACGCCGGACAGCCCCCGGCGGGTTTTCGGCGTCAACACCGGACTTGTTCTATGATGGTTCGTTGTCAGCTTTTGCCTTTTGGTCTTTTTGCCGGGGCTCTTTCTTCCCATTGAGGGCCTCTGCGATTGCCTCGGCCGAGTCGGCGTATTTGTATGTCATATCGAAGAGAGCCCTGACAGTGGCTAGAGGCTTCCAAGTGAATTTTGCGATGAACGGGGCGTCTTTTACTCCCTTGTGGAAGGCGGCGATGATGACCTCGTCCTTGATCATTGGGATTTGGTTGCGCTTCTCGGAGAACCTCTTAATAAATTCGCGCCGAGACTCGTTCTTCCTCTAGTGCAGTTGGTATAAATCGTGCTTAGAAGATAGCCTCTCGTAGGTTCCCTGGAAGTTAGCGATGAACCGTTCCCTGAGTTCTCCCCAAGAACCGATCGACCGCCTTGGGAGCCCTGTTAGCCATGTCCTCGCTGAGTTGGCCAGGGCGACCGGGAGGTAGTTAGCCATGGCTTTATGGTCACCTCCGGCAGCTCGGATTGCCAGAGTATATACGATGAGCCAGGATTCGGGGTTGGTTTTGCCGTCGTATTTCTCGATCCCCGTAGGCTTGAAGCCCAACAGCCAGTCGACGTCTGTTGACGCCGAAAACCGGCGGGGGCCGTCCGGCATCTGGGTGACACGCGAAGGCCTGGGAGATCTGCTTAGCTCCAGTGCAGGTCCTAAATTATTGAGGTTCGTAGGCGTGCTAGTCAATTTGACCCAGCAATTGACAAGGAGATAGAAAATATTAGCCAACAACCCAATCGGCCGACATATTGATGTAGACTCCTTCCAACCGATTGCCGATAGCTCCTGTACCGAATTCCCCTGAACTGAATGCCCGACTTGCCCGGGCCCTCGCCTGTGTCCGTGCCCGGGTCTTCGCCTGTTGCCCACGCTCGGGTTCTCGTCTGTTGCCCGAGCCCGGGACCTCGTGCCCGCGCCCAGATCTCTGTGCCCGCGCCCGGGTCTTCGTGCCCGCGTCCGGCTACCAGCAGCGATCGGCCGATAAGCCGATAGAGTCTTCCTTCAGCCGATGGCGCCAACAGTGCTCGCACATCGGCTACGCCTGTACCCGGGCCCTCGTCCTCGGCGTGCTCGCGTCCGGGTCCTTGTTGGTCCTCGTGTCCGGGTACGCGTGCCTGACTGTCAGCAATACTTGCGCATCGGCTAAGAAACTGATAATCTAGTCGATGATAATATAAACAGATAAAAAGCCAGCCGACTGATAAATAAACACTTGGACATCGGCTAGAGGCCGATGATATAGTAGATAGGCAAAATAATGAATATAGTGCAGTCGGCTTTATGTAGTACATAAAAGAATTGCAATATAAGTTAGCCGATTACTGATAGAACATGTATATCGGCTGGGAGGCCGATGATAGTGTAAAACAAAGATGCAATCGGCTGTGATAACAGATAACCTATCGGCTAAGCGCTCCGATAGAACATCGCATAAAGCCCATCGACCCATCAAGGATAAACTTATCATTATCAATCTAGTAGTTCAAACCTAACTGATGCAGCACAGATTAATAATGATAAAAGAACCTCGATGAGACGATAGACCTAATGCAACTGTGATGTAATAAGATAACTTATCGGCTATACATTCCGATAAGACGCTTGCATGGAAACCATCAACCTAGCAGGAACGATTTATCACGAGCAGTTTAGTAGGTCAGACCCAACCGATGCAGCACAAACTGATGATAAATCGCTCCCAGTAAGCCGATGAAGACTATGCACGCATGATGTGGTATACCTGATCGGTCTAAGAGATCGAACCGAACCGATGTAGCCGTAAACAGAGCAGATACACCTGGGTAAGGGGTGACGAGTCTTACCCTCTCGCAGGAGTTCGGACCTAACCGATGCAGCCCCGCTCGAGAAGCAAGAACCCGTCGAAAGGGTGGCGATGCGCCGAAGTTTTTTGATCGTTGAGATGATTTACAAGGTGCCCGGGCGTACGTATTTATACCCCGAGTTACATGAGTCCTTATAGGACACGGAACAGGACTTTCCTAACTAGGAAAGGAAAACTAACAGACCTGATCGGACAAGAGATCAGGTTTCCTAAAAGATAAAACTATCTAATAGATAATATAAATAACTGCCATAACGTGGTCTTCACGATTCCTTCTCAAATCCGGTTTCTTCTGGATTAATTTACTCCAGTTGATATAGCTTCTATCTTTACCTAATCTGATATGAGCCATGCCAAATTTTGGCGTTAACAACGTCCTGTAGCTCATGGGTGAAAGCTGGAACGCCTTCATCTTCGTGAGGGCTCCGGCTCCGATCGCAGTGATTGAATCGCTCGTGGTGGAGGCCGAAGCGCTCATGCTCATCCTCCAGTCAGCGGCGCTCGTCCTCTTCGCGTTGACGGCGCCGCGCGTTATGTTGAACCGACGATCGTTCTGGTGACGTCGCCGATTATTGTTGTTGGTGTTGCCGAGTGATGTTTGCCGCGACTCTTTGTGTGGCTGACTTGAGGCGGCCGCTCGGCGTCGTGCTGATGCGGACGAGACTGCCGCTGGAGAACCCGACCGATTGGTCAGTATAAGTGTTTCACCCGATTGCTGGTGTTGCTGACATGCGACAGCTGTGATCATAGCTTTGATCCTGGCGATAGTCGGGGTGGCCTAGTGATCAGGCCCAAGCTGGAGTGTATCCAGCAGGGTTGTGGCAGCCACGACGTTCTGTTGTGGCGTAACGAAGATGTCATGGTCGCCGACTCTAGTTTGGAGGATCTATTGCTGAGCTGTTCGCCCAGCCTTGCCTAGCTCGTCGTTGCAAGCCTCATGGTCAGCCTCCTCCTGTTGCCGTAGTCGGCGTGCCTCCTCCTGTTGCTCCTGTTGTACTCGGTGTACCTCCGGCGGGGGGCTTGATGCCATGAAAATCTCGCAGGGCAGAAGGAAACTTGCTAGACTGGTGTCCGAACCAGTGTCCAAAGCGTTGCCCGACTTGGAGTCGGAATCCGAGTAGTTGATCGGAGTAAGGACGACTCTGACCTACCTAGATCCAATCTGGAGTGGCTCGGAGCCATGTCCAAACTAAAGCCTAGAGGATCGGGTTAGCCGTGTGGGATGTAGATCTGCGGCATCGCTGGGTCTGCAAGGGAGATTGACGATCTCTCCCCCTCCTAGCCTGACCCAGGACAGCTTGAGGCCAAGCGCGAGTCAGACGCTGAAGGAGACAGTTGTCTCGAGACCTGGCAGGGTGGTAGATCACCGCAGCAAATCGACGAGGGTGGTTGCAGTGCCTTGTGGGCCGACTGGCATGGAGTCGGCTGGTTCCTCGGCCGGTTGGATTGGATTTGCGTCGACCAAGGTGAGATTGCTGAACATGTCGGTGACGAAGTCGAGGCTTCCGAACGTCATTGTGTCTCCAGCGGGGAATTTGCCACCATCGACTCTGGTTGCTAGATCCATCGAGCTTATAGATGTAAAACTCGCCGAAGCCCCTACCTGGCGTGCTAGCTGTCGATGTTTTACACCGGCAATATGAATATGGGGCTACCTGGCGGATGGAAACTTGGTGGATTGCAAAGGAACACAAGGAGATTTTATACTGGTTCAGGCCCTCGATATGAGGTAATACCCTACGTCCAGTTGTGGTGTTATTCCTTTGAGCATTTGTGTTGATCTATGATCTTCTCTGCCCTCAGGGGGCGCCCTGCCTCTCCTTATATACTAGGGGACAGGGGTATAAGGTAGAAGTCCCAGCCGGATATGGCCAAGGAATCTCCTCTTAGAGATACAATTTACCTGGCTAGAACAGTATATTCCTTATCGTACAAGGCAAAGTCTGCCGGGTGCTACTATATCTCTAATTACAAGGCTAGGCCCATTCTCTATCCGAGTGGCCCATATGCTTGTCATGAGGTACCCGGGGCCCATGGCCTCCACACAGGCCGGATCGGGCAGCCAGACAGCGCGGCGGCGTCGGCGCGGCCAGGCCGCGGAGTAGGAGCAGGCCGGGCCAGGGCACGGCGCAGGCCACGGCAGCTGGGCCGGCCGCTAGAGGAGGAGGCAGGCCTTTGGCCTCCCTGCTGAAGGTAGAAGAAGAAGGAGCAGAAGAGAAAAAGAAAGGAAGGCAGGGGCTAGGTGGAAAAGAGAAAAGAAGAGGGAGGAAGGGAAAAAGAAAAGGGAAAAATACAGGGGTTTTACGGAAAATTGCCGAATTCGGACCCTTGAATTTGTTGAGATTATTTGGAGAAATAGAGAATGAAATTGGACCTCCGGGGAAACTAGAAATTGATACGGATGCGAAAATTTAGAGTCTGTGAATTTGGGGAAAAATAAATTGGAAAACGAGCTCCACTTCCGAAATACAAATAAACCCGATTAAGAAAATAGAAACAAGTCACACCGTAATTAATTATTTAATCATATTAAATCCTTTTTATTACGAAATTTTTCATTAAGCTATTTGAGACGAATAAACCGGAGGTGGATTTTTGCAATCTGCAAAAAGAACGGAACACGAAAAAAATCCGGACGTGACACAGAAGGACGTCCAGAAGCTGATAGGCTGCATGGTGGCACTCAGACGATTCATCTCCCAACTAGGTGAATGGGGTATGCCCTTTTTCAAACTACTGAAGAAAGCGGACAATTTTTAATGGACTCCCGAAGCCTAGCAAGCCTTCGAAGACTTCAAGAAATTTCTCACATCACCACCAGTGTTGGCATCACCTATGCCCCAAGAGCCATTAATGTTATATCTAGCGGTAACCACTCAGATAGTCAGCACGGTGTTAGTGGTCGAGCGATCAAAGCCAGGTCATATACAAAAAATTCAATGGCCAGTCTACTTTGTCAACGAGGTCCTAGCTGACTCAAAGATGAGATATACTCAGGTACAGAAGCTGTTATATGGTCTACTCATCACTGTCCAGAAGCTGGTGCACTATTTCCAGTCGCATCAAGTCACGGTGGTCACATCGTATCCACTCGGCGATGTCCTACACAACTGCGAGGCCACCGGCCGAATCGCTAAATGGGCACTTGAGTTGATGGCGTTCGACATCACCTTCTAGCCACGGATAGCAATTAAATCTCAAGCTCTAGCCGATTTTGTGGCCGAGTGGATAGAAGTTCAGACAACTACAACAACCGATAAGCTAGAGTACTAGACAATGTACTTCGACGGTTCTCTACAGATCGGTGGCACTAGGGCTGGCATTGTACTGACGTCACCAATCGGCGAAAAACTCAAGTACGTTCTCCAGATTCACTTTCTGGCTTCCCACAATGTCGCCAAGTACGAGGCACTCATCCACAGGCTCCGCATTGCTATATCACTCGGCATGCGGCAACTGGTTGTACGTAGGGATTCTCAACTCGTGGTGAACCAAGTCATGAAAAACTGGACATGCCTCAACGATACTATGGTGGCGTACTGTTAGGAGGTCAGAAAGATAGAAAACAAGTTCGACAGGCTGGAGATAACCCATGTATTACGACAATACAACGATGCTGCAAATGAATTAGCTAACATGGGATCCAAGAGAGAAGTGGTCCCAACTGGGATTTTCATCGAGCAACTACTGGAGCCATCATTCAAGAAGAAACCAGTTCTAGAACAGTCGGGGGCTAAACCTACCCCGGCAACAGATGAAGTACTGATCATATCTCAAGATTGGCGGACTCCTATTCTCAAATTCCTCTTAGATGATGAACTCCCAAAAGATCGCAGCGAAGCCGAACGAATTAAACATCGAAGCAAATGTTTCCTAGTAGTCGAAGAAGACCTGTATAGAAGAAGTGCATCCGAAGTCCTCATGCACTACGTCACACCCTAGGAGGGCAAGCAGATTTTGCAATCAATCCACTCGGGCATATGTGGCAACCATGCCGCATCTAGGACATTAGTCGGAAAGGCTTACAGGCAAGGATTTTTCTAGCCAACAGCAGTAGCAGATGCTAAAGACATAGTTCGCACATACGAGGGTTGTCAATTCTATGCAAGACAAACAAATCCTCCAGCCCAAGAACTTCAAACCATCCCAATCTCTTGGCCCTTTGCAGAATTGGGGCTTGACATGGTCAGTCCTTTCAAGAAAGCGCCAGGAGGGTTCACACACTTGTTCATCGCAGTGCATAAATTCACAAAGTCAATTGAGGCAAAACCTGTTGCTACAATAACAGCAGCATGAGCAAAGGACTTCATCATGAGTATACTGTACCGATTCGGGGTTCCTAACTGCATCATAACGGACAACGGTACTCAGTTCACGGGCAGCGTATTTCAAGATTTCTATGACGACTTCGGCATTAAGATCTGTTATGCTTCTGTGGCATACTGATGAGGACATCACTTCTTTAGATACACACTTACAACCTCCTCATGTTGAACAAGATGTGGCACAGATCCAAGGACCAATTACCCGTGCACGTGCCCGTCAACTTAATCACCAGGTGAATGCGTCCCTAAGCTTACATGGAAATATTTCTACGAATGGCATGCTATTTAATTCTTGTGATGATTTTATTGTTATTAGGAACCTGGGAGAAGACCATGGAGAATAGCTCAAGAAACCACATATTAAAGTGGAACTACAAGTGCAAGTAAACTCCTCTTCCCAAGACCTATTCAGTTTTGGGCTAGGAGACAGCGTCAATTTCAAATGGCCATAACTTTTGATCCAGAAGGAGTTACAGGGCCTACAAGTACTTGTTGGAAATCTTACGAAGTCTACTTTCAGATGGTTTTGGTCCCACATCAAAATTTCTCCTGAGCTGTCCAGAATCATCAAAACAAGACATGTACCTCTTCCAGTCCGAGTCTGTTTTGGGCCTTGGGCTTTGTAATTATGTCGTGGGCTAAACCCATGAGGAGTGCGCCCCTCACAGGGCAAACCCTCACCCTAGGACGTCCTAACTGTGGGTGCCATGGGCCCCGGGTACCTCATGACAAGCATATGGGCCACTCGGATAGAGGATGGGCCTAGCCTTGTAATTAGAGATATAGCTAGATTCGGCAGACTTCGCCTTGTATAGAAAGGAATATACAGTCCTAGTCGGGTGTGTTATATCTCTAAGGGGAGATCTCCTAGTCGTAATCCGATGGGGACTCCTACCTTGTAACCCTGTCCCCCAGTATATAAGGGGAGGCAGGGCGCCCCATGAGGGCAGGTTGAGTTGGTTCACCAGAATCACCACCACAAATCCTCAAAGGAATAACACCACAACTGGACGTAGGGTATTACCTCACATCGAGGGCCTGAACCAGTATAAAATCTCCCTGTGTTCCTTTGCAATCCACCGAGTTTCCATCCGCCGAGTAGCCCCATATATTTATTGCCGGTGTAAAACATCGACAGTTGGCGCGCCAGGTAGGGGCTTCGGCGCGATCTACATCTACAAGCTCGATGGATCCAGCAACTGAAGTCGTCGGCGGCAAACTCTCCCCCGGAGATACAATCGCATTCAGAAGCCTCGACTTCGTCGCCGACCAGATCGGCAATCTCACCCAGGCCGACACGGACCCGATCCAACCGGTCGAGGAACCAGCTGACTCCGCGCCAGTCGGCCCATACGACGCTGCGGCAATCTTCGACGACATGCTGCGGCGATCCCCAATACGCCCGAGTCCAGGGACAACTCTTCCTTCCAGTGTTCGACTCGGACTCGGTTCTGAGCCGGCCGAGATCGGGCCGAGAAGGGAAGAGATCGTCAACTTCCCGTTCGGACTCGGCGACGCCGCGGATATCTACAATCTACATCCGACGCGGCAAACCCGATCCCCTGGAGTTCGATTCGGATACGGCTCCGAGCCGCTCGAGATCGGATCTAGGGAGGTCGGAGTTACACTCATCCCCATCAACCATCCCGACTTCGACTCGAAGTCGGACTCCGACTTCCAGTCGGACTGCGACTCTAAGTCGGACAGCAGCTCGGCAAGCTTCTCTCCGCCACGAGAAATCTTCATGGCATCCAGAGGCTCTACTCCTACTCAGGAATCACGCCGACTACGCGAACAGCAAGAGGAGGAGGCCCGCTGACTGCGAGAACAACAAGAGGAAGAAGCAAGACGCCTGCGCGCCCGCAACGATGATCTGCGCAGAGCCGGGCGGACCGCTCAGCAACAAACCCTCCAAACAAAAGTCGGCGACCACGACGTCTTCGTCACGCCACAACAGAACATCGTGGCCACCGCAACCCTACTGGACACGGTCCAGCTTGGGCCTGATCACCAGGCCACCCCGACGATCGCAAGGATAAAAGCCATGCTTACCGCTGCCGCATGTCAGCAGCACCAACAGTCGGGCAACACACTCGTACTAACCAGTCGGTCAACTTCCCCAGCAGCCGTCTCATCCACCTCAAAGCGACATCGAGCGGCCGGCTCTAGTCGGCAGCACGCGGAGTCAAGCCAGACGTCACTCGGCAACCACAACAACCGGCAACGTCGAAGCGACCGTCAGGACAACCAGGTCCTCCGAGACCGACTGCGGCGCGACCTTCAGCAAGACATTAATGCTCGGCACCGCAAACGAGAAGAAGACGACCAACACTAGCTGGAAGACGAGAACGAGCATTTCGGCCTCCACTACGGGCGGTTTCACCGCCGTAGTCGGGGTCGGAGTCCTCATGAAGACGAAGGCATACCGGCCTTCACCCAGGAGCTACAACAGGTCGACTGGCCGTCGAGTTTCAAGCCTACAGGCATCAACAAATACGATGGCAAGACCAATCCCGAGTCCTGGCTCACGGTCTACACTCTGGCGATTCGAGCAGCTGGAGGAAATCACAAAGTCATGGCTAACTACCTCCCAGTCGCTCTAGCCGACTCAGCGAGGACATGGCTAACAGGACTTCCCAAACAATCAATCGGCTCCTGGGGAGAACTCCGGGAACGATTCATCACCAACTTCCAGGGAACATACGAGAGGCCATCTTCTGAGTACGACCTATATCAGTTGCGCCAAAGGAAGAACGAGTCTCTTCGTGACTTCATCAAGAGGTTTTCTGAGAGGAGGAACTCAATCCCGAAGATCAAGGACGAGGTCATCATCGCAGCCTTTCGAAAAGGAGTCAGAGACACCTCGTTCATCGACAAATTCACGCGGAAGCCTCCCAACTCTGTCAAGGCCCTATTCGACATGGCAAACAAGTACGCCGACTCGGCCCACGCTGTTGCCGAGGCCCTCGATGATAACAAGTCACCCTGACAGAAGAAGCGGGACGACACCGACGACGCGGTCCCGACTAAAGCTGGGAATCGCAAACGCAAGTCAGACGGCTCTATTGTGGCAGTCGGTCACAACCGCCTTCGACCTTCAACAACTGAGGATTATCAGAACAACAAGTGACATGCTCGGGGGCTCACAAGCTCAAACACGAGGATGGCATCCCCACTCCCAAATACCGAACAGCTAAGTCGCTTTCTGATAAACATCTCCTCACTCGGCCTTGATAGTGCCACAGCCGCTTACACCTAATAGGTGTACAAGCTGCGCATTTACTTTTTTCCGTTTTTGCTCTTAAATGATTACAAAAGTACTCGAGTAGCATAAATCTCGATCCGTGAAACTCTGCTCCATGTAAGACGAACTCAAGTCACCCAAAACGCGTGCATGGGAAAGAGCCATGAGCCAACTCCCGACGCTACGGGGCTATGACTAGTCGGGCAGAGTGCTTAAACGTAAGGGGTCAACTACTCGAGGAAATTAATATCAAAAAGAGGAAGAACACGTATTTTCATACATTGTAAAATACGTTTTATTCGGGTGATTATTTCCATCATCAGATGCTACTCATCCGATATTTTTATATTGCAGGCCCAGCTCCGGATACGCGTGACAGGAACTCAGGGCTGCGAGCTCATCTCCTACGCTCAGGGGCTGGACAAGTCTGCCAAAATACACTCGGGATGCTCCATGAGGACTACTCACCGAGTACTTGCGCCAGTCGGGACGTCATTTTCCCCGACTACGCTCCGTGCGAGCCAACAATCGGCCCCCGGCGCCAGTCGGGGCTGTATACCACTCGGCTAAGTAGGGTACGCCCCATGAGGGTCGCCAGCCGAATCCTACGCTAATGCTAGGTTCGGGTACCTTATTTGGTCACGGTTCTGTTAGGTTGGGTACGCCCCATGAGGGTCGCCAGCCGAATCCTATGCTAATGCAAGGTTCCGGTGCCTAGCTTGGCTATAACTCTGTTGGATAGGGTACGCCCCATGAGGGTCGCCAGCCGAACCCTCTGCTAATGCAAGGTTCGGGTACCTTGTTCGGCTTTACCCAAGTCAGAGAAGACTTACATCGTCAAAGTGCATCTGGAGTTCTCATGCACTGCGTCACACCTGAGGAGGGCAAGCAGATCCTGCATTATACCCCCTCAGGCTTACGTGGCAACCAGTTTGCATCCAGAATGTAAGTCGGAAAGGCTTGCGAACAAGAATTTCTCTGGCTGATTGCGGTTATCAACACCAAAAAACTCATCCTGACATGCGATGGATGATACTTCTATAGAGCTATGCTGGATAGGTCGGCTCAGGCCGGCTTATTTGGTAGCAGCCACCAAGATATGAGTTCCTACAGTAGCATGCTCCATGTGGGCCGCCCGCAGGCTGAGTTGAAATTATAGCGCTGGTGCTACCCACAGGAACCGATGAGGTAAACAGATATGCTTCATGAGAGTCTTATTGCTAAACATATATGTTTGGGTATCTATCTTATCCACCAGGTCTCGAGGATACATCCTTACAAGGATCACAAGCTGGTCTTCATTAAAATTGGAGATGCAGGTATCTCTCTCGAGTACACCTAACCACGTAATGGATTTATTTTTCATACAGTGGTACTCGGCCTACATGCGTGGCCACCAGTTGCCATTGGCAACATTATTCCAGCCGACATGACACTGAAGAGTCTAACTTTCGAGTAGTGCACTACTCGAGAGAGACTATAAATTTCTCATTCCCGCTGACATGACGCGGATGAGTCTAACTTTCGAGTAGTACACTACTCGGGAGAGACTATAAAATTCTCATTCCCGCTGACATGACGCGGATGAGTCTAACTTTCGAGTAGTATACTACTCGAGAGAGACTATAAATTTCTCATTCCCGCTGACATGACGCGGATGAGTCTAACTTTCGAGTAGTACACTACTCGGGAGAGACTATAAAATTCTCATTCCCGCTGACATGACGCGGATGAGTCTAACTTTCGAGTAGTACACTACTCGGGAGAGACTATAAAATTCTCATTCCCGCTGACATGATGCGGAGGAGTCTAACTTTCGAGTAGCATACTACTCGGGAAAGACTATAAACATTCTTCCAGCTGACGAGCTGAAGAGTCTAACTTCCGAATGGGACGCCACTCGGGAAAGACTATAAACACCTTTTCCAGCTGACATGAAGCTGACGAGTCGAATTTTCGAGTAGTATATTACTCGGGAAAGACTATAAACACCCCCTTTCCAGCTGACATGACGCTGAAGAGTCCCATATACGAGTAGCATCCTACTCGGCAAGACTATAAACACACATTCCGACTGACACGAAGTCGAAGAGTCCTACATACGAGTAGTTCCCTACTCGGCAAGACTATAAATCATATTCCGGTTGACATGATACCGAAGAGTCTCATATACCAGTAGTAATCTACTCGGGAAAGACTTCAAGGTTAAAGATCTTTGACTTCATGTTTAATTGTTTTCACAATTAAGCACAAAGTCGGGGGCTACACCTAATAGGTGCGCCTATTCGGCGCACACTATTCCAACATCTACATGGAGCCCTTCATAGCCTCGCTGCCAGCTGACATGAAGCAGGACTCGGGAGAAGCAGCACTCAGACAAAGAGCACTCGGGAGCAATGCACTCGGGGAGACTTCACCGTGGAGGATGAGCACTTGGCATCAGCTGTGACTCAACTATGAAGGTCTCAGGGGCTACTGTGGGTGCCATGGGCCCCGGGTACCTCATGACAAGCATATGGGCCACTCGGATAGAGGATGGGCCTAGCCTTGTAATTAGAGATATAGCTAGATTCGGCAGACTTCGCCTTGTATAGAAAGGAATATACAGTCCTAGTCGGGTGTGTTATATCTCTAAGGGGAGATCTCCTAGTCGTAATCCGATGGGGACTCCTACCTTGTAACCCTGTCCCCCAGTATATAAGGGGAGGCAGGGCGCCCCATGAGGGCAGGTTGAGTTGGTTCACCAGAATCACCACCACAAATCCTCAAAGGAATAACACCACAACTGGACGTAGGGTATTACCTCACATCGAGGGCCTGAACCAGTATAAAATCTCCCTGTGTTCCTTTGCAATCCACCGAGTTTCCATCCGCCGAGTAGCCCCATATATTTATTGCCGGTGTAAAACATCGACACTAACTCATATATATTCAGTAGTCGCCGCCGTTTAGGATGGGTTTTTCTTAGATTATTCTGTCTTTGAACAGTTTCACCATTTATCAGTTTGTAAGACCCCAACTTTGAGAGTAGAATCATTCATCTGCATGTTGAGTTGCAATCTTCCTTGTTCTTGCTTGTGTTCTTCGATTCGCATGCAAGGATTAGCCTTCGTGGCGAGGTCAACCGGGCAGCGCACGGCTGATAACAAGAGAAGGCGTGGTGCTGCGATTGCAGGGTTCAGATCTTGGTGATCAGAAGCTGGATTGTGAGTGTCAATTCTCGACCAAATCGAGAGTTATCCTTACCTAATGGAAGATCGGGCACCCCGTTGCCATCAAGTGGTATCAGAGCGAAGGTTGCCCGTTAGGTATCATCCTTTCCGTCCTGTTTCAATATTTGTTTCCTATACCTAAAGTCCAGAAAAGCCACAAAAACAAAATTGGTAGTCATAGGTTTTTTCCCTGTCCTACAACCACGTTTAGCCTTTTGCATAATTCTGTTTCAGAGTCCGTAGTGTTGAGTTTGTGTCCTAGGTCGAGCTCAGTTGCTGGCTCAAATTGTGTTTGAGTCTAGTTCGTGATTCATCCGCTGCACCCCCACAAACCCTAGGCATCACCACCATCTTGTGCAAGTATTGGTCGTTGTGTGTTCTGTTTTAGTGTCTTATATCACGTCTTTTGATCACCCTACATCTCCATCCACCTCCCCAATAGCCACCGCCACCATATCATCCCTGGTTTCACCACCTATTTCTGAATCAGCCTCCACCAAAACACTAATACGGAGGACCTTTCTTGAAACAGCCATAACTTTCGCATACGGACTCGGAATCAGGCAAATAAATAGTCTACGGACGTCTACGAAAAATTTCCCATCCACTACTCCCCCACTTTGTCGAGTTTGCCAAAATCAGTTTTGCAAAATTCAGGCTGGAAAATTGGGTATCTGCACTCCAAAGTTCTAGCACACTTTTTAAAGCACGCTCGTGTATTTCTACAGGCCACACCTTATATCAAACTGAGCTGTCACCTCCTGAGGTTGTTGTTCCTATGCTCCTAGTTGAGGAAAAAATATCAAAAAAATAAAAGAAAAATAAAAAAAGGTGTGAAAGAAGAAAAAAAGAAAAAAAAGAGAGGAGCACATAGGACACACTAGGGAGCCAGCCGTGTGTTGTTTGGTGCTGTGTTTTTGCCTTGTCCTTATTTCCTTGCTGCTGTCCTGTCATACTTGTTTGTCTCCCTTGTTTTATCACATCTGGGCTAGAATGCGTTTAGGCCAGGAACTAGGACAAGTGCTTGGGATATTTATTCAGCATTACTATCTGTTATTGAATTGTGTGCTACTAACATATTTTGGCCTTCCAAGCTCCACATATATACTTCTGGTCAGCACGGTCTCGACCCTTACAATCGCTGGATCACACCCTCAAGGTATCACGAACCAGCCACCGGTTGTACCATCCTTTGCTCGCTAGTCTTAGAACCTTGTAAGAGCTCAGTAAGGTGCTTCCATTTGCGAGTATCCACTATCCTTGCATAGTAGTAGTTGATAGGGATAATACTTTTGTGCTGTTTGTTTCCTATTTTCTACTAACCATAGCAGGTGAGGTGAATGATTTCGCTGATTGTGCTTCAAAAGAGGAGATCGTTAAGCTAGATTAAAAGATTGAGGAAAATGTAGCTGCCTTGAATGCTATGCGGGAAGACCTCTAGGCTATGGTGGGGAGCATTGCCACCCTCACTAACAGCATCGAGCAGTTGGCAGCAAACCGTCAACCACCACCACTTGTTGACGATGACGGAAGTAATGAAGAGGAGGAAGCCAACAATAGTGATGCACGTCGTGATGAGCGCCTACGACAACGGCTGCGATTCAACCGGCAAGGTATGGGAGGTAACCGCCACCAAGGGCGAGGTAACGATGATCCCTTTGCTAAAATTAAATTTACCTTACCTTCATTTTCTGGAAAATATGACCCTGAAACCTATTTGGATTGGATTGGGAGATGACCGTAGAGCAGAAATTTAATTCCCATTTAGTTCCTGAAATTCATAGGGTTAGGCAAGCAACTAGTAAGTTTAAGGACTTTGCTATTATCTGGTGGAATGAACTAGTTAAAACTGGCCTAGAACCTAACACAAGGGAAAGGTTGAAGCGAGCTATGCAGAGTAGGTTTATTCCTCCATCCTTCAAACGTGATTTGAGAAATAAGTTGCAAGGCTTAGACCAAGGAGAAAAATCTGTAGAAGATTACTTTCAGGAGCTACAAATAGGAATGTTGCGTTGTGAGGTAGAGGAGGATGAGGAGGATAAGATGGCTCGATTTTATGGGGGGTTGAGACGTGAAATTCAGGACATTATTCAATATAAAGAATACAATTCTCTTAACCGATTGTTCCATCTAGCTATATTAGCTGAACAAGAATTGTAGGGAAGGCAGCCATTGAGAAGGAACAATTGGGGAAGCACGTCTACATCGAGACCTTCCATTGGGCAAGGCAAAAGTGTCCCTATTCGGAGTTCTACGCCTTCCACCAATAGGACACCAGCAGCGCCATCTTCACGAGCTACTTAGGTGAGTAAATTTGTTCGCGTACAGGCACCCGCAAAAAGCACATCATCGGTTGCTTCCACGGGATGAACGAGGGATATCCAATGCTTCAAGTGCAAAGGGATGGGCCATGTGCAACGTGATTGCCCAAATCAGAGAGTTCTCATTGCTACTGATGATGGTGAGTACACTAGTGCTAGTGATGTTGATGATGAATTAGCACATGGCACTAACAATGAGGTGATGAAGACGAGAGCGATAAGGATGTGGAGCACATATGTGCGGAAGATACAAGCAAGTACTTGAGCATTGTAGCACAACGGGTGCTAAGTGCTCAAATGGAGAAGGCGGAGCAAAATCAGCGCCACAATTTGTTCCAATCAAGGTTCGTGGTTCACAATAGAGCATGCCATGTTGTCATTGATAGCGACAGTTGTAGCAACCTTGCTAGTTCAGATTTGGTTGACAAGCTAGGTTTGCCTACACAACCACATCCACGGCCTTACTACATCCAATGGTTCAACTCTTGTGGTAAGTTGAAGGTAAGTAAAGTTGTGAGAGTGCAATTTTCTGTTGGAAAGTACTATGATAGTGCAAATTTTGATGTCGTGCCTATGTAAGCATGTTCTTTGCTTTTGGGTAGACCTTGGGAATATGATAGAGATATGCTACACTGTGGTAGAACTAACACGTACACTTTCACACATAATGGCAAAAAGATTGAGTTGCTACCAATGACCCCTGCTGAAATTTTGAAGGACGATATAGCGCGTGCTGAAAATTCTAAGTCTGAAAATCAACAAGTAGCTAAAGATGTTTTTCCACCTAAAAAGGAGAAAAAAGAACCACATGCTAGGAAAGACACACTTAAGTTGAAAGGAGCTTCCATGCTAGCTACTAAATTTGAGATTTCTGAGTTAAATGTTAATGAATCTGTTTGCTATGCTTTAGTTTGCAAGGAAACATTTTTTACACTTGAGGACTTGCCTCCTTCTTTGCCACGTGCTATTATTAACTTTTTGCAGGAGTTTGCCGATGTATTTCCAAGTAAGATACCCCCAGGGCTACCGCTTATGAGAGGAATTGAGCATCAAATTGATTTAATCCCAGGAGCCGCTTTGCCAAACCGCGCACCATATAGGACCAACCCCGAAGACTAAGGAAATTCAGCGTCAAGTCCAAGATTTGCTTGACAAAGGGTATGTATGTGAAAGCCTTAGTCCTTGTGCTATTCCTGTTATTTTGGTACCTAAGAAAGATGGAACACGGCGTATGTGTGTTGATTGTAGAGCCATCAATAATATAACTATTAGGTATCGTCATCCTATTCCTAGGTTAGATGATATGCTTGATGAATTGAGTGGCTCTGTTGTGTTCTCTAAAGTAGACTTGCGTAGTGGATACCACCAAATTAGAATGAAATTGGGTGATGAATGGAAGACCACGTTTAAAACTAAATTTGGTTTATATGAGTGGTTAGTAATGCCTTTTGGTTTGACTAATGCTCCTAGTACTTTTATGCGACTCATGAATGAAGTTTTACGCACTTTCATTGGTAGATTTGTGGTGGTTTACTTTGATGATATACTTATTTACAGCAAGTCTTTAGACGAACATAAGGAACATTTACGTGCTATTTTTAATGCTTTGAGAGATGCACGTTTGTTTGGTAACCTCGCAAAGTGCACTTTTTGCACGGAGCGAGTTTCTTTTCTTAGCTATATTGTTACTCCACAGGGAATTGAAGTTGATGAGACCAAGATAGAAGCGATCAAGAGTTGTCCGACTCCTACATCGGTTACACATGTGCGGAGCTTTCTTGGGCTAGCTGGATTCTACCGTCGTTTTGTGAGAGATTTCAGTACCATTGCCGCAACCATGAATGAGCTCACAAAAAAAGGCATTCCTTTTCGATGGGGACAAGCACATGAAGACGCCTTCAATTTGCTTAAAGAGAAGTTGACTCATGCCCCACTACTCCAACTCCCTGACTTTGGTAAGGTTTTTGAGCTTGAATGTGATGCAAGTGGGATTGGGATTGGAGGTGTGCTTCTTTAAGAAGGTAAGCCAGTTGCATATTTTAGTGAGAAGTTGTCAGGACCTAGTTTGAACTATTCAAACTATGATAAAGAATTGTATGCTTTGGTTTGAACATTAGAGACTTGGCAACATTATCTATGGCCAAAGGAATTTATCATACATTCTGATCATGAATGCTTGAAACATATTCGAAGTCAAGCTAAATTGAATAAACGACATGCTAAATGGGTAGAATTTATTGAGTCATTTCCATATATCATTAAGCATAAGAAAGGCAAAGACAATGTGATTGCTAATGCTTTATCCAGGCGCTACACTATGTTATCTCAACTTGATGAAAAAATTTTTGGATTGGAGACAATAAAAGAATTATATGCTACTGATTTGGACTTTAAAGAAGCTTATGATCACTGTCGAGAGGGGAGAACTTGGAATAAATATCTGTTGAATGAAGGATTGTTGTATCAAGCTAACAAATTATGTGTTCCTGCAAGCTCTGTTCGTCTTTTGTTTTTGCAGGAAGCGCATGGAGGTGGATTGATGGGACATTTTGGAGTGAAGAAGATGGAGGATGTGCTGGCCACTCACTTCTTTTGGCCGAAAATGCGGCGTGACGTTGAATGATACGTTGCACGATGCAGCACTTGTAACAAAGCTAAGTCCCGTCTTAATCCACATGGTCTTTATATACCTCTACCCATCCCTAGTGCTCCTTGAGAAGATATTTCTATGGATTTTGTTTTAGGATTGCCTAGTACAAAGAGGGGGAGGGATAGTGTCTTTGTTGTTGTTGATAGATTTTCCAAAATGGCACATTTTATTCCTTGTCATAAGAGCGACGATGCTACAAAAGTTGCTGATTTGTTTTTCAGGGATGTTGTTCGTCTACATAGTGTGCCCAATACAATTGTTTTAGATCGAGATACCAAGTTCTTGAGTCATTTTTGGATGACGTTGTGGAGGAAATTGGGGACGAAGTTACTATTTTCTACAACTTGCCACCCCCAAACCAATGGACAAACGGAGGTGGTGAATCGTACCTTGTCAACGATGTTATGGGCTGTTCTGAAGAATAATTTGAAAGTGTGGGAAGAATGTCTTCCACATGTGGAGTTCGCCTACAACCGTTCGTTGCACTCCACCACAAAGATGAGCCCATTCCAGGTGGTATATGGCTTTAACCCTCGTGCTCCAATTGATTTATTGCCTTTACCATTTTCAGAAAAAGTGAATTTTGATGCTAAGACATGGGCTGAATTTGTGCTTAAGTTACATGAGACCACTAAAAATAATATTGAGCGTATGAATGCAAAGTATAAACTTGCTGGTAGTCAAGGTAGAAAGGAGCTTATTTTTGAATCCGGTGATCTTGTTTGGTTACACTTAAGAAAGGATAGGTTTCCTACTTTACGCAAGTCAAAATTAATGTCTCGAGCTGCCGGTCCTTTTAAAGTTCTTGCGAAGATAAATGATAATGCATACAAGATTGATTTGCCTACAGATTATGGTGTGAGTGATGTTTTCAATGTTGCTGATTTGAATCCTTACTTGGATGAAGAAGATGACCTTGAGTCGAGGACGACTCCAAATCAAGAGGGGGAGGATGATGAGGACATCACTTCTTTAGATACACACTTACAACATCCTCATGTTGAACAAGATGTGCCACAGATCCAAGGACCAATTACCCACGCACGTGCCCGTCAACTTAATCGCCAGGTGAATGCGTCCCTAAGCTTACATCGAAATATTTCTACGAATGGCATGCTATTTAATTCTTGTGATGATTTTATTGTTATTAGAAACCTGGGAGAAGACCATGGAGAATAGCTCAAGAAGCCAAATATTAAAGTGGAGACACCAAGTGCAAGTAAATTCTTATTCCCGAGAACGATTTAGTTTCGGGCTGGGAGACGATGTCCACTTCAAACGGCCATAACTTTTGATGCAGAAGGAGTTACAGGACCTACAAGTACTTGTTGGAAAGCTTATAAAGTCTACTTTCAGATGGTTTTGGTCCTACATCAAAATTTCTCCTGAGCTTTCCGGAATCATCAAAACAAGACACGTACCTCTTTCAGTCTGAGTTTCTTTTGGGCCTTGGGCCTTGTAATTATATCGTGGGCTAAACCCATGAGGAGTGTGTTAGTGATATGCCCTAGAGGCAACATGGAGATGTTATATATATCACATGCTATGTTTATAATGTATTGATTTGTTCCTTGAAATAGACATTACCATTGTTGATCAATGAGTATGTGACTTATTCATGAGACTCTTAATGTCAAATATTGCTATTTCTAAATGATCCCTGATCATATATCATATGAGGAACAAATATGATTGTAATATCAGCATATGTATTGATTGATGATCATGTCTCATGGATCATGGTATGGAGATACCAAATCGATAATATGAACATATGTTAGTGAACATATGTTGGATAGACCCGCCATGAGATACTGCAGAGATTTCATGTGTCATCAGTTAGTCTCAAGTAGTGTTTATGTAGAGTCCTTACACTTGAGATCATCATGGTTCCCAACATACGTAGTAGCTTATTTTGGGACTACTAAACACTACTCCGTAACTAGGTAGTCATAAAAGTGGTCTTCGGGTTTGCTATGAAACATGTAGTGGGATATGACTGATCAAGATAGAATTTGCCCCTCCTTATGGGAGAGATATCTCTGGGCCCCTCGAAGTAATGGATTATGGAAGTGCATGGCCATGCTACGGTGATTGAGGTGTCAATCACAAGTTTGTAATCCATCACAGGATCGAGAGAGTGATTGAGCTATTAAGAGGATGACACAAGTCTCGCCTTGAGCTCAATCGATATCGTGAGGCAAAGGGATTTGTACATAAGGACATTACAGGTTCAGCCGATATGATCTTTACGTATATCTTGGGGCTAATATGCCTTGCTAGAGGCCGCTATTAACAGGGTGACCAGAAAGGCGTTTCTGGGTCGTGACAAAATATACGTGAACCTACAGGGTCACACACTTAATGGGTTGGAACACTTATTCGAATATGATTCGAATATGGGCTCGATTCGGATAGAGATCCGAGTAGACTCTTACTGGGCCTCAGTCCACGAGGCCCGAGTAAGGTGGTCTATATATAGGGAGGCGAGGGGCTGAGGAGTTGAACGTGTGTTTTCTGTTAGCCTCGAGCAAAACCCTAGCCGCCACCTTCCGAGCCAAACCCTAGCCGCTCACGAGTGCTAGTACACTCGAGATCGGTGTTTCAGCCCCGGACGTGTGGATACCCGTAGAGGCGCTGCTCGTTGCGGCGTTGATCGGCCGGAGATCGACTACTTCCACTACTACCTCGACGCGCGCGTGGTTGGACCGGCTTCTCCAACTCTTCCTCCGCTGCACTGCGCGTCTAGTGGTAACGATCCATGATCCCTTCTTTCGCATGATGTCCTGGTGTGCGCGGTAGAAATTTTTTTATTTTTGCTATCGTAGCCTACGCGTACTCCTTTAGTGGTATCAGAGCCATCTTGTGTAGATTGCGATCTGGATCATCGCATATGTTGATATGCGGGAGCGGTAGATTAGATCTATTGCAGTCTAGATTAGTCGGTTCATGTGATGGATCGATGAAGGCACGGGTTGATAAGATCAATCCATGGATAGGGGTTAGATAAGGTGCGGATTATAACACTATTAGCGCCCTGGAGATTATCTCGGATTGGCATAAGGAGGTTATGCCGAATGCTAATAGGTTATGAATAGAGATAGATGAGGCGTAGATCATAAGACTACTGGCGCCCTGGAGATTGTCTCGGATCGGCATAAGGTGGTTATGCCGAATGCTAGTAGCTTATGGATTTGATAGCCCTGGGACAGTGGTAACACTATTAGCACCCTAGAGATTGTCTCGGATCAGCATAAGGTGGTTATGCCGAATGCTAATAGGTTACGGATCTGATAGCCCTGAGCTAATGGAAAAACTAGAGTCCTGGAGATTGTCTCGGATCGGCATAAGGAGGTTATGCTGAATAGTTTTTCCACAGCGATTTCATATATTGGATCTGTGAATTTCCCTCGACCCCCCGCCCGCTAACCGGCTAGCAGGACCGCCGTGCGAACCCTGCGAACCCCCCTTGTATAGCGTTATAGGTTCACATCGTTAAGTAGAATGCGATTCTATGTCTAACTTGTTTTTGCAGGGAATGATGTGAATTAGTATGGCCCTATAGCTTATTTGGAATGTATGAGATGTATATGATGCATGTAACATTCGTTCATGACCTGTGTGTCATGATTTTTCAGCTTTTGTTAGCTGTCTTAATTGTATTTAATGACTTGCGTGTCGACCTTAGTGCTTGAATCCATTCTTGTAATCTTCAATTGCTAGCTATTATAGATAGTAGCCTAGACTTGAGGTTACAAGTTTTCAAGCATGATGACCCAAAGCTGAGATGTGGAGGATGAAGATCATCTACACGTAAATGGAGATGGGGATCACCATCCTTTTGGGCCATACTAATTCTATCTTACTCTTATGCCATTATATATGTGATATGTTGCTATGGTAGGATAGAGTCCCTCATGATAAAAATTAGGTGTTTATGCCCTTCCATATGTTGCACCAAAAGATAATGATCACCATATTGTCGGCCTACCAAAGTAGGGTGCAATTGGTTATCATCATTATTTGGGGTAGATGTCGGACATCTACATGCGGAAGCATTTGGTTTACTTAACAAGGTCATCAAAACAGTCTTTGGATCTTGGGGCATAGGTTGGGGCCGGGGCATAGTGATGCCACCCAACAAGCAAGAGTCACATAGAGATGTGATTAGCAAGGTGTTGCTTACCCATGTCATTAGTTTCCTAGCCGTGATGCCAAAGCTCACTAGGAATTAGTGAAATGAGGATCTTGACCCACTATGTAACTTAGAGGGAGTTTTGTTGCAAAACACATAGTGGGAGTCTTTTGTTAAATAGTTTAATAAAAGATGAATATAAACATAGTGCTAAACTTTGCATGTTCTTATGTTGTAGATCATGTTAGCTAACGCATCATCCAGTTCTTTTAATTTGCGATTTGTTCTTGAGAAAGAAAAACTCAATGGAACAAACTTTATGGATTGGTATCGCAACTTGAGAATTGTTCTCAAGCAAGAGCGCAAGGAGTATGTCCTTGAGACTCCTTTTCCTGAGAACTTGCCTACAAATGCTTCTGTGGCTGCACGGAGAGCTTATGAGAAGCATACGAATGATTCCCTTGATGTGAGCTGTCTTATGCTTGCCACAATGTCCTCTGAGCTTCAGAAGCAATATGAGAACACAAATGCCTACAATATCATTGTGGGGTTGCGTGGTATGTTTGAGAACCAAGCAAGGGCTGAGAGGTTCAACACTTCAAAGTCCTTGCTTGCGTGCAGGCTTGCGGAAGGGAATCCCGTCAACCCTCATGTAATTAAGATGATTGGCTACATTGAGAGTCTGGAAAAGCTTGGTTTTCCCCTTAGCCAAGAGTTGGCTACTGATGTGATTCTCCAGTCGCTCCCTCCGAGTTTTGAGCCATTCATACTGAACTATCACATGAACAACATGGACAAGACCTTGGCTGAGTTGCATGGGATGCTTAAAACTGCCGAGGAAACCATTAAGAAAAGCACCAGTCATGTGATGATGATGCAGAAAGGCAAGAGCAAGGGCAAGCCCAATGTCAAGAAATGCGCGGTCAAGAGAAAGTTAACTCCCGATGAGATCGCGAGCAGAACCAAGGCCAAGCAAGACAAGAAGGGCGCTGCTCCTGACGCAGTTTGCTTTTACTGCAAGGAATCAGGACATTGGAAGAGGAACTGCCCAAAGTACTTGGAGGATCTTAAGAAGAAGGGAAGTGCGACTTCCACTTCAGGTATAAATGTTATAGAGATCAATCTTGCTACTTCATCTACTGATTTTTGGGTATTTGATACCGGATCGGTTGCTCACATATGCAAATCGTTGCAGGGCCTAACAAGAAGTAGGAGTTTGAGAAGGAGCGAAGTGGATCTTCGCGTTGGCAATGGAGAAAGAGTTGCTGCGGTGGCTGTCGGCACCATGCCATTGTCTTTGCCTTCAGGATTAGTTTTGGAATTAAATAATTGTTATTGTGTTCCATTTCTTTGTAAGAACGTTATTTCTGCTTCATATTTGCAAGCAGAAGGTTATGACTTTAGATCTGTGGACAATGGTTGTTCTCTTTATTTCAAGGATATGTTCTATTGTCATACTCCTATTGTGAATGGGTTATACGTTCTAAATCTTGAAGGGGCACCGGTCTATAACATCAATACAAAGAGGCAACGTCCTAATGATTTGAATCCCACGTTTATCTGGCATTGTCGCTTGGGTCACATAAATGAGAAACGCATTGAGAGGCTCCATAGAGATGGTCTTCTACACTCATTTGATTTTGAATCATTTGAAACATGTGAATCTTGTTTACTTGGCAAGATGACAAGGGCACCTTTCACCGGTCAAGGTGAAAGGGCAAGTGACTTATTGGGACTCGTACATACTGATGTATGTGGACCAATGAGTTCAACAGCCAGGGGTGGTTTTGGGTACTTCATAACTTTTACTGATGACTTTAGTAGATATGGGTATGTGTACCTAATGAAACATAAGTCTGAATCCTTTGAAAAGTTCAAGGAATTCCAAAATGAAGTACAAAATCATTTAGGTAAAACAATCAAGTTTCTACGATCTGATCGTGGAGGCGAGTATTTGAGCCACGAGTTTGGCAATCATCTGAAGGATTGTGGAATTGTTCCACAGTTGACTCCACCAGGAACACCTCAATGGAATGGGGTATCTGAACGGAGAAATCGCACTTTATTAGATATGGTGCGATCCATGATGAGCCAAAGTGATCTTCCATTGTCCTTTTGGGGATACGCTCTTGAAACAGCCGCGTTCACACTAAACAGAGTTCCATCAAAGTCAGTAGAAAAGACACCATATGAGATGTGGACAGGACAACGTCCTAGCTTGTCTTTCCTTAAGATTTGGGGATGTGAGGCTTATGTAAAACGTTTGCAATCCGATAAGCTCACTCCTAAGTCTGACAAATGCTTCTTTGTCGGGTATCCTAAGGAAACAAAAGGATATTACTTTTATAATCAACATGAAGGCAAAGTGTTTGTCGCCCGACATGGTGTCTTCTTAGAGAAAGAGTTTCTCTCCAGAAGGGATAGTGGGAGGACCGTGCAACTCGAAGAAATTCGAGAAACACCTGAAAATGTTTCAGCTCCTACAGAACCACAACAGGATGAACAAAGTGTTGAAGCACCTGTTGTAGACACACCGGCACCACGTAGGTCAGAGAGGTCACGTCGTGCACCTGAGAGGTACATGTTCTTGACTACTCAACAAAGGGACATATTGTTGTTAGACAACGATGAGCCTAAGACCTATGAAGAAGCGATGGTGGAACCAGACTCTGAGAAATGGCTTGAAGCCATGAGATCCGAAATTGAATCCATGCATAGTAATCAAGTTTGGAACTTGGTTGATCCACCTGATGGTGTTAAAACCATTGAGTGCAAATGGGTTTTCAAGAAAAAGATAGACATGGATGGAAATGTTCACATCTATAAGGCACGATTGGTGGCAAAAGGTTTCAAACAAATTCAAGGTGTTGATTATGATGAAACTTTTTCGCCCGTCGCAATGCTAAAGTCTATTCGGATCATTCTAGCGATTGCTGCATATTTCGACTATGAGATATGGCAAATGGATGTCAAAACAGCTTTCCTTAATGGAAATCTGAGTGAGGATGTGTACATGACACAGCCCACGGGTTTTGTCGATCCACAATCAGCTGGAAAGATATGCAAGCTGCAAAGATCCATTTATGGATTAAAGCAGGCATCTCGGAGTTGGAATATTCGTTTTGATGAAGTGATCAAAGGGTTTGGTTTCATCAAGAACGAAGAAGAGCCTTGTGTTTATAAAAAGGCTAGTGGGAGCGCACTTGTATTTCTGATTTTATATGTGGACGACATATTACTGATCGGAAATGACATTCCTATGCTCGAATCTGTTAAGTCTTCATTGAAAAATAGTTTCTCTATGAAAGACTTAGGAGAGGCGGCATATATTCTGGGCATCAAGATCTATAGAGATAGATCAAGAAGGCTAATTGGATTATGTCAAGATACATACATTGACAAGGTGTTGAAAAGGTTCAACATGCAGGACTCTAAGAAAGGTTTCCTACCGATGTCACATGGTATAAATCTTAGCAAGAGTCAGTGTCCTAGTACACCTGATGAGCGGGATAAGATGAATGCGATCCCATATGCTTCAGCTATTGGGTCCATTATGTATGCCATGCTTTGTACACGTCCAGATGTCTCGTATGCTTTAAGTACTACGAGTAGATATCAATCGGATCCAGGTGAAGGTCACTGGATTGCTGTAAAGAACATCTTGAAGTACTTGAGAAGAACTAAAGATGTGTTCCTTGTCTATGGAGGTGAAGAAGAGCTCGTTGTAAATGGTTACACTGATGCTAGCTTCCAAACTGACAAAGACGATTTCAGATCGCAATCTGGATTTGTGTTCTGCCTAAATGGCGGTGCGGTGAGCTGGAAGAGTTCCAAGCAGGAGACGGTTGCTGATTCTACACCGGAAGCCGAGTACATTGCAGCTTCTGAAGCTGCTAAAGAAGCTGTTTGGATCAAGAAATTTGTTTCCGAGCTTGGTGTGATGACTAGTGCCTTCAGTTTGATGGACCTCTACTGTGATAATAGTGGGGCCATTGCACAAGCCAAGGAGCCTAGATCTCACCAAAAGTCCAAGCACATTTTACGGCGTTTTCATCTCATCCGCGAGATAGTGGAGAGAGGCGATGTAAAGATATGCAAAGTACAAACGGATTTGAACATTGCAGATCCGTTGACAAAACCGCTTCCCCAGCCAAAGCATGAGGCTCACATTAGGGCAATGGGTATTAGATACCTACATGGTTGACTCTAGTGCAAGTGGGAGACTGTTAGTGATATGCCCTAGAGGCAACATGGAGATGTTATATATATCACATGCTATGTTTATAATGTATTGATTTGTTCCTTGAAATAGACATTATCATTGTTGATCAATGAGTATGTGACTTATTCATGAGACTCTTAATGTCAAATATTGCTATTTCTAAATGATCCCTGATCATATATCATATGAGGAACAAATATGATTGTAATATCAGCATATGTATTGATTGATGATCATGTCTCATGGATCATGGTATGGAGATACCAAATCAATAATATGAACATATGTTAGTGAACATATGTTGGATAGACCCGCCATGAGATACTGCAGAGATTTCATGTGTCATCAGTTAGTCTCAAGTAGTGTTTATGTAGAGTCCTTACACTTGAGATCATCATGGTTCCCAACATACGTAGTAGCTTATTTTGGGACTACTAAACACTACTCCGTAACTGGGTAGTCATAAAAGTGGTCTTCGGTTTGCTATGAAACATGTAGTGGGATATGACTGATCAAGATAGAATTTGCCCCTCCTTATGGAGAGATATCTCTGGGCCCCTCGAAGTAATGGATTATGGAAGTGCATGGCCATGCTACGGTGATTGAGGTGTCAATCACAAGTTTGTAATCCATCACAGGATCGAGAGAGTGATTGAGCTATTAAGAGGATGACACAAGTCTCGCCTTGAGCTCAATCGATATCGTGAGGCAAAGGGATTTGTACATAAGGACATTACAGGTTCAGCCGATATGATCTTTACGTATATCTTGGGGCTAATATGCCTTGCTAGAGGCCGCTATTAACAGGGTGACCAGAAAGGCGTTTCTGGGTCGTGACAAAATATACGTGAACCTACAGGGTCACACACTTAATGGGTTGGAACACTTATTCGAATATGATTCGAATATGGGCTCGATTCGGATAGAGATCCGAGTAGACTCTTACTGGGCCTCAGTCCACGAGGCCCGAGTAAGGTGGTCTATATATAGGGAGGCGAGGGGCTGAGGAGTTGAACGTGTGTTTTCTGTTAGCCTCGAGCAAAACCCTAGCCGCCACCTTCCGAGCCAAACCCTAGCCGCTCACGAGTGCTAGTACACTCGAGATCGGTGTTTCAGCCCCGGACGTGTGGATACCCGTAGAGGCGCTGCTCGTTGCGGCGTTGATCGGCCGGAGATCGACTACTTCCACTACTACCTCGACGCGCGCGTGGTTGGACCGGCTTCTCCAACTCTTCCTCCGCTGCACTGCGCGTCTAGTGGTAACGATCCATGATCCCTTCTTTCGCATGATGTCCTGGTGTGCGCGGTAGAAATTTTTTATTTTTGCTATCGTAGCCTACGCGTACTCCTTCAGAGTGTGCCCCTCACAGGGCAAACCCTCACCCTAGGACATCCTATCTCATATATATTCAATAGCCACCGCCGTTTAGGGTGGGTTTTGCTTAGATTATTCTGTCTTTGAACAGTTTCGCCGTTTATCGGTTTGTAAGACCCCAACTTCGAGAGTATAATCATTCATCTGTAAGTTGAGTTGCAATGTACCTTGTTCTTGCTTGTGTTCTTCGATTCGCATGCAGGGATTAGCCTTCGTGGTGAGGTCAACCGGGCAGCGCACAGTTGATAACAAGAGGAGACGTGGTGCTGCGATTGCAGGGTTCGGATCTTGGTGATCAAAAGCCGGATCGTGAGTGTCAATTCTCCACCAAATCGAGAGTTATCCACACCTAACAAAAGATTGGGTACCCCGTTGCCATCACATACCCACGGAGCAATGGGCAGGTCGTGCGTGCTAATGGCATGGTCTTACAAGGTATCAAGGCCAAGATATTCGACCGAATACAGCCATATGTAGGGTGGTGGGTACAAGAACTCCCATCTGTTCTCTGGTCTCAAAGAACCATGGTTAGTCAGGCAACAGGGCAATCCCCTTTCTTTCTGGTCTATGGTGCTGAGGCTATGTTACCAACCGGGTTAGTGTTCGGCTCTTCGTGAGTTTGGGCCTACTCAGAAGATAAATCCAACGAAAACCGACTGGTTCAACTCGATCAGTTGGAGGAAGCTAGGGACATCGCAATCATCTAGTCGGCAAGGTATCTGCAAGGCCTGCGTCGTTATCACAGTCGGAATGTCCATGGCCGCGCCTTTTTGGTCAGTGATCTCATCCTAAGAAAAATACAAACCACCAAAGACAGGCATAAACTATCCTCCTTGTGGGAAGGGCCGTTTATTACCGCTGAGGTGACTCGGTCGAGCACCTACCGACTGAAGACGGTGCCCTAGTCAGCAACTCATGGAATATAGAGCAGTTACGTCCTTTCTATACCTGAGTTTTGTACTTTCTCACATGCATATGTATAAATTTTTTCTCTGACTCACTACATCGCTTGTTTCAACCAAGTAGTAAGTCGGGGGCTACATGTATTATATGTGCTTTGTTAACAACATACGAGCTTGTTTTATCCAAGTTATGAAGTTTTACAACGATTATGTTATGTTTGCCCAAGTATAGCTTTTTGAGATGAACGATTTTTGTTAAGTTCCTATCGATCAACTCGGCACAGACTATATAGTCGGGTAAAGCTAATGATAACTAAGGAAAACCAAGAACTCGGCAGCATTGTACATATATTTACACATGACTTTACAAAAGCTTTATACACACTGACTGCATAATGGTTTGTTCTTACATTCCCAAGTCCTTTGTGATCGCCTCTGCAGTCAACCTCTCCTGGGTAATCAACTCCAGTGCTTCCTTAGGAGTTGTCTCTTCAGCAAACTCCTCATCGATGGCCTCAAGGTCCACCCTAGGGTAGATCAACCTGGTCATGGAAAGGGTCTAGGTCACTCCAACAGCAACACGCACATCCGAGTACTTTTTCAAGATACTCGGGGCTTGGTTAAGGCACGTCTTCACCTGGGAGACTGTACTAGAGCTGGTCCCAATGTGGTGAGAATCCATAATGTCAAGGAGCCCTTTCACGGATTCGGCAAGAATTTCCTGTGACTCCTTGATGACATTAATCTCCTCTGCAAAGGCTTGGAATTGGGTTTGGGCATTGGCTCTTGAAGCTGCTCAGATTCATTGGCAAGTATACTTGTTAGCCAAAGTTGCAGTCAGTGTAACAAGAGGATGTGGGCACCCCGGAAGTGCATTATGGAGAGTAATTATTATGACAATGCAAAATATCTAGATGGATGGAGTCTCGAATAAAAACCAATTAAGTACAGTAACCATCCATCCTCATCGCAGTCTTGCCATAATCTTTACCCACTCACAATACAAATCCAACGCGCCGAATTCAGAAATAAAGAGATATTTGGAGAGTTGATTCACCAGTCCCAAACGGCGAAGTGTGCCCGTCAAACCACACGAAGATGGCGACCAAACACGATACATACTTCTAGGGACATGGTCTACCGTTGAACCAACATCCATGCATCTCATCATTTCTAAATTCATACTCATGTTCAGCTAGTCCCCAGGAAAGCGACTAGCCTCACACTTTCATCGCAAGCAATTGATAAACATCACAAGTACTCTAAATATGGATAAACGAGCAGCAGAGTTATAAATATTACATAGAGGGTTCACACCCTAATTCATCACAAAGTGACACAAAAGATAGCAGCGGAAAATATAAACGTAAAAGATAAAACCAGTGGTGCCATACCAAACCACAGGGCAACCGATTGGGGATAGAGCATAACTTCAACTACACATTATCCTCGCCACCCTCGGTGGGATAATAGTAGACCACATCAATGTCGTCGTTGTCCTCACCTGAAAGATGCAGCATGAGTACACAAGTACTCAGCTAGACTTATACAATAATAATAGAATAAAGGAGTAATGCTAGTCTCTACATCAAGGAGTATGGCTATGTCAATCTGATTTTGCATAAAGCTGATTTTATTGAGCAAGTAATACATTTAAAACATAAGCATTTGTGAAATAGCTCAATCTGAAAATTTAGGACATCAAGCTTATAGTTCTGAAATGGAAGTAAAAATGAGCACAATCCCATGCTCTAACATCAACAATGGGCCACCATTGCCCAAAATTATTATGCTACACAAGCATACCATCTTTCATGGCTAAAACCAAGCCATATTTTACATCAAGGCCTTTTATATAAATCCATCCATCCATGACTATCCTAAGTCATGGTATAACAATATAATCCCATAACCACATATCCCAAGTTGGATGCTAACATGAGTAACTAACACATCAAGTGGTCGTCCTGTGACCGTGGACACGGCTATTCGAATAGTTCTTACTTTGATCAGAGGTGTACATCTTTACCTAAATGATGTGATAGAAGCCAAACGGCTACACTCTAGTTTGATCCGTACCTGCCGGTACCCACACTCTACACATTGAGTGCGGACTAGAGGTCACAACAGAACCTTTTGCACGCTTAGCCCCAACCACCTAAACCACGTCTGGGCCCCCGATGACTTAGTCGTGCGTGTGTGATGACTAAGGTGGGCTCACCGTCGCGGGAGGCACCTCCGGCCAAAGCCAGGCACGCTCGAGGCCCTCCAAAGGAAATCCCTCCTCATGATTGACGGACGGGCGTAGATGGCCACAGCCTCCCGTGCTACTTAGTTATGCCGTCCCATACCGGCGTGTGGAAGTACGTAGGGTGCTTGAATAGAGGTCAACATGTTCGGTCCTTAACGACCCAGATGGAGCTACGTGCATCGGGGAAACACCATCCCTTCATCGCCCTATCATCCGTCCAAGTCAAACATATTCTTAATTATAAATCAGAAGTTATTCTTTTCAGATTTTAACCCATCCATTCGCATTAACTAGTTTTGAACCGATATCTCCATCTATCGGATTTTTCTAAGTCTAGAACTAAGCATGGCTAAACATTCGGTAAAATAAAAGTATCCCAAAGTCCTTAGTTAGTGGTGACAAGGCAACAACATGGAGTCAATAACCAAGGAATGGAAATGCATACAATTGGGTAATATAAACTCTACCCATTATTCCCATTTTAACAAGACCGAAACATGCATATAGATATTTCCTTCGCAAACAAATCAATTTATGGAAAATATAGGTTCAATATGCTTAGATGCTTGCTTAGTAGCTTGTTTAGATGCTTGCTGGTTCCGACAAAATTTGGTTCACTGAAATTTGATTTAAAAAGATTTATTTATAAATTTCTCAAGTTTGTAAAAAGAAAGGGTTAGAAATTATTTAGGCTTATGTTGGGAGGTAGTTTTATCAAATACAAATTGTCCACAGTAAAGGTTACAATTTTCTGAGTTAAACAAAAGTGGTTTCACATTTTTAGCAATTAGGATGAATTTCCTAGAAATTTATAAACTTCTAGGTTATAAAGATGTATATAATAGATATTTCCATTTTTAGAGAAAAATTCTACATAGAAGTTCTCACTTTTTATTTTACAAAATTAAAGAGAACATTTTTATGAATCCATAGAAATTTGGTTCACCTCAAAAGGAGTTATAATGCATTTTATAGAAATTTTCCATGTTCCTAGGCACAAAATAAGTTACTTTTGCTTCATATTATTTTATGGATATTTTCTGTATAGAAGTGGTCATATTTTATTTGACAGGATTAAAGTTCACAAGTTTATAGAACCAAAAAAATTTGTTTCACTCAAAAATGAGTTAAAGTGAAAAAGATATGGATTTACAAAGTTTAACCATTTTTCTATTGTAAAATAAATTCCTTAATCTTTTTCCTAATTCTTTCTTCTTTTCTCTTTTCCTCCAGCTCGGGCCCACATGCCAGCAGCACAGAACAGGGCAGGCGCAGCCAGAGCGGAGGCGGCGAGCTTCTCGGCGGTGGCGACGACGATGGCGGCGTCGGCTCGGGTGGTGGCCAACAGAGAAAAGAAAGAGGGAGACGAGGCAAAGCTGTCGGTGATCTTCTCATCGCCGGTGGTGGCCGGAGCTAGGCTGGCGAGGGGCGCAGGCGGCGGAGTGGTTCGGGTCGATGAGGCCAATTGAACTACAGTTTGTTTCTAGCTGAACCAAAGCACGTTTTAGCGTCTAAGGGGTACCAGAACGCTCACCGTGGGTTGTGCTGGTCTTGGCAAGGCTGGAATAGCAACGGCGACGGCGGAAGTAGTCCGGCGGCGGCGAAATCCTTTGGGCTTGCATCATCGGCCTTCTCCCGGGGTAGTGCGACAAAACCGAGTTGCCGAAAAGGTTAGAGACCTCGTGGAGATGGGCTCAGTGCAAGGAATCAGATGGAGGTTCACCAGAGAGGATGAATCGGCGGTGGCGGATCTTGGCCGGAGAAGAGGAAGACGACGGCCGATCGCGAGACTTGGGGCTTCGCAGTCCAATTCCTTCGGGCTCTAGGGTCCTGGGGTTGAGACGACACTGGCGGCGAGGTGCTTCGGGCTGGGATCGCCGGAGCTCGCCGGAACGGCGACAACTCGAGGGCGGCGGTTCTGTAGCGCAGAGACAAAGCACGGCGGCGACACGGCGGCTCTGACCAACTGACCTAGGGCAGCCAAGTGCAAAAATGGAATGATTAAAACTTGTAAATCACGTTCTCGTGGTTGAGAAAGGGTGGAACTCACCGGATCTAACTCGGGCTCAACCAAACACCTTCGGTAGAGGATAAGATGGGGTTGCCGTCGGGGATCCTTGGGGTCTCCGTGGGTTTCTCCGGTGGGAACGTGAAGAGGATGAGAAGAAGAGATGGCTGGCGTGTTTTGAGGCGAAACGGCCGAGGTTTCCTAGAGATGTGCTTGCCCAGGCTGCTCTGTATACTATGAGAGGGAGGAAGAAGGAGGCAGTGACACGTTTGCATGCAGCTGCTGAGTTGTATCCATTGCACAGTAGTCAAGGTGGGTCCCATATGTAAGACAATATTTTTCTACACATAATTGGCTAGGTTTACTCTATGACTTGTGGGTCCAAGAAGTTAGTTCCTAGGGAGAAGAGAGGAGTATGGGTAGGAATGTTGGTGCAACACACTGTCCCATGCTGTGCTATGGCTTACAAGTGGGCCAGGTCTTGAGGGTCCCACTGGTTAGTGACTTGAAAGAGGAGAAACCTCTAGAAGCTAAGTCTTGTGAGCTGTCCAACATGCAGTCTTGGTATTACTGTTTTACTAGGTTAATCAGGAGCATAAATTATGGGAAAAATATTGGAGGTAGAGAAAGATTAACCTGCTGACCAATTTTCAGGGTTAGAAGTGGTCTGGCTTGTCTTTGGTGAAAATGCAAATTAGGCATAATGGTCCAGTTTTTCTGCAGTGCAATATATGTCCCTAGGGCTTTGCTCTTATTATTTTATGTGATTTCTTTGGGAATTAAATTAATCCAAAATTACTGGTGATAGGGTTCATGTTGGCACACACTTTGGCAAAAGGGCTCTGTCTAATTAATCTTCATTTTTATTTGGTGAATTTTAGAATTATACCTATTCATTTAAGCTAGCTTCCTAGTTTTGCTGATTTGAGGGATTTTATTGAAGTACCAAATGAAGTGATAAAATCATGTAAAATTTACAGTAGATTTATTATGTGGAAAAGTGTTCACAGGAATTTTTCCATGATTTTATGTTTGACTAATCATCTTTAGAAAATCCATAGATTATAAAAATGCATAGGTCAAAGAAAAGGACCCAGGCTGAATTTTGTTTGAACTTTTAAGGGGTCTGAACCATTGAAATAAATTCTGAAAAAATTATATTGATTCATGATAAATAAACTAGTATTTGAATAAATTATTTCCCACATATGCTTTTGCTCAATTTGATGCACATTTTGGTAATGTTTGGTTTTTGCCGATTAGGGTTTAATTACCGAGAGTTTGAAAATATTTGCAAACTTTAATATCGCATGAAGTGACAATGCAAGAATTTAATTTGTGCACTCTAATGACAGTAGGTCATAACCCTAATTACCTAAAATTAGATTTAGGGCTGTGACAGAGGATTGGTTAAGGTTATTGTCAAAGGGAAGGCTTACTTGCATAGTCGGCCTCTACTTCAGCTTTAGCCTTCTCTAGTTCAGCTTTAGCCTTTTCAACTTTCTTCAGCTCAAGTTCCTGTTGTCTTTTCTCCTCTATCTGGGTCTTCAACTTGGCTTCGAAGGATGTACATCAGAATAGTCAAGAACTCGAGATTACAGTTAGGACTCAACCGGGCAGTCGAGAAACAACAAAGCTGGAGAAATATACTTGGGATTTATTCGGGAAGACAAATACATGAGACTTACTTCTGATCTTCTTGGCTAGAGCCCACTTCTCATACCTGAACTGGTCAACTGCTCCCCTTAGCCAAGTCTCCCTCTTCTGACTAGACCGTTCCAGGTTGGCCTTGGCGGCTTGGAGCTAGACCAATCGTTGGAGATATGGGGCGAGCTAGGTCAAGTCCTTGTTCACTTTTTCTGAACAGTCGACTATCTTCTGCTCGGAGCAAAAATAGAACAAAATAGAGTCAAGAGGCAGAGAACCAATGCAAGGAAGATTGTCAAGAACTCAGTATGGCGGGAGTCATACCTGGACTCCCCGAGACGCGGAGATTGCAGCATGAAGAAGAACTTCGCACTCCCTCTCCACTGCCTCCTCATCATGCTTGTAGCTTTCCGCGACTCCCTCAGGGGATACCTAGTGGAATATTCTCGAGAACCTGCGGGGAGGGGCTTCAAGTCTAGAGAGATCCACTTTGTCTGAAGACGATGACGACATGGATGGCAACAAGGTCCTGGCTCCTGACTCGGCAACTACTAGGGCTTTAGGGACTCGCTCAGGGCCTGGAGCAACGGCTTCAATGCTCACCCCTTGGTCAGCCGGCACTAGCGGTCCTGCTATCGGGACAGCTTCAGTTTCTACAACTGAGGTAGTCATCGGCTCAGCAGATGATCTTGTTGGTGTTGGCTCGGCTGGGGCTGGCTCAGCAACAGGAGCAATCGATATAGTCTTCTTTAGATCTATGTCTACTAGCCTCTTGCACAATGAGTCAAATATCAAGGTACTACTACACTGATCAAGATTATCAGAAGATTCAAGATTGCCTACCTCTTGGAGGACTTGAACCTCCATGAGGAGGCTCCAGATGTTGGCGGTGGAGAGCCACTGGCGGTCGAGCTAGTCCGCGCGGTAGTCGGCAGTGGCGCTTTGCTCTTGGTTGGCCCAGACTCTGGTACGGCCGATTGGGGCGTCGAAGCACTCGGTGGCGCCGCTCTTTGGCTCAACGTTGCTAATCTCGTACTCGGCGGCACCAGCCTTAGGCTCGATGTTGTTGAGCTTGGTGGTGTTGGTCTCGGGCTTGGAGAAGATGGCCTTGGACTCGGTGGCCTAGGAGCTACGCTGGTGGTATCTTTTATCTTCAGGCTCCTGGCTGCGGCACTCGGCTTGCTAGCTCTCTTCTTGCCCGGGTCCTCGACAGGTTTCTTCCTAGCTCTCTTGGAGCTGGGCTGGGCAACAGAAGGACTCAATGGCCTCTTCTTCGATATGGTGGCCGACAAAGTTTGGGAGTCATCATCAAACTCCTCACATTCCTACAAGTGATTCAAGCAACATACATCATACATTGCAGGGAAATCCAGGATATGCATCCACAAATGTTCATCATAGATGGATAGCAATTCAACAATCAGCATTTCAATATTACCTCTGGACGAGGCCTTTTTTGGCTATAAGCCGCAGTGGTGCGCTCTGCATCTTCAGTCTCAACCACCCCGTTGGCGAAATAGCTGAGCAAGATATCAGTCACCTTGTGCTTATCAGTCAAATCTGGGTATTCTCGGCTAGGATCATCCTTGCCCTTGTAATCCTAGCCGACATGGCTTCTTAGCTTCAATGGCTTGATGCGGCGGTTCAGGAAACATTTGGCTACCTAGGGACCAGTCAATCCAGAGCTCTTCTGCTTGTCAATTTTGTCAATCAACAGATATACTTGGCCCATCTCCTCAAAACTTGACACAGACGACCAGCTGGGCAAGACCACTGGAGACAGACCAGTGAAAAGGGGCAGAGAGGGTTCAAGATAAGAGCAATAGAACCATTCTCTATGCCAGCCCTTAAGGGAGGTTTTCAGAGGAACATGGAGATAAATCTTTTTCATTTCGTTCCTAAGCTGGAGATCGACTCCCCCTATCACTTGGACTTGTTTTTGGAGGGTTGAGGCTTGATGTGGAACAGATATCTAAACAGATTGAAATGGAGCTTCACACCCAAAAAGCATTCACACAGAGTTGCAAAGATAGATATTTGCAAGATGGAGTTGGGATTCGGATTCACCAACTCTAGCTGGTAGAAGGAAAGAAGTTGGCGTAGAAAATCCGAAGAAGGAAGAGCAAGACCCTAGTCAAAGAAAGAGGTGAAGACTATAGTCTCACTAGATTGGGGTGCCAGAATTTATTCCACTTCAGCCGAACGCCAATGGATGACTTCACGGCTCTGCAATCTCAGCAATTTTTCTAGATACTTCAATTTTGTTGAGCCACAGTCTGACATCGGCTAGGTCTCAGCAGATACCTCTAGGATTTCTGAAGCTCTCGGCATGGCTAGAGGCGAGGAGATTTGGGGGAAATGCAATTGGAGCTTGGATTTGATGCAGTGGAGCGAAATCGCCCGAGTTTCGAGAGGGAAGAGCTAGCAATGGTGAACCCTAGCGAGGCAAGGTGTGGAATTTTGGCACGGAAGTTGGAAGATGAAGCGATTAGTGGATTGGAGAAGATGAGGGAATCTTTTCTCTCTCCCCCTGCCTTTATAGAGCCTGTGCTGATAAGTGGGCTTGGGCCTACAAATTCGGTACTGGTCCACAAGATATAAGTTTCTATAGTAGCACTCTCTATTTGGGCCGCTCGCTGGCTGTGTTAAAATCACAGTGCTGGTGCTACTCACAAAAACCGATCAAATAATCAGATATGCTTCATGCTAAGCCTACAGCTGGGTGTATACATTTGGGTATCTGCATTATTTACCAGGTATTGAGGATATATCCTTATAAGGATCGACGGCTGGTCTCCATTAAAATTGGGGATGCAGGTATCTCTCAAGTACACCTGACCACGTATTGGGTTAAAATCCATAAAGTGGTACTCGGCTTACATGCTTAGCCATTATTTGCCATGAGCAAAAATCATTCCAGCTGACATGATGCTGAAGAGTCTCATATACCAGTAGTATACTACTCGGGAAAAACTACAAGGTTAAAGATCTTTGACTTTATATTTAATTGTTTCACAATTAAGCACAAAGTCAGGGGCTACACCTATTCGGTGCACACTATTTATATTTCTACATGGAGCCCTTCATAGCCTCACTACCAGCTAACATGAAGCAGGACTCGGGAGAAGGAGCACTCGGACAAAGAGTACTCGGGAGCAATGCACTCGGGAATTCCTCACCGTGAAGGATGAGTACTCGGCATCAGCTGTGACTGAACTATGAAAGTCTCAGGGGCTGCTATGGAGGCCATGGGCCCCGGGTACCTCATGACAAGCATATGGGCCATTCGGACAGAGAATGGGCCTAGCCTTGTAATTAGGGATATGATGGAACTTGGCAGACTTAACCTTGTACGATAGGGAAAATACAGTCCTAGTCGGGCACGTTATATCTCTAGAAGGAGATCCCTTGGTCATAGTCCAACTGGGACTCCTACTTTGTAACCCTATCCCCCAGTATATAAAGGGAGGCAGGGCGCCCCCTGAGGGCAAGTTCACAAGAATCACCATCATACATCCTCAAAGGAAATACACGACAACTGGACATAGGGTATTACCTCATCTTGAGGGCCTGAACCAGTATAAACTCTTTGTGTTCCTTTGTAGTCTACCGAGTTTCGATCCAACAAGTAGCCCTATATTCTTATTGCCAGTGTAAAACATCGACATGATGGATTCGAAAGGACACACAGAATTATACTGGTTCAAGCCCTTGGGGTGAGGTAATACCCTACTTCCAGTTATGGTGTATTGCTTTGGCTATATGTGAAATAATCTCTAGTGAGATTGTGATGTGCCCTGGGGGCTCCCTACCCCTCCTTATATACTGGAGGGATGGGGATTACAGGGTAGAAAACCCAATCGAATAGACCAAGGGCTTTCCTTATCAGTACACTTATCAGTACATAAAGTATCTGGCTAGGACTATATCCCTTTCCTTGTCATGAAAGGTAATATGAAGCCGAGTCCTATTATATCTCTAATTGTAGGGACCAGCCCACCCTCTATCCGAGTGGCCATAATTGCCTTCCTTGAGGTACCCGGGGACCATGGCCTCTACAGCAGCCCCTAAGACCTTCATAATTGAGTCACAGCTGATATCAAATACTCATCCTCCATGGTGAAGAATTCCCGAATGCATTGCTCCCGAGTACTCATTGTCCAAGTGCTTCTTATCACAAGTCTTGTTTTATGTCAGCTAGCAACAAGGCTATGAAGGGATTCATGGAAATAGATGAATAGTGTGTGCCGAATAGGTGCACCTATTAGGTGTAGCCCCCGACTTTGTGCTTAATTGAGAAACAATTAAACATAAAGTTAAAGATCATTAACCTTTATGCCTTTCCTAAGTGATATGTTTCTCAGAAATTGGACTCTTCAGCCAACGATTGACCGAAATTTTGCTCATGGTAATTTGGCTAAGCATGTAAGCCGTGGATCAGTATGGACCCAAGCCCAATGCGTGATGAGGTGTACTAGAGAGATAACTACATCCCCAATTTTAATGGAGACCAGCTATTGATCCTTATAAGGATATATATCCTCAATACCTTAAATAATTAAGATACCCAAATGTATATACCCAGCTATAGGCTTAGCATAAAGCATATATGATTATTTAATCGGTTCTTATAAAATAGCACCTGTATCATGATTTTAATGCAACCAACGGGCGAACCAATAAGGCATGCTATTTAAGAACTCATATCTTCGGCCTACTACCAAATAAGCTGGTCCAAATCGACCTACCTAGCGCAACCCTATAAAATCTGGAGATTTTGATCATTGCTCAACCTGCTCATTGCTCTGTGGTGTGCCACCGAAGCGTAGCAGATTTTGATGCCAAAATCGTTGGAGAAATCCTCAAATATGCCGCCCATGAAATGAGTGCATTGCCCATAATGATGCGATTGGGGACTCCACATCTGTAGATTATACTCAGTATGATCTCTTTTGCCCAGGCCACAGTTATGGTAGCAACAGGTCTGGCCTCAATCCACTTTGTAAACTTGTCCACCACGATGAACAAATGTGTAAACCGTTTTGGCGCCTTCTTGAACGGCCCGACCATGTCAATCCCTCAGACTACAAAGGGCCATGATATTAGGATAGTATGCAACTCTTGTGTTGGTAGGTGAGTTTGCCGAGCGAAAAATCAACATTCCTTGCAGGACCGGACGAGTGCTTCAGCATCGGTAACCGTAGTCGGCCAGAAGAATCCTTGTCTGTAAGCCGTTCCAACTATCATTCTGAATGTAGTGTGGTTGCCATAGATGCCTGAGTGGAACGATTGCAAGATCTAGTTGCCCTCTTGTTAACGCCAAAATTTGGTAAGGCCCTATGTCAGATTCGGTCAAAGGGGAAATTGTAGTCAACTGGCGAAAATTGATCTAGAAGAGACCGATTCCGGGAGGGAGCCGTGAAGACCGCTGTTTGGCAGTTATTTACTGTACCCATTAATTAGGCAAGTGTTTATCTTTAGGAAACCTGACCTCGTGTCCGGTCAGGCCTTGTTAAAGTTTTCTGTTATAATTAGGAAGTCATGTACCGTGTCCAATAAGGACTCGTGTAACTCGGGGTATAAATACGTACGCCCGGGGACCTTGTAAATCATCTCTCGATCAATCAAATTCGGCGCATCGCCACCCTTTTGGACGGGTTCTTACTTCTCGAGCCGGGCTACATTGGTTAGGTCTGAACTCCTGCGAGAGGGTAAGACTCGTCACCCCTTACCCAGGTGTATCTATTCTGTCTACGGCTGCATCAGTTAAGTTTGATCTCTTAGGCCGGGTAGATATATCACATCACGCGTGCATAGTTTTTATCGGCTTACTGGGTGTAGTTTATCATCAGTTTGTGCTGCATCGGTTCGGTCCGACCTACTAAGCTGCCTGATAAGTTATTCCTGCTAGGTTGATAGATTTTGTGCAAGCGTCTTATCGGAATGCATAGCCGATAAGTTATCATATTTTACATCACAGTTGCATTAGATCTATTGGCTAGAGGTTCTTTTATTATTATCAATCTGTGCTGCATCAGTTAAGTTTGAACTACTAGATTGATAATAATAGATTTGTCCTTGATAAGCCGATGGGTGTTTATGCGATGTTTTATCGGAGCGTATAGCCGGTAAGTTATCTTTTAAAGCCAACTGTACTTATTTATTATTCTGCTTATCTACTTTATCATCGGCTCCTAGCCGATGTCCACATATTATATTGGCAGTCGGCTAGCTTATTGTTTGTTTATATTATCATCTACTCTATCATCGGCTCCTTAGCTGATGGCTGGTTTATTATCTGTTTATAGTATCATCCATGCTACCATCGGCTTCCTGGCCGATGTGCAAGTGCTACTGGTAGTCGGGCAAGTACTCGGGAACGGCCACGAGCGAGGACCCGGGCGCGGGCACGACCAAGGACCCGGGCGCGGGCACGAGTGACGACTCGGGCGCGGGCACGAGCAGGGGCCCAGGCACGGATGCCTATTTACTTTATCACTGGCCGATTATCACTTCGGCAATCGGCTGGTTTACTATTCACTTATATCATCATCGGCTTCTAGCCGATGTGCAAGTTACTATTGGCTATCGGCTGACAGGATTATTACTGGCCGATCAGTTTACTGATCTAACTTTTTTCTCCTTGTCAATTGTGGGGTCAAATTGACTGGCACGTCTGCGAACCTCAAATATTTTAGGACCTGCACTGGAGCTAAGCAGATCTCCTAGGCCTTCGCGTGTCTCCCAGACGCCGGACGGCCCCCGGCGAGTTTTCAGCGTCAACACCTCTTCAGTTGTGATGAAGCACATGAGAACTTCGAATGCGCTTTGACAATATAGGTCTTCTCCGACTACGATAAAGCTTTTACTCTGTCATTGAACTTGCTCGGCTTTGTTGCGCTTTTCTGGGAGTTTGTCTCCTAGTAGGAATCAGATGATTGGACTCCTCCAGTCCTCAAATTTATTAGCACCTCCGTAGGTTCCAGTTTGCTGCAGCCTCCGACTGTACGGGTTCTGGCTTCTTCTTGATTGAAAGCTTCAGTAGTGAGTTCTTTCCTTGTTTTGGCCTAATTGGTACCTGAATGCTGCACTAGCACATGATTCGATAAGCGACCCTCATGGGGCGTACCCTACCCAACAGAGTTGTGGCCAAATAAGGTACTCGAACCTCGCATTAGCATAGGATTCGGCTGGTGACCCTCATGGGGCATACCCTACCAAGCAGAATGATACCCAAGCCCTGACTAGTGCCGGAGGTCAGCTGTTGGCCTACATGAAGCGTACCAAGGCAAAGGTGACATCCGTGTCCCGATTGGCGTGAGTACTCGGTCAATAGCCCTCATGAAGCATTCTGAGTGATTCTTGAAGTGTTCCACTCCAAGTGTATCTTGGCAGACTGGTCCAGCCCCCAAGCGTAGGAGATAGGCTCATAACCATGAGTTCATGTTACGCGTATCCGGAACTGGCCCTGTATTATAATCATATCGGATGAGTAGCATCTGATGAAGAAAATAATCACCCAATGAAAATTTATGTATTTTACAACATATGTAAATATGTGTTCCTCCTCTTATTGATTTTAATTTTCCCGAGTAGTTGACTCCTTACGTTTAAACACTCTACTTGACTAGTCATAGCCCCCAAGCACTAGGAGTCGGCTCATGGCTCTTTCCTAGACATGCGTTTGGGTGACTCGAGTTTGTCTTTCATGGAGCAGTGCTCCAGGATCAGAATTTATGCTACTTGAGTACTTTTGCAACCATTAAGACAAAAAAACAGAAAGTGCATCATCTGCACCTATTAGGTGTAAGCGGCTGCGGCATTGTCAAGGCCGAGTAAGGAATTGACGATCTCATCCACCCTAGATCCAATCCTGACTGGTGTTAAGCCGTATCTGAGTCAAACCATTGGGAAGTAAGTTGCCTCCAGCCCCGTCTAGATGAGAATATCATATAAAGGAGAAAATATTTATCAGAAAGCGACTTAGCTGTTCGGAATTGCACAAGTTGGGAGTGGGGGTGACATTTGATGAGGATCTACATAGCTCCTCTCATTCTTCTACTATTACTGCTCTAGATCCACCTATCTCCAATGCGTACAAAGGCCTTATCACACGAGCACGTGCACGGGAAATTAATAACAAGGTGAATCTATTTCTAAGTACTTCTAATGATGATATTAGTGAGAATAGTTTACTACCTAATAGTTGTACTTTGCTTGTGATCAGGTTTGAGGGAATTGCATCATTGGAGATCAAGGAACAAGAGGAGGAGATTGCTGAACCAATGTTATGTTTGATGGCGCTCAACTCAGAATGGTCCCACGTGAGAACATATTTTTCCATGAATTCTCATCAAGTCTACTTCTGATGAATCAATCAGCATGTGATTTGGAGTTTTCTACACCAAGTTGTGCATGTTTGAATACCTGCTGCATAGGCAGACCCGGTTATGCACGCGAGTTAATGAAGATGCAATGGCCGTGGCTCATATCATATGCTTTGTTGAGATGATGGCCTCCTATTCCAAGACGTTCTATAGGTGGAGAAGGACTTCTTTTGCAAGCCCTACATGGCTTCAAACCTTCCCACACAAGAGAACTAAGGATAAAGTGGAAAATGCGTAATTCAGATTCGGTTTGAGCAGTCAGGAGAGGCCCGGACTAAAACGGGCGTAGATTTGGCATACGGAGTCCGTTTCGGGTGAATGAGTACTTGTTGAAAAGCTTACTTCGAGCCCAATCCAGATTGTACTCATGGGCCTCAAGATTCGGCTTGATCACGTCACAATGGCCAAAACAATTCAACGATTGTAATCTGTTGTTTCTAGATTGAATCCTAGTTTATCTCCTAGTATTAGGTTTTTGTATATAAGGCCATGTACTCGACCAAAAAGGTTGGATCACGTTTAATATACACATATTTTTGTAGCAATATTGCTCTTGTTCTTCTCCTAGGGTTTGTGCCGCCGCCACCAAACTAGAGAGGGGAATTGGGAGTTTCTGCCATCGATTGTTCTTGCTTTTCCTTTCAGAGAATTGAGGGAGCAATAGATCCACTTTTGCATGGTCGAGTGGATCATCTCTTGCATGTGGTTTTGTGAATTCGTGGTGAAAGGTGTGCTGCAAGGGTAGCACGTTGCTCATCCTCTTCGTTGATTACACAATGTATCCAGATTCTACGTCGAGAAGGTCGGGCACCCCGTATCAACATCCTTGTTTGATCTTTTGAGCCCCTGAGCATGTCACTTGTTGTTCTGATAAGCTTAAGTTCTAGAAGGTCAAGGATGGTTGCGATCGACTGCTGCGATGAGTTCCTCAGATTTCTGCTTGTGGTCCCTTGTTTTTAATGGTGCTGCATCGTCCAACTCATGTCGGTCTCTCTATCGGGGCCTGTCTTTCTGCAACTCAGCCACTACTTGTTGTCCATCTCAAAGAGAGCTTTGACTGTAGTTAGCATCTTCCGAGTGAATTTGGCAATGAATGACATGTCTCTAACTCCCTTATAGAAGGCAGTGATGACGACCTCATCATTTATCTTGGGTATAGAGTTCCTCTTTTCGGAAAAACGCTTGATGAAGTCTCGGTGAGAATCTTTTTCCTCTTGTGGCACTGGTATAGATTGTCCTCGGATGCTGGCCTTTCATACGTACCTTGGAAATTGGACACGAAGTGCTTGTGGAGTTCCCCCTAGGAGCCAATAGATCCTCTAGGAAGTCCCATTAACCACGTTCGTGCCAAGTCGGCTAGGGCAACAGGGAGATAGTTTGCCATGGCCTTGTGGTCGCCTCCAGTTGCTCGGATTGCCAACGTGTATATTGCCAGCCAGTACTCCGGATTGGTCTTGTCATCGTACTTATCTATGTCAGTCGGCTTGAAGCTTGATGGCCAGTCGACTTATTGTACCTTGCGCATGAAAGCTGGAACTCCATCGTTCGAGTGGGGGCTCCGGCTCTGACTGCAATGGCGGAAACACTCATGATGGATGCCAAAGCATTTGTGTTCATCTTCCAGTCGGCGCTATTCATCTTCCTTGTGTTCACGGCATCGAGCATTAATGTCATGGCGCAGATCTTGGTGTAGTCGGTCTCGGGCATCACGGTTGTCATAGTGTCCATCATGTTGATACCGCCATCAATCATTATTGTGGCCTTGTGATCCATGATTGGACTCCAAGTGGTGTTGGTCAAACCCTGTCACTCGGCATCATGCCTCGGTTTATGATGCTGCAACATCTAAAGTCATCTTATTGGAAGGGATTAGCATGTCGCCAGATTCTTGGCATTGTTGCACCGCTGTTGCTATTATCATAGCTTTAATCCTGGCTGTAGTTGGTGTTGCCTGTAGACCAGGTCACAGCTGCAGGGTATCCAGAAGTGTGGTAGTGGCTACAACGTTCTATTGTGGAGTGACGAAGACATCGTGGTCGTCCACTCTGGTCTGGAGGTTTTCTTCCTATGCCACCCACCTAGTCTTGCATAGTCGTGGTTGCAAGCCTCCCATTCAGCTTGAAGGCGTTGGTCTTCTTCCTCCGTTTTCTCACACAGTCGGCGAGCCTCTTCCTCTTGTCGTTCGCGTAGTCGGCATGCATCTTGACTTGGGGTAGAACCCTTGGACACCATGAAGACCTCAGGTGGAGGTGAGAAGTTTCCTGAGTTGCTTTTTGACTGAAAGTCAGAGTCTGAGTACTGGAGCGGTGTGATGATGACCCCAACCTCCCTAGACCCGATCCCGAGCGGCTCTAAGCCATATCCGAGTCGAATTCTAGAAAGTTAGGTTTGTTGCATCAAATTAGAGTTGAAGATGGCTGCAGCGTTGTCGAGTCCAAGTGGGGGATTGACGATCTTGTGTCCCCTAGATCCGATCTCGACCGGCTCAGGGCCATGTCCGAGTTGAACAGTAGGAAAGAGAGTTGCCCCAGGGCTCGTAGATCATGGGTATTACTGAAGCACATTGTTGAATACTGCCACAGTGTTGAGTAAGCCACCTGGTGCGGACTTGGCTTGATCCCTAGCCGACCAGATCGAAATCGAATCGGATAGGGTGAGGTTGCCGAGGTCATCGGCGATGAAGTCGAGGCTGCCGAATCTGATGGCTTGCCGAGAGAGAAGGCGATGCCGTCGACTATAGTGATTCGATCCATCAGGCTAGAGGACGATGATCTTGACGAATCCCCTACCTGGCATAGCAACTGCCGATGTTTTATATCGTCTATATTGAATATAGGGCTATTCGTCGAACCTAAACTCGATGGATTCAAAAGGATACACAGAATTATACTAGTTCAGGCCCTCGTGATGAGGTAATACCCTACTTCCAGTTGTGGTGTATTGCTTTCACTGTATGTGAAATAATCTCTGGTGAGATTGTGATGAGCCCCAGGGGGCTCCCTACCCCTCCTTATATACTGGAGGGTAGGAAACCCAATCGGATATGACCAAGGGCTTTCCTTACCACTACATAAATTATCCGACTAGTACTATATCCCTTGTCTAGCAAGGTAATATGAAGCCGAGTCCTACTCCATCTCCAATTGTAGGGACCAGCCCACCCTTTGTTCGAGTGGTCGTAATTACCTTCCTTGAGGTATCGGGGCCCATGACCTCCACAATGCCATGATGTGAAACGATGAAACCAAGTAGTTTACTAAAAGGTACTCCGAAGGCGCACTTTTCCGGATTTAGCTTCATCTGGAATTGTCAAAGGCTTTGGAAAGTTTCTTCTAAGTCAATAATGAGATTACCTTTGAGCTTGGTCTTGATTACCACGTCGTCGACATATCCCTTTATGTTATGCCCGAGTTGAGTATAAAGACATCGCTGAATAACGCGCTGATATGTTGCACTAGCATTTTTAACCCGAACGGCATAGTGATATAGCAGTATGCACGAAATGGCATGATGAAAGAAGTCTTCAGACAATCCTCCTCCTATAGGCTGATTTGATGATATCCCGATTAGCAGTCAAGAAAACTGAGTAGTTCGCATCCCTCAGGTTAGTCAACCACCTGATCTATTTTGGGTAGACCAAATGGGTATTTGGGACACGCCATGTATCAGTCGGTCTAGTCAACGCACATGCGCCATTTACCATTTTTCTTCTAGACCAAGACTGGGTTTGCAGCCAATTCGGGTAGTAGACATCCTTTGGAGCTTGGTGATCTCCTCTCAGATAACATCTTTGCAGTCTTGTGCGAATCGATGTATTCATTGCTCGATTGGTTTGGCATCCGGCTTAACGTTGAGGGAATGCTCTATCACCTCCCTTGATACACCAAGCATGCCAGAAGGCCTCCAAGCAAATATATCCCTGTTCGTTTGGAGGAAGGTGACGAGCTCGTCTTCCTATTTGGAGTTGAGTCCGGTCCCAACAAGTGCCGTCTTGGTGGGGTCGGAAGGCTTTAGGGGATCTTCTTTGTTTCTGACTATACTGTAATTCCCGACTTGGCCGCCTTTTTTGCTGGGACTTCCTTGTGCTCCGCTGAAATTATTGCCGCCAATTGGATGCTGTTGTGTCCAACTGAGGCTTCATGAGACTATGCCAACTCGCAACTCTCCTTGTCGTGGGAGAAGGCTTGCTTGACACCGCTGTGTCGGGAAAGTACTCCTGGTGGTCCTGGCATCTTCAACATCATGCAGGTGTAGTGGGGAACTACCATAAACTTGGCGAGTGCCAGCCACCGGAATATGGCATGGTAAGCTGTTTCGAAATCAATGACCTTGAAACAGATGTTTTCCATGCAAAAATTGTCCCGCGTGCCAAATGTCACTAGTAAGGTGATTTGGCTGAGTGGCGTTGAAGAGAGGCCGGGGATTACCCCATGGAAGGGAGTTGTATTTGGCCGTAGCTCGAAATGAGATATTTTTCATCTCATTGAGAGTCTTGGTGAACAGAATATTGAGAGCGCTCCTGCCATCGATCAGAACCTTCTTAAGCTTGATGTTCTTGATAACTGGGTCTAGGATAGGTGGATAGCACCCCATATGTGCCACTTGGTTGGGATTATCCGTGTGGTCGAACATGATAGCAACCTCGGACCACTATAGGTACTGATGGGTATCGGCAGAGACGGTGTTGACTTTGTGTGCAGTCAGCTTCTGTTACCGCTTTGGATTCGTACACCGATGGCCCTCCAAAGATATGGTTGTTTTCCATGGGGTCTAGATAGTCTCCTGTTGTGCCTGAGTCTGGCTTGTCCTTGTCCTTGGCTTCACCAGACGTTGAAGTCTACACCGTGACGAATTTCTTCAGCATAAAACAATTTTAGGCCGAGTGCTTCCGTTTTGGATGGAAAGGACACAATCTGTTCATGTCTTTTTGGTAGTTTTCCATCTTGGGAGGTCGTGGATGGTTTCAGTCGATTGTGGCGACGATGTCCTCTGATTTGCACTTTTGGTTCCTGGGCTTGGATGGGGTTGCGTCGTCCATCTCGCATCGTTTCTTTTTTCGGGGCTTGTCCTCGAGTGTCTCAGCGACGGTGTCGGCCAAGGCGGCGTACTTGTTGGCCATCTCAAAGAGAGCCTTGACGGCTTTGGGCGGCTTTCGAGTGAACTTAGCGATGAGCGGCGTGTCTCTGACTCTCTTGTGGAAGGCGGCGATAATCGTCTCGTCATTGATCTTGGGAATTATGTTCCTCTTCTCGAAAAAACGCTTGATAAAGTCCCGGAGAGATTTGTTCTTCCTGGTACAGATCATACTCGGAACCCAGCCTGTAGGTGCCTTGGAAATTAGCCACAAACTGCTCACGGAGTCCCCCCCCCCCCCAGGAATCAATAGACCCTTTAAGAAGCCCCGTTAACCATGTCATGCCGAGTCGGCTAGGGCGACGGGAAAATAGTTGGCCATTGCCTTGTGGTCACCTCCAGCTGCTCAGATTGCCAAAGTATACACTGTCAACCAGGATTCCGGATTGCTCTTGCCATCGTATTTGTCAATCCCAGTCGGCTTGAAACCCAACAGCCAGTTGACTTGGCATAGCTCACATGTGAAGGCTAGAACTCTGCCGTCCGAGTGGGGCGAGTAGCGAGGGCTCTGACTTCGACTGCGGAAACACTCGTGTTTGTCTTCCAATCAGCGGTGTTTGTCTTCCTCGCGTTTGCATCGGCGAGTGTTCATGCCATGACAAAGATCATGGCGTAGTATTTCTTAGGCGTCGTGGTTGTCACAATGTCCATCATGGTGATATTGCCGGTGATCTTCGTTGTTGTCTTGCAGTAGGCAGAGTGACTCCGAGTGGCGTTGGTTGTATCCTGCTGCTCAGCGTCTGGCCGCGGTTGATGAGGTTGTAGTGTCAGAAGCTGTCTTGCTCGAGTGGACCAAGGTGTCTCTAGTCTCCTAGCGCTATTGTACCGCTGCAGCAGTTATCATGGCCTTGATCCTAGCGATCGTCAGCGTTGCTTGGTGATCTGGTCCCAACTGCAGGGTATCAAGTAGTGTTGCAGCGGCCACAACGTTCTATTGTGGGGTGATGAAGACATCATGGTCGCCTACTCTGGTTTGGAGGATATCTTGTTGTGCTTGCCGTTCGGTTTTACGCAGTTCGCGGTTGTGCACGTCTCATTTGGTTTGCAGGCATCGGTCTTTTTTCTCCTTTTGCTCTCGCAGTCGGCAAGCCTCTTCCTCTTGTTGCTCAAGTATTCGGCGTGCACCTTGACTTGGGGTACCTCTTTTGACGCCTTCACGTGGAGGTGAGAAGCTTTTTGTGCTGCCCTCCGACTAGGTTTTGGAGTCCGAGTACTGAAGCTATGTGATGATGACTCCAACCTCCCTAGATCTGATCCCAAGTGGCTTTGGGCCATATCCGAGTCAAAATCTAGAGGATTGGGTATGCCGCGTCATGTTGGAGTTGAAGACGGTTGCGGCATTTGCGAGTCCAAGTAGGGGATTGACAATCCCGTCTCCCCTAGATCCAATCTCAACCGGCTCAGGGCCGTATCCGAGTTGAACACTAGGAAAGAGAGTTGCCCCAGGTCTTGTAGGTCTTGGGTGTCGCCAAAGCATGTTGTTGAAGATTGCCACAACATTGAGGAGGCCAACCAGCGCAAGGTTGGCTTGATCCCTACCCGATCGGACTGAAACCGAGTCAAACAGGGTGAGATTGCCGAGGTTGTCGGTGATGAAGTTGAGGCTCTCAAATCTGAAGGCTTGATCAGGAGAGAAGGTGATGCCAGCGAATATGGTCGTTGGATCCATCGGGCTTGTTAACGATGATCCTGACGAATCCCCTACCTAGCGCTCCAACTGTCGACGTTTTATATCGGCTGTATTGAATTTGGGGCTATTCGTCGGACCTAAACTCGATGGATTCAAAAGGACATACGATATTTATCCTGGTTCAGGCCCTCGAGATGAGGTAATATCCTACTTTCAGCTGTTGTGTATTACTTTTGTTGTTTCTCTAGTGAGATTGGTTATGCCCTAGGGGGCTCCTCACCTCCCTAATATACCAAAGAGGTAAGGATTACAGAGTAGTAAACCTAGTCAGATACGACCAAGGGTTTTCCTTATCAGAACATAGAGTATCTAGCAAGGACTGTACCCCTTTCCTTGTCATGCAAGGTTACATGAAACCTAGTCCTACTCTATCCCTAATTGTATGGGCCAGCCCATCCTTTGTCCGAGCGGCCATATTTGTCTTCCTTGAGATACCCGGGGCCCATGGCCTCCACACATGGTTAGGTTCATGGCAGGCATTATGCATTGGTGGAGGGGGTGATGGAATAACAGGATTAACAGCAACAACAAGAGGTACATAATTGTGCAAAATAGAATTATTATTTATAGGGTTAACCTCCTGCACAGGGAGGATTCTACTAGTCTAACCGGCCATATATTGCCGATCTGACCGGTGATGGTTGGACTAGCCCAAAGCCCGGTCTGACTGTTGGTCAGTGGTGCGGTCATACCGACTTGATGCACTGTCTAACCAGTGGGTATATGCGCATTCTAACCGGCTACAGAGAACATGGTCTAACCGGCAGAAGGGTGTTTTTCTAGATTTTCAAACCCGACATATTATGTGGTGTGTTTCCTCGTAGCTCCATCGGTTTTAGTATGTATGTGTAGTACAGGGGCTTCCCTAGTACTAGGGTTTGAATCATTCGATGGTAAATTGGCCATTGTGGAGTCAAAGAAAGAATGAATAGCGGCATCTAATTGATTTGCAAAAGCAATGTTAAGTGATGCATCCATGGAGCTGGCAACGAGTTGTTGGATAGCAGGGGATATGTCATCGGACTTGGGGTTACCTCTTGTGAAACAACGATTTGAAGTAGCGGGACGTCTCTTTTGGAGATGCCTTAGCGAGTTTTGAGGTAGCATGCGAGCATCGCCTTCTCTAGTGCCGCCTTCTACTCCTCGACCTCCTGTTGCTCCTCCTCGATCAAGTCCTCCATGGTGAGCGAGATAATGTTGCTTGGATCTACCTCCCCACGCCTTGTCATGATGTTGATGTAGGTCTCCCCAGCAGAGTCTCAAAAAATCGTGTTGACGCTTTTTTTCAGTTAAATGACAAGAATCACCTAAAGTCTTGCGGTGTTACGGAGTCGTCAACCACCTTGATCTTGACAATCTCTTGACCAAGATGGGTTTAGAAATCAAAACCAGCTTGCGGAGCCGATTCCAATGATTTTGGGTAAATTACCCATCTCGTAGGTAGAATGGAAGGTTTTCAGAACAAACCTATAGAGAGATTCGCACTCTCATGACGACGACGGATGGCTTATAGTGCAAATAGACAAAGATGGACGAACTAGGGTAAAAACTAGGGCAAAAAATAGATGTGAGGTCGTAAGAATGATTCAATTGGCTAATTCGATGTTGGATTGCTGGTTGTTGCCAGTAGAACTAGCCATAGCCTATATAAAGGGTTGGTCTTGCCCTCCCACGTTCTATTAGGTCTCAGAATTGATTAGGACTAAGGAAACCTCATGCACATCGAAAAAAACACGAAAGTTGTCTCAATTGGACTTAGAATCAAAGTCTGTCGGCCAAACCGTCGTGACACTGCCCCTATGCCACCGGTCAGACCGGTCATACACCACTGATCATACCACACTGGTCAGACTAGCCACCTAGAGTAGGCTCAGATCTCTTGTCAAATTTGGCCTCGAATTACTATACTCCAACCTTAGTGTTAAATTTGGGTATCAACAGTTTTCCTATTCATCTTGCATCCATTAGGAGAAGAAATTATATTTGGGTTGGCATGGGGCTAGCTGTGCATTCAGCTGGTGTACTTACATACACGTGTATACATACACGTGTAAATGTAAACGCTTATATACACGTGTGTATATTACTCGTATAGATGCACATTTAGTATATGAGGCCGCGCCGTTTTCGTGGCCTCCCGTGATGTCCACGTCGCTGTAGTTTTTTTCTACCGCTGGATATGGAATGTATGGTTCGGATCTCCTGGTTGTCGATGCAACCTAGCACCAAGCCGATGCCAATAGGTCACCGATTGCTGCAGAGCCTGAACTGCCACGCCGCGCAACGCCAACGAAGCCACGCCAAAGCACTGACCCCATGCCGTGCCACTAATCCCGCTGGAAAGCCCTCCAACTCGGCCATAGCGCTACCGGGCGGCATGGGCGCGGAACAGAGGTAACAGAGCGAGAGGGCTCGAGAGAGATCAAGAGAAGAGAGAGAGAGAGAGCGCGAGCGGCTGGAGGACGAAGAAGACGACAGGGACTGACAGGTGGGCTCGCGCGGTAGAAGCAATCACGGCTGTCCACGTGAGAGCACTGGCGGGGCCCACTGGTCAGCGACCACGGTGCTCGGGTTGGGCTTGGGGCCAGCCTGGTGTGTGGGGTGCGAGCTCGGTATCGGCTGCGGGGCGCGAGCATCGGCTGCGGGGCACGAGCTCGGTATCGGCTGCAGGGCGCGTGCATCGGCTGCGGGGCGCGAGCTCGGGATCGGCTGCGCGTGCTCAGGGGAATATGAGGCCACGCCATTTACGCGGCCTCCTGCTATGTCCACATCAATGTGATTTGTTTCTACCGTTCGATTTGGAATATACGGTTTCGATGCAAACCACTGCCTATCCATCCAGCAAGCCGCCTATCCCTCCTACAAACTTATTGTATGTGTGGCCTATTGCTTGACATTGACCTATCACTGCATGCATGGTGCAGCAACAAGTAAGATGTAGCTCTAAAAAATGTGATGCCTCAGCCACAGTGTCTCCACAGCCTTTGTCTGATGTGCATGCATGCATCAGGAGGGATGCTATTGGCTATCTATGCAGCAAGTTCACATGACTGCATGCATGATGCGGCAAGCAACTAGGATTGCCTATTTAAGGGCAGCATTGCCTTCTTGCATCTGCATACCCACATAAGTGCAAGCTAAGGCTTTGAGCGTTCAATACATACTTCTCACTCAATAAATAGTTCTCATCTAGACTATCTATAGCAGCTCGAAAGGAAGGTACGTGCTACAAGTGTCTTAGGTGTTCTATATCAACTATGGTCTCTTAAAAAACATTGTTAAAGAAATAGTATTAGAGTTAACAGACAAGATCTGTATAACGAGGCTACCGGTGCTAACTTGCATTGTAGCTTAGCTAACTATGACATTAATTGAAGGTGCTGATGTTAACGAGGCTTCGTACTGATTTTAACTTACATTGTAACTTGGCTAACTATGACAATACTGGTACTGATACTAATTCGTGTTGTAACTTTAACTAACTATGGAACTGTTATTGAAGTACCTACTAATTGTTTGGCCAAAGGTGGTTGCTGATCCTAACAATTTCTGATCTAACCTTGCTGACTAACATCGACTAAATTATTTTACTTGCTCAGTTTTTCCTCATTGTATTGAGGTTAATTATGTGCCTTGTTCAGTTCATTTTCTCATGTACGATGAGAGCGTTCGGTGTGTTTTCTAATAGTCTGCTTTGCAAGTCTAGTATCTTTCTTTAATTAATTCATATATTTCATATTGGTATTTGAAGGGTAAATTATGTTTCATGGATAGTCCACCTTCCAGAACTTGAAAGAGAAAGCACTCACGTGGCGAGCAAGCTATTCTTACAATAGGTACCTTTAGTCTTGCTTTTGGCTTGATGTCACATTTTATTTTTTTTCCTGGTGCGGGATTTTGGCGAGTACGTCGATGGTCCAGCCGAGTCGGGTCAGGCAGCCGAGGCCGGCAGGCGAGTCGGGAGGTGGCGACGGGCGCTGAGGTCGGGAGGCGGCATCGGGCGACCGTCCTGGCCAGCCGAGTCGGGAGAGGCGGCCGAGGTCGGCACGCCAGTCAGGAGGCAGCGACGGGCGGTCGAGTCCTGCCTAGCCGAGTCGAGAGGCGGCCGAGTTAGGAGAGGGCGGCGACGGGCGGCCGGGGTCGGGAGGCGGCGTTGGGCGGCCGTCCTGCCTAACCGAGTCCGGAGGCGGTCGAGTCGGGAGAGGCGGCCGAGGTCAGGAGGCGAGTCGGGAGGTGGCAACGGGCGGCCGAGTCTTGCCCAGCCAAGTCGGGAGGCGGCCGAGTCGGGAGGGGCGGCCGAGGTCGGGAGGCGGTGACGGGCGACCGAGTCCGGTGACGATGCTCCCTTCATCCTTGGCAGATAGGGTATTACGCATTCATCTCCCACATAGCAGATACACACAGGAGTAGGGTGTCATCATGAGAGTCCACGCGTGTCCGAGCGGGCGACAAGCGCGACGCGCCCCGTCGCCTCGTCATTAATGCAGGTAGTTGGAGAGTTGATCCGCTCGAGTCAGGCCCGTGCCCAGGGCAGAGAGCTCATCGAGCCCTCCGCATGCGCGAGGCGCCGAGTTCCTCGGGGACCGAGGCTGTGAGTCCCGGGCTCGGGAAGCGCGCCCCGAGACTGAGACAGTGGGTCCCGAGACTGGGGGGCGAGACCCGGGCATGGGAATGTCCTAGTAAAGCGCCCGGGAAAGCGCCCCGAGACCGAAACTATTGGCCCCAGGACCGGAGGGCGAGACCTAGGCCCGAGAATGTCCCCGGGGCACGGAGCCTGAGGTGGATGCAAGCGGTCGTCACGACACTCCCAGGGAAGGTGCACCCGGGCCCGGACAGTGCTCGGGCCCTAGGCACTTAACGGGAAAATGGCCGTAGCTGGCCGTCCCTTGTGCAAAGTGTGGGCCCCGGAGGAGCTGACGTGGCCGAAGATCCACGCGTCCCCGGGGTATGTGGCGCCCCCAGTCCCGTTTTGCTGACAGTCGGAAACTGTGATATCGTATTTGTATCTATATCCAAAAAAAATTATCCGTATCCATATCCGTATCCGGACTATTCAAAAATTATACGATCCGAACTGTATCCATATTCGTTTTTCTCCGGATCGGACGAAAACTATCTGCTGCGTTTTCATTCCGCATATGCACGGCTTAAATTTTAAACGCATTTACACGATCAAAATAGAAAATCCATGATAAATTTGATATATGATCTGGCCATGTAATTTTGTTATATTAAATAATTAATACATTTTTAATTGTAGGTGTGAGTTCACATTTTGCTGGGGGGACAATACATGAAAGGCAACAACGTCGGAGATCCATAATAAAAGCAAAGAAAGGTGGGCAATTGACGCATGCAGTAAAATAATATATTCTATATTAACTATAGCATGAATAACAGTCACGCTACCTCAATTTAGGTAATTGTTTGGCTGAATCGGAAAAAGCTACAGTCTCCAGTCAGAAGATTACAGGTAGCATCTAAGAAATGTATATTAAAGTCTATACACAAGATGTGTTCTTGTAGTTTTTTTTATTTCTATTCACAAGATGTGTTCGTACACATACCCAAGAAAGATGGATTATTATGGATGATCTACAGCAAGATGTATGTTAAATATATATGTAACTCCCATTTATTCCATATGATTAAATGATGAGAACATTGTTGATCTTGCCTGCCACACACATATGAATACTAAATTTGCTTGAGCATGCAGGTAGTAAAATAAAATGATTTCACGCATGAAATTATTTACTTGCTCTCTAATTAGTAAATTAAAATGAACATACATAGGTTCTAGGATTGCCTTTTAAATAATCTCAGCCTTCCTAATTAATGGTTTTTTGTTTACAAAAATAATTTCACACATGAAATTATTTACTTCCTCTCTAATTAGTAAATTAAAATGAGCATACATAGGTTATAGGATTGCCTCTTAAATAATTTCAGCCTTTCTAATTAACGTTTTTTTGTTTACAGTAGCTGTTTTGGATGACACTTCTTACTATGGGCCTCCTGTCCACGTGTGTCAATATTGTGGTGCCCAATTTTGGTATCAAGAGCGTGTGAAGAGGTCTTATTCAAGTAAAGGAGGCCATATTTGCTTTCATCTTTGTTGCAGGGGTGGGAAGGTTTGTTTGCCATATTTGGAATCTCCTCCACCTTTTTTGGCTAAATTGCTAGATCCAAATGGTGATATTTTATCCAAATACTTCCTTAAATCTATTAGATCATACAATTCTATGTTTGCTTTCACGTCAATGGGTGCTAAAATTGACTATGGTATAAACAAAGGTCAAGGGCCGTATGTGTTCAAAATTAATGGCCAGGTTCATCATCGAATTGGATCTTTACTTCCCGAAGAGGGTGAGTCTCCAGGGTATGCACAACTTTACATTGTTGATACTAAGAATGAGGTCCACAACCGTATATCAATATTTGATAGAGATAGGGATTGCGATGATGACAACAGAGTCGATAAAAAAATTGTTGAAGGCTTAATAAGCATGTTTGACAAATCAAATGAATTAGTGCAATCATTTAGAGCTGCTAGGGACTTTCTGCAGCAAGGGCATAGCCAACCTTTGCGTCTTAGGCTATTGCACGATTGATCTAGAGCTGCGCCACAGTATAGTGCACCGACTGGATCAGAGGTAGCTGCTCTAGTGGTGGGCGATTTCTCAGAAAAAAAGAAGAGTCCTGATGTAATAATTCAAGAGAGAGGTGGTGGGTTACGAAGAATTAGTAACCTTCATGCCAATTATATGGCTTTGCAATATCCTATTCTTTTTCCTTTTGGTGAGCAAGGGTTTAAACTAAAAATTAAATACAACCGATCCGGAGACTTGTCAGTCGGAACGAGGGACGAAGTTACAATGCTTGAATATTACGCTTTCCGGCTGCAACAACGCAAATGTGAGGCAATAACATTGATATCTAGCGATCGACTGTTCCAGCAGTACATAGTTGACGCTTTTGCATCAGTAGAGGAAAACAGACTTAGGTTTGTCATAAAAAACAATAAGAATTTAAGGTTAGAGATTTACAAGGGGATTCAAGATGCACTGCACAAGGGTGATGTTGACGGGAATAATGTTGGTAAGACAGTTATTTTACTTGCTAGCTTTACAGGAAGTAAAAGATACATGGTACAAAATTACCAAGATGCAATGGCAATTTGTAGGTTCTATGGGCCACCGGACCTCTTCATTACTTTTACTTGCAATCCTAAGTGGCAGGAAATAGCTGACGCTCTTGCTTTTATTCCAGGGCAAAAACCACAAGCTCGACCTGATATAGTAAGTAGAGTTTTCAAACTCAAGGTGGAGGAACTTGTTTTTGTGTTGAAGAAGGGTACTTATTTTGGGAAAGCACGAGCAGGTATGATTATTATTAGTGGTTTATGAAATATTGTTTTAGTTGAAAAGATATATAATGTAAATCCACATTATTGTGCAGCTTTATGAACATTTGCTACGTGTTAATTCGATAAACATAATGTTGCCAAATTAATTAACTATGCCTAGAGATATATTTTGCATGAAAAATATATGGTATGTGATCGTGTGGTTAGTAATTGTCTACTTTCAATTCATGAGAATCTAGTGGTTTGTAAATCTTTGGTTTAGTCAAACAAGAGAAAATATCTGCCCTTTTCGTACTGTTACATACATCCGCTATTTGCTGGCCACTCTGCATGTAGCAGGATCCATCTCCATTCACCCTATCTCTTGTTCTATTTGTTTGTCCTATATGTAATTTCTATATCCTGCTTCACCCGTTAGTAGGCATGCATTTAGTTGTATGTCATCTATGCTTTTGACCTATATAATTATACAACAAGATTTAGTAAGTTTAACATGCCACTAATTACAATAATTTTAATTGACATGTTAGGGCCTTTTGAGTGATGTGTGTAACTAAAAATGTAGAACCATGCTATGTTTATTCATCATCATCTTGTATGATTAGCAGCTAATGTATTATATAAATTTTGTGGTCCTTCGACGTCTATAGGATATAGTATATTTATTTTTTTATTACCTTACCAGTTTTCTTTATATTTCAGTGCTCTATACAGTGGAGTTCCAGAAGCGTGGTCTACCTCACATCCATATTTTGGTTTGGCTACAAGGTAATGCCAAAGACCCACACCCCTCCTATGTTGATTCAATAATATGTGCAGAGATACCCAATAGGTCATGTGATCCTGAGGGTTATAACCTTGTCGATGAGTTTATGGTGCATGGTCCTTGTGGGGATCAAAATAAAAAATGTGCATGCATAAAGGATGGTAAGTGTTCAAAATTTTTCCAAAAAGCTATCAGGATGACACAATCGTGGGTGAGGATGGTTTTGTGCAGTATAAACGTCGTGCAAAGATAAGTAATTTTGTTGAGTGATATGGGATTAAACTTGACAACAGTTGGGTTGTGCCATACAATTTGAAATTGTTAAAGCGCATTAAGGCTCATATAAATGTCGAGTGGTGTAATAAGACACACCTTATCAAATACTTGTTTAAATATATCACAAAAGGCCCAGATCGTGTTAGAGCTGTAATTGAGAGCTGTGACGCTCATGACTCTACTAGTAATTTACATACTGGAGTTAATAGTAGTGACATCAGTTCAGAAACCATGGGTATGAAAGAACAGCCTAAAGATATTGATGAGGTTCGAGAGTATATTGACTGTCGTTATTTATCTTCGCATGAGGCTGTTTGGCGTTTGTTTGAATTTGATATACACTATAGAACACCATTGGTTGAGAGATTAGCTGTACATCTTCCCTTGATGAATAACATTGTGTACCCAGCTAAGAGACCATTAGTTGATATTGTAGATGACCCCCGTTCAAGAAAAACAACTTTGACCGAGTGGTTTTCAGCTAATGAGATATATCCGGATGCCCGAGAGCTAACATATATAGAGTTCCCAACAAAGTGGGTTTGGAACAAAAAGAAGAAATGCTGGCATTCTCGTAAGACAGCCAAAAAAATTGGTCGGGCTATCTACATTAATCCTACTTGTGGTGAGCTCTATTACCTTCGTATGCTTCTAAATGTTGTCAAAGGGGCTACATCGTATGAGGATCTGCGAACTGTTCATGGTGTTTTGTACCCATCATTTAAGGACGCATGTCAAGCACTTGGTTTACTTGGTGATGACAATGAGTGGCGTGAGGCTCTTAGGGAAGCATCTATGTGGGGTTCAGCAGCTCAGATGCGTCAACTATTTGTTACTATGGTCCTTTTTTGCTCTGTTTGTGATGCACTGTCTTTGTTTACTGATTTCTATGTTTACTTCACTGATGATATCCACCGTAAAATTCAGAGAATAATACAGTTGCCTTCATATATAGTTCCAGATCAACATTTAAAAATCATGTTTTGGTGGAGTTTGATAATATGTTTATTAAAAGTGGTGCTTCCATGAGTGATTATGGCTTACCTAAACCTAATCCTAATCTTTTAAGCAAAGTAAGAAATAGGTTGTTAGCTGAAGAAATGACATATGATATTGCAAAGCTTAAAAATGAGCATGCCATTATGATCAAGCAACTAAATGAGGAACAGAAGCATATCTATGATACTGTCATTCGATCGGTCTAGGTGGAACAGGAGAATGCTTTTTCGTGTATGGGTATGGTGGCACTAGAAAAACTTTTCTTTGGAATACTATTATTTCACGTCTACGGTCCGAAAACCTTATTGTTCTTGCAGTGGCATCTTCTGGGGTTGCTTCACTCTTGCTCCCGGGAGGTCGTACTGCACACTCCCGATTCAAAATCCCTATAGTCATTGACAAGGCATCAGTGTGTGATATCAAGAGAGGGACATTCCTTGCTGATTTAATAGTGCAGTGCTCCTTGATAATATGGGATGAAGCCCCAATGACCCACCGGTATTGCTTTGAATCACTAGACCGCAGTATGCGTGACATTCTTGGTAAAATAGATCCTTCAAATTTTAATAAGGTATTTGGTGGAAAGACTATGTTGTTTGGTGGAGATTTTAGGCAAGTATTACCGGTAGTCGAGGGTGGGGGTAGATTGGATACAATAAATGCATCAATAACTAATTCATACCTATGGAGTTATATTAATGTCCTACGTCTAACGGTAAACATGCGATTGCTCGGGATGGTAGAAGGTGGTTTACCAGCTAATCAAATAAAAGAATTTAATGACTGGGTGTTGAGTATTGGTGATGGCACTGCAAAAGGTAGTTCACATAGTGATGATGGAGACTCTGAATGGATTGAGATACCAGATGACATCTTAATTCCAAAATTGGACTCTGCTATTGATGATATTGTTAAATCTACTTATCCAAACCTCAACGTATCATATTCCAATCCTGGCTACCTAAGGGAAAGGCTATTATTGCTCCAAAGAATGATACTATTGATGAATCAACAGCCATGTTCTTTCTTTGGTCCCATGGCCATGAAAAAATTTACCTTAGCTCAGATACTTTGGTTGAATCCTCTAGGGGACATGGTAATCTGGACCTACTCTACCCAGTTGAGTTCTTAAATTCATTGCAATTTAAAGGCATTCCTCCTCATAGACTTGTCTTGAAGGTTGGTTCACCTGTGATGTTGTTACGTAACTTAAATCAAAGTGCTGGACTTTGCAATGGCACGCGGCTTATAATAACACAGCTAGGTGATCGAGTTTTAGAGGCTGAAATTATTACTGGCTCGCATATTGGTCATAAAGTCCTCCTTCCTCGAATCGCATTGCACGTATCAAGCACTAAATGGCCTTTTGTTCTTAGTAGACGACAATTTCCTATTCGACTTTGTTATGCAATGACAATTAATAAGAGCCAAGGGCAAACTTTGCAGAATGTTGGTTTGTACTTGCCACGTCCAGTTTTTACCCATGGACAACTATATGTGGCTATATCTCGTGTCACTTCTAGAAATGGGCTTAGAGTTTTAATTGACAGTGACATGGATTCCAGCTGTAGTGTTACTCAAAACATTGTTTACAAAGAGGTTCTACGGTCTCTTTAGTATCTCCCTTTCCATGCATGTTTCCAGCTTTTTTTGGCTCCTCTTGGTTTCTCGTTAGTTTCCGAATTTGAGCATCCCTTGTTTTTCTTGAGCTTTCCTGTGTTCTCTTTCTACTCATTTGTTATCTTTTCTTGTGATGTACAGCTTCACCATCATATTAATTAGTTGTAATATATCTAATCAGTTTGTTCGTTCTCGTCATTTCACTTAAAAGCTTCCGATGGAGTACAGTATATTATCCCAAATTAATCCCACTAGGCATAATTGGCGCATAAAGGTCAGAGTATCTAGGTTGTGGCATCTATCTGGAATTTCCAAGGGAAGAGGTTTTAGTGCTATGGAGCTTATTTTGGTGGATGAAGAGGTACAGAACTGATGACTACATTCATTATATATTAATTTATTTATTTTGCATAATATATGTATGCCATCCATTTTATTTCCCATGTACGGTATGGATGTCTTAGGGGGCAGGCATTACAGCTTGTGTAGGAGAGAATGAAATACACAAGTTTTCAGAGTCTATAATGGAAGGACATGCCTACTTCTTACGGAATTTCCGTGTTAGTAACCAGACAAGAAAGTTCAATGCTGTCCCTAGCAAATACACTATTTTTTTTACACCATGGACCATTGTTGAAGAAATACCTACAGAGGTATCTGGCAATCTTCCACTTTACATTTTTAATTTTGTGGACTTTGAGGACTTAGAAGAAAGAGCAAAGCATCCAAAAGGTTTAATAGGTATACTTCCTTGAATTTTTATAATGTTCTGTTTTTATTGTTCATCTAGTACTATTTTTTAGATGCAACCACATAATTACCATTTTTCCACATAAAAATGCAGATGTTATTGGACAACTTACGGTTGTGCACCCACTGGTACAAGGCAACAGTTTGAATGGTCCATCTGTTAGGCGAAATGTGGAATTACGAGACCTGAGGTCTATTTTCTCTCCAATTAATTTTCTTGGCACATTGTGATTTCAAAAAGAATAGTGCAGTGTTTCTTATCAATAATCTTACAGTGACCGGCTTTTGGTGATCACTTTATGGGCTGAGCATGCAACTTCTTTTGAAGATCAGTTCCTTCTTGAAACTATTGGTAAAGATGAACCGGTTGTAATTGTTTTTGCTGGGCTTAATACAAAACTCTTCTTGGGTGAGCTTTAGTTTGTACATACCTTTCATAGATGACGCGTACTATATATAGCCAAGAACTCTAAGGAAATATATGCCTATTTATAGATATATTTATAAATATGTAGGTGTTCCAAGCTGTCGGAGCAGTGCTGGTACAAAATGGTACATTAACATTGATATTCCAGAGGTTAATGCCTTCCGTGCAAGGTACTACGTTTGCTATTCAGTACTTACACTTCCTCTTGTCAGTGGTATATAAGCGTCGATATGTGCATCCGCAGCCTACAAGGAAGAGGTTGTGAGGTACTTCTCCTACCAAGTGATGGTGATGCCGCACTAGGGAATAATGATGAGGCAAATGCTAATAGGAAGTCTATATCAGAACTTTTATCACTGAATCCTCACGACAACAATGTAAGCATGATTGCTACTAGATAACTTTACTTAATTTTTTGCCATATATTATTTTGAAATTGGTCCTTCGCTGGTTTTAGGATGTACGCTTCACTTGCGATGCATGCATAAAGGAAATTGATGTCTCAAGTGGTTGGTGGTATAAAGGTTGCAGTATTTGCAGGAAGGGTGTAAAGCCGACTCTTCAAGGATTTGAGTGTGTTAACTGTGACACCACAGAGCCAATAATCGTACCCAGGTATTGCTTTTCTTTAGTTACAACACCATATACATGGTAACTTATGCTCCTTAAATTTAGCAAGTTTTATTCAATGCACAGCTACAAGTTAAACGTTGTGATCGAGGACAGCACTGGCCGTGCGAAAATATTCATGTTTGGTGGTGTGGCAGAGCAAGTTGTACGACGAACAGCTGCCGATCTAGTCGAAAAAAGTTCGTCCAACCAGATTTTACTGCCTTCGCCCCTTCGTGCTCTTATTGGTCGTAAGTATGTGTTCCAGGTAGTCATAAGTGAGCAAACCTTTCGGACGGGACAATTGTGCTTTCAAGCTAGGAGGGTGTTTAATCCACCCCCTATTGATGGGCAACAAGATGGTGCTCATGCTACTCCTGGAGAAAATTCTGGCAATGTTGTAACTTTTGCTAGAACATCAGGTGCTGGAAACAAAGAATCGACGATTCAGTCATCTGGTGTAACTGAAATCCCAATAGATCCTAAAGGCAGCACTACCCCACCGCCACTTGTTTCTCCCATGATTGTTTTGGAAAATTCACCACAGAAGGGGAATGAGATTCCTGAAGAACATGGGTACGCACCATTTTACTATGTCCCAAGCTACATGTAATACTGTTTTAGCCTCACAACAGACTTATCCTATCGCCAAAATATCCTTGTATGGATTTATCATTCTTTAAATCATTTGATAATATTATATATTTGTGCTGTAGAACTCCACTTGGCAAGCGGTTTAGGTCTACTCGCAAGGAACTATTCTCCACAAAGAAAGGGAAGGCAAGGTAACTCGGTTAGTTTATATGGCATGAATAACTAACTATGTTTAAATAATAATACAATGATTATAAAATAATAATATAATAATTAAGTGTTTCCAATTACAGTGATGATTGAGCTCATGTTTGCTGATCTGCATCGTCAGCCGCCTGCAACTTCTTTGATACATCGGCTGGTTGTTGTCCACTTGTATTATCAGTGTCTTCATATTACTCTATGTACATATAGGAATAAATGGTGTGCTCTTAGTATATTGGACTTAAGAGCTTGTTTGCAGCCCTATATGTTAGGGCCTATTTATATGTTGTTTGGTGATGCATGTATTAGAAAGTTCACCTGATCGATCACCTGTAGATTAATAAAATGTACTATAGTGGTTCATGGCCTTTGGTCGAACAAGAGGTGAACTGGTTTCTTGATGTTAAGTTCTATGTCATGTAATAAAAAGACATCTTCAATTAATGGTTCCTGCACTTCCCTCTTTCACCAGGGTGTTGCTTAAATAGCCCTGATGTTGATTACGTTTTGTATATTGGTTAATTTATTTCAACTGCCTAAAAGAGAGTCTCTCGAGTGCAGCTAGGAATGAAAACGGAGCGGGTAGTTTCCGTCCGATCTGGAGAAAAACGAATATGGATACAGTTCGGATTGGATAATTTTCAGGTAATCGGGATACGGATATGGATACGAACAATTTTTTCAGATACGGATACAAATTCTTATCCGACTTTAAACATTGCTCAATTTCTATTCTTTACCCATTTGTATGGCCACGTGTTTCGTTCTCCTCAGCCTCCAGGGGCAAAGCGGAATTTGCCGTAGCCTGGCGCGAGGGCCGCCGGGTTAGCGCTGCCCCGGTTGCCGAGACCAGATGGCCGGGTCCCGGGCACTGTCGATGCCCCGGGGTCTCGGGCAGAGCCCCCCATTGGGCCAGCCTAGATTCCCGTGGCGGGCAGTGGTGCCCGGCCTGGCCAGCTCCACCCCAACCACCGTCGAAGCGGCGGGTGCTTCACTGTCTGGCGACCCCCGCGCACGGTCAAGGTCGGTTCCTGAGGGGCTCCCGGCGAGTCAAAAGGCACGAGCTTAGCACTTCGGCCATACCTAACCCACACGGGGCCGTTCACGGCTGCTGGCGCTCGGAGTCGGATGGTGCCTGGTACTCGGCGTTCCCGGGCCCGGGAAATCGAGAAAAAAAAAACAACAGCAGCACACATAAGCAACTTCCGGAACAACACAATAAGCAAAGGCACGAAAATGTAAACATGATTATATACATATACAAATGTTTCTCTTTGTACAAGATAGGTAAAATCAGAGCGCAAGCACGAGCGGAGGCCGGGAGATGTCGTCGTCCGGGGGGAGGTCACTCGTCTTCCTCGGACCAGACCCCAGGCGGTGTCAGAAGGGGACTGCCGTCTTCCTCGGACTCCTCGTCGGTCATCGGCTCCACGAGGTGCTCGCCGCGGTCGAAGAACCCTGCCACCATTGCAGCGGCCTCGCCCACGGCTTTCCGTGCCTCCTCTTCCCCTTCGGCTGGGAATCTCTCGAGAACTGGGGCCAGGGAGAAGTCGGCGTCCCGGGCCCGGTAGCACCCGAGAACATACTCCGCCACCCGCGGCGAGCTCTCTCCCTTCCTTCCAGAACTTCGTGAACTTGCTGCGGGAGCAAGTCCAGCGTACGCAGCAAATCGCCGAGCTCCACCAGCTCTTGGCCAACCCGGTGGGCCCCCCCGGTTTCCGCGGAGGTGCCCGGACGCCGATGCGGTGGAGACACCTCCGGACCCTGAAGGGCGCCAGGCAGACTACGACGTCGCGGTCGCCATTCTTCCGGAGGGCGAGGCTATTTTGCGCCAATGTCAGCCGTTTTTTCCGCCTTGGCCAGCTTCTCGGCCAAGCTCGCTGCACTCATCGGTGTCGGGGAGCCGCTTGACGCAGCCCGCCGCGGCCACGCGCCACGGCCTCGAAGTCGGCCGCGCGCTTCCGGGAGGCCTCGGCCTCCCGCTCCATCTCCGCCAACCGGGACTCGGCGGCCTTCACCGCCGCCTGGCGTGGGGCGAGGGAGTTCTCCTTGTCCTCCATGGCGCCTCCCGCGTTGCGAGGGCCTCGGCCTTGGCGTCGATGTCGGCGGCCAGCAGCTTCACCTGCTCCACCTCGCGCCTGTGGTCGCCAGCCTGGTGTGTGGGGTGCGAGCCCGGGGGTATCGGCTGCGGGGCACAAGGATCGGCTGCGGGGCGCAAGGATCGGCTGCGGGGCGCGAGCTCGGTATCGGCTGCGGGGCGCAAGGATCGGCTGCGGGGCGCGAGCTCGGTATCGGCTGGCGCGTGCTCAGGGGAATATGAGGCCACGCCGTCTGCGCGGCCTCCTGCTATGTCCACGTCAGTGTGATTTGTTTCTACCGTTCGATTTGGAATATACGCTTTCGATGCAAACTGCTGCCTATCCATCCAGCAAGCCGCCTATCCCGCCTACAAACTTACTGTATGTGTGGCCTATTGCTTGACATTGACTTATCACTGCATGCACGGTGCAGCAACAAGCAAGATGTAGCTCTAAAAAATGTGATGCCTCCAGCCACAGTGCCTCCACAGCTTTTGTCTGATGTGCATGCATGCATCAGGAGGGATGCTATTGGCCTATTCTTTTCAGCATGCATATACATAATACTACATGATGAGTACTATTTATAGCCTCCTAGCACACGTACGGCCTGTTGGCAAGTTTTTTTAGCATGCATGCAGAATACTACTGCATGATAGCTACTGTTTGTAGGAAGTGACTCATCGGCGGCATGCAATAAGAATTCTAGGCAACTGCAGGCTGTATACTATTTATAGAAGGTGACCGATCAGCATTTATAGAACATGATCTATCTACATTTACAGCGATATTGACGGCCTAGAAATTTATCTTACACTTGTCTCTATACATGCATACAAAAAGAATTTGCATATGTAAATGCATGCAGAGAACAAGACGAAACAAACAAAGCTTATCGCACGCTTGCTTCTGTACATGCATGCGTAAAGCAAAAAGGCCGCAGGGAGAAACTTCTCTTGCACTTTCTATATATGCACGCATGCAAAAAGTTAGGCGTAGCTGTTACTAGACACGTGTAGCATGCATGTTTAATTGCTCGATGGATTCGATTACACGTCTATTGTTCGTCAAAACAGACTTAGACTGTGCTCTCTCACCCTAATTAAATTTTACATTATTTAATTTTACATTGTTTTGATATAATATTTACAAAGAAAGGTACCACAAGAGCACATATAGTAATTAAGTTCAGATTACATTTTTTGGAAAGCACATACATAATACATCTAACAACCTTACAGCTAGGAGTACATTTGTCCTCAACAAATCAAGCAAAACAAAATGTATAGCTGTTATGTTTGATTTATCAAGAACTATATATGCTTATTCACTCTTATTTTTAACTTGGCAAAGTTGCCTCTCTAAAGCACACACTTCTGTATTTAATTCATAATTCTCAACGATGATTTATCTTTCTCCTTCTTGTCTGTCATCTTACAATCTAGCTTCTCTTGCAACTCGGCTATCTTTTTCTCCAGTTCACAGTTCTCTGCAAGTAACTTAGTACGGTTTTGTTGCAAAAACAAGAAATCTCTCTCAAGCTCATCTCTACCTTCAACAACTTCCTTGCATATTTTAGTAACCTCCATGACTCTCTTTTTCCACAACTTCAAATCATGCCGGTTGTAGTCATTGATCTTAACAAGGCCACATTTCTCTAGCCTTCGAACAGCCTCACGAGCCCCTTTTCTCATAGCTCTTCTTGAAGAGACAGGTGATGTTCCTATGAATTGTCGTGGACCTCGAAACCCTTTAGACACCCAGTTTACAAGATCGACTTCAATACACGAATGGAAGATCCCATCCGCCCTTTCACCATGTGTCACCGTTGGTTTCTCAAGTCCAAGATGATTCACGATTTTCATTAGAATCTTCACATAGTTTAAAGTTACTTGAGCCATGGTGAAATCCTTCAATAAAATTGTTTGAAGCTTAATTAATTGACAACCATACATAAAATCCCATTGAATATAAGCAAAAGATACTAATTAATTTTGGATATATTAATTTCCTCCTTTTCCAAGCATAGAGGTGTGAAGCATAAAAAGGGAGAGATGCACACATCATATGATTATTAACATGCTTGCTTAATGACAGTTACTAATGTTTATAAAACATACCTTGCTCCCTATTGAACCTTTGCTTACATGTAGACATGTGTGGGGGTAACTCTCTTGCTCCTTCGATATCAAGTATGCCCTTTTTATAGAGCCTGGTCGGTGACGCGTGGATCTTCAGCCACGTCAGCTCCTCCGGGCCCACATTCTGCACAAGTGACGGCCGGCTACGGCCGTTTTCCCGCTAAGTGCCTGGGGCCCGAGCACTGCCCGGGCCTGGGTGCACCTTCCCCGGGCACGTCGCGGCGACCGCTCGCATCCAACTCGGGCCCGGGTATAAGGTAATTTTTTAGTTCCTGTGCCTAACGTTTGACCGTCCGTCTTATTTGAATTTCTAAAAAATTTTAAAGAAATAAGTCATGCATAAAGTACTATTCTTGTTTTATCATTTAATAATAATAAATTTTTTTAAATAAGAGGAATGATCAAACATTGTACCAGAAAAGTGAAAAATGGATTCTTTCTGCGACGGGGAGTAGTAAAAGAGGGGTGGACAGCATGACATCTTTATCCATTCTGCATGATCTTGCTCCACGCTTTATCGGCACTTTATACCTGTCAATTAGCACAAGTGATAGGTCATGTCAATGTGGCAGCTATTGTAGCATGGTCATGCACTATTACCCACTCTACCCATTCAACCGTACGAATAAGCTATCCTTCCTTCCTATACACATAGGCATTGGCATGCCATGCATGAAGGGCAGTCCCTGCCTATTTATAGAAGAACTTTCTCACCATGCTTCTCATCCATGACCATATTGCTTCAGGTAACGTAGCACCCATCATAGGTAATTTACCATTGGATAAATCTTGGCATGCTTTATAGGCCAAATAAAATAGGAGTTCAATGTGTATTATACATGTCTTCTCAATTGTACCATGAAGAGTGTGTAATGATATCCTTCATTAACTCTATATTAGTCTTTTATAGTCATATTTCAGCCCTCTATGTTTGTTACAAATTGAAGTTTTTAAGGGAGTTTACATTGTCTATGTTTTGATACCTGTGTGGTCCCCTGTCTTTTCATAACTAATTTATTACATGTGAATGCATGAACCAACGTCCTTACTTACTTCTCGCTTTATTTATAGGGAAAGATGAGATCACCTGGCAATAGCAGTGCCATGGACAAGGGCAAAAAAATTATTGAAGAATCATCCAAGCCCGCTCAAGACAACAATCAACCCGATGATTTTGCATCCAGTGTATTTATTTTAAGTCCCATTTGACTAGCAACTAATTAATTTCATTTAGTTATGATATTCATTTATTTTGTTATCCAGTGCTTGCACACGATATTGGACTTGGACGTATTATGGTTAGATAAAATTTATAGTAATGCCTAAATTAAACGGTATATAATGAAAGCTGTTGTAGCGCCACCTAATCACGTTTATGGTCTTAAAGAAAATTCCAGATCCTTGTAGTGCACTAATATAAGTCATCTACTATTTAGTTCCTCAAACTATTTGCATAATACATCTACCTACTGTATTTCCTTTTTTGTTTACTCAGGAGCCCAGTGTCATTTACATTTCACGTAAGAGCATCCTGAGGCAAATTACTAGCAAACTAGGTGCAGTTATTCGCACTGAAGGAATAGTGAAGTTGGGAGAAACTCAAAGGCTAGCCTGGCTAGAAGTGGAGTTTCCTCCACGAACAATATTGGGCATGTAAGAATGGAGAAGTTTTGTGGAGCTCCTTGCACAAATGATTCCGATGCTGAGGAAAATGTTTGTGAAAAAGCAATATTTCATTGCATCATCCACATGAATATAAATGTTAATGATGTGAACTATGCTGCCTTTAAGGAAACAATGACAAGTCTGCTCCATTATACCGATTGGGCGGAATTTCTCCATATTAGATATCAGCTGCTTCTTGCTGAAAAGAACCGGCTCTCTGACACCCACAAAGATCTTTTGAGACAACTGAGTTTAATTTGTAAAAGTTATGGTGATATACTTCCGCTGGCAGTATCTGCACCACCAACAGATCCATCCAGTTCATATGTTGAACCACTCCCAGAGACACGGTTTGAAAAGCTTGCTAGAGAATTAGCCAACATCGTTCAGGAGTACACTGCTAACGACAACGTAATTTAAATTATCTGGTATGTGTTCCTTACATTGGAATATTTTATTGTCTACAACTTTTACTTTATTGCAGTTAAGAAAAAAATAAGCATCATTTTTTATAGGGGATTATCTTTTCAGGACCGCCAAGGTGCCTGTACTCTCTGGAAAATGGTGGAACATTATTGTGATGTAATGTATGTTCTAGTAGCCACGGTCTAAATAAGCACATGCACTAGTTTCCTTATAGAGGAAATTCTTTATTCCTTCGAAGAGCATGTGAAGGTGACCATATATCCCTGTATTACTCTCTAGTATTTGATATTGTACCTGTGATTGATATGCCCATCCCTACTAGTGTATAATATGTTATATCTTCATCAAGCCTTCCTATTAGCTCTCTTAGAAAGAGAAAAATGGTGTCACAAGGAAGTGGGCATATCTGGCTTATCATGTTTCCTGTAATATTATGTGCATCTATCAAGTAATAAATATTCTCATAATAGCTGCTATAAAATAAATTTACTAATCTGTCAAAGAGGACAAAATAAATTTACTAATGTGTCAGAGTACAGCACCTCTGGGCACACTTTAATTTGAAGACTTGTTCTCAGATGATAAGTATTTTTGAGTAAAAAATATAATTTTTTTGCTGGATGGGTATTTAAAGTTGGAAAACTGGTGATCCAAATTATTATGAAGTCATATTTATCTGATTTCCGTGTTGAGCCTTGAGTATATGGTTACCTAAAATGAATAAGATATTAATCATCATGTCTGTGTCCGACTATACTTATTAATGGAGTTGTGCATCACTGCAACCTAGTTAGCCCTATGGTGGATTGCCCACCTATTGCCGCCGGGTTAGCGCTGCCCCGGTTGCCGAGGCCAGATGGCCGGGTCGTGGACCGCGCCCCGGGCACTGTCGATGCCCCGGGGTTTCGGGCAGAGCCCCCTGTCGGGCCAGCCTAGATTCCCGTGGCGCGCAGCGGTGCCCGGCCTGGCTAGCTCCACCCCGACCACCGCCGAAGCGCCGGGTGCTTCGCTGTCTGGCGACCCCCGCACGGTCAAGGTCGGTTCCCGAGGGGCTCCCGGCGAGTCAAAAGGCACGAGCTTAGCACTTCGGCCATACCTAACCCACGCGGGACATTTTTCGTATTTTCCCTCTCTTCTAGCAGTCTTTTCCCGTGGCCTCACTGCGCTCCCGGGGCCAGTAGCGCTTGGGGGCATGGAGGGCCCCCGGGCCCGGAGGACGGACTTAACCGTTCCGCAAGACTCGCGCACAGTTGTTCGCGGTCATCGGGGACCGAGTTCCCGGGGCGGGCAACTATCACGCTCACTGCCCTCGGGGACCGAGCTCCCGGGGCAGGCAGCTACCCTAGGCCCCGGAAAGGGGACTTCGGCGCTACGGCCGTTCACGGCTGCTGGCGCTCGGAGTCGGATGGCGCCTGGTACTCGGCGTTCCCGGCCCGGGAAATCGAGAAAAAAAACAACAGCAGCAGACATAAGCAACTTCCGAAACAACACAATAAGCAAAGGTACGAAAATGTAAACATGATTATATACATATACAAATGTTTCTCTTTGTACAAGATAGGTAAAATCAGAGCGCAAGCACGAGCGGAGGCCGGGAGATGTCGTCATCCGGGGGGCGGTCACTCGTCTTCCTCGGACCGGACCCCGGGCGGTGTCAGAAGGGGACTGCCGTCTTCCTCGGACTCCTCGTCGGTCATCGGCTCCACGAGGTGCTCGCCGCGGTCGAAGAACCCTGCCACCGTTGCAGCGGCCTCGCCGCGGTCGAAGATGCACCCGGGACCGGGGGGCGAGACCCGGGCCCGGGGATGTCCCAACGATGTGCCCTGGGACCGAGCCTGTGGGTTCCGAACCCGGGGGGCAAGACCCGGGGCCCGGGAGTAGAGCCTGCGGGACCCGGGAATGTCTCAGTAACGGGTCCCGGGAATGCGACCCGGGACCGAGTCCGTCAGCTCCCGGGACCGGGGGCCGAGTCCGTGGTTCCCGGGACCTGGTGGCGAGACCCGGGGCCCGGGAATGTCCCAGTAATGTGCCCCGGGGACGCGCCCCGAGACTGAAACTTTGGGTCCCGGGACCGGGGGCGAGACCTGGGGCCCAGGATTGTCTCCGGGGCACGGAGCCCGAGGAGGGTGCGGGCGGTCGTCGCGACAGCCCGGGGAAGGTGTACCCGGGCCCGGACAGTGCCCGGGCCCCAGGCACTTAGCGGGGAAATGGCCGTAGCCGTAGCCGGCCGTTGCCGGTGCCGAATGTGGCCCGGAGGAGCTGGCGTGGCCAAGACCCACGCGTCCCCGGGGCCTGTGGGACCCCCAGTCCGTCTCGCCGACACACTCTCCCCTCAAAGGGGGGTCCCCAACTCCCGCGGTTGGAGTTCCCTCCTCCGACAACGCAGCTCCTCCGGGGCCCACATTCTGCACAAGTGACGGCCGTTCTCCCGCTAAGTGCCGTTTAGTGCCTGGGGCCCAGCACTGCCCGGGCCCGGGTGCACCTTCCCCAGGCGCGTCGCGAAGACCGCTCGCATCCAACTCGGTCCGGGTCCCTCCCCGGGTCCCACAAGTCTCGGGTCCCGGTGCGGCCCGGGGCACATTACTGGACATTCCCGGTCTCCCGGGTCTCGGTCCCGGGACACAGGCTCGGTACACATTCCCGGTCCCGGGTCTCGCCCCCCCCTCCCCGGCCTCGGGACCCACAGGCTCGGTCCCGCTGGCAGTATCTGCACCACCGACAAATCCATCCAGTTCATATGTTGAACCACTCCCAGAAACACGGTTTGAAAAGCTTGCTAGAGAATTAGACAACATCGTCCAGGAGTACACTCCCAACGACAACGTAATTGAAATTATCTGGACAAGACAGGGAGGTTGACGAAGGTGTCCACACGTTTTTAAGAAGCAGACCGGGCGGCATGGGCGCGGAACAGAGGTAACAGAGAGAGGGCTCGAGAGAGATCGAGAGAAGAGAGAGAGAGAGCGCGAGGGGCTGGAGGAGGAAAAAGACGACGGGGACTGACAGGTGGGCTCGCGCGGCAGAAGCAATCACGGCTGTCCGCGTGCGAGCACTGGCGGGGCCCCTGGTCGGCGACCACGGTGCTCGGGGTGGGCTTGGGGCCAGCCTGGTGTGTGGGGTGCGAGCCCGGGGCGCGAGCTCGGTATCGGCTACGGGGCGCAAGCATCGGCTGCGGGGCGCGAGCTCGGTATCGGCTGCGGGGCGCGAGCTCAGGATCGGCTGCACGTGCTCAGGGGAATATGAAGCCACGCCATCTGCGCGGCCTCCTGCTATGTCCACGTCAGTGTGATTTGTTTCTACCATTCGATTTGGAATATACGGTTTCGATGCAAACTGCTGCCTATCCATCCAGCAAGCCGCCTATCCCTCCTACAAACTTACTGTATGTGTGGCCTATTGCTTGACATTGACCTATCACTGCATGCACGGTGCAGCAACAAGCAAGATATAGCTCTAAAAAATGTGATGCCTCAGCCACAGTGTATCCACAGCCTTTGTCTGATGTGTATGCATGCATCATGAGGGATGCTATTGGCTATCCATGCAACAAGTTCACATGACTGCATGCATGATGCGGCAAGCAACCAGGATTGCCTATTTAAGGGCGGCATTGCCTTCTTGCATCTGCATACCCACACAAGTGCAAGCTAAGGCTTTGAGCGTTCAATACATACTTCTCACTCAATAAATAGTTCTCATCTACACTATCTATAGCAGCTCGAAAGGAAGGTACGTGCTACAAGTGTCTTAGGTGTTCTATATCAACTATGGTCTCTTAAAAAACATTGTTAAAGAAATAGTATTAGAGTTAACAGACAAGATCTGTATAACGAGGCTACCGGTGCTAACTTGCGTTGTAGCTTAGCTAACTATGACATTAATTGAAGGTGCTGATGTTAACGAGGCTTCGTACTGATTTTAACTTACATTGTAACTTGGCTAACTATGACAATACTGGTACTGATACTAACTCGTGTTGTAACTTTAACTGACTATGGGAACTGTTATTGAGTACCTACTAATTGTTGGCTAAAGGTGTTGCTGATCCTAAATTTTCTGATCTAACCTTGCTGACTAACATCGACTAAATTATTTTACTTGCTCAGTTTTCCTCATTGTATGAGGTTAATTATGTGCCTTGTTCACTTCGTTTTCTTATGTACGATGAGAGCGTTCGGTGTGTTTCTCTAATAGTCTGCTTTGCAAGTCTAGTATCTTTCTTTAATTAATTCATATATTTCATATTGGTATTTGAAGGGTAAATTGTGTTTCATCGATAGTACACCTTCCAGAATAAAAAAGAAAGCACCTCACGTGGAGAGCAAGCTATTCTTACAACAGGTACCTTTAGTCTTGCTTTTATTGGCTTGATGTCGCATTTTTTTTTTTTCCTGGTGCGGGATTTTGGCGAGTATCGACAATAGCCATCCATTCATGTCCAAAATTGGACTCTGCTATTGATGATATTGTTAAATCTACTTATCCAAAACCTCAACGTATCATATTCCAATCCTGGCAGCCTAAGGGAAAGGGCTATTATTGCTCCAAACGCCGCAAGGTCACCACGCCATCCCCTCCTCGCCTATAAAACCAGCCCCCAGGGCGCCCTTCTCGCCACACCTCTCCATCCCACCTGCGCCGCTGCTCACTCCACCAAGCTCCACCGCGCCGCCCATTTTCCTCTCACCCTGCCTGCTCGCGCTTTGCTCAGCCGAACCGAGGTAAAAGAAGAGGTGGCCATTGGCACCAGCCCCGTGCAGTCTCCCCTCCTTTTCCCCTCCTTCTGCTCGTCAGCCGGCCCCACTCGTCAGCCTCGGCTGCCCCCCTCTCACTCTGTCAACCCGACAGCCGGACCCCAGCCTCCATCCTCCCTTCCTTTCACCAACATGTGGGCCCCTTCCCCCAACCTACTTCTTCTTCGGCCCAGGCCTAGGCAAGGCCCAACCGTGGACCAAAAGTCCACATTCCCTCCTCAATGGCAAAGCACAACAAAATACGATGTCCAATTCTACTCCCTTACCCGGCAACCTCTTAACCACATAAAGTCCACCTAGCTTCCCTCTATGCCTTAGCCCAGCGGACCGTTCCAAAGGGGAGAGGTCTGTCTTAGCTCCCCACATCCTTCAAAAAGTCTAATCTTCTTCCCTCAGGTCCAACAACCAATAAGAAGTCCCACTCTACCTTCTTTACCCCTTTTAAGCCCAACAGCCACCTCATAATAAGTCTGCTTACCACCCCTTACTCTCGACATGGTAACTCTTTTTAAATACAGGTCCACATTACGCCCCTTTGGTCAGTCCCGAGGCCCCCTTAATCTACAAAGGTCTGCTTCTCCTCCCTGGACCATCCGACCTAACGACCTTCATAATTCATCCCACCCTTCCTGCGATTGGAAGGAAAAGTCAAACCCATCCACTCGCTCCGCTCAACACCATTACCTATTAAATAAAACTCCACTCTACCTCCCTAACCCCCCCAGTCAGTCTCTCAATCAATTTCGGCTTCCTTTAATTCTTTCCCTAACACCCAGAAAATGCCGGGATCATATCTCGTCAACTGTAGGCCCGATTCCCTCCGTTCAGCTTCCTTACCCTTCCTAAAAATGAGATCTATCTATTGGCACTATTAGTTAACTATAATCTTGGTGTCTTGATTCCTCTTTTGTGATTAGACGACGAGGGCGAGTTTCTCTTTTGGTCTGCGTTGTGGCCCTAGATTTCCGGATGATCTTCTCGAAGCCTTGGATTATTAGAAGATTACTTGTCAGTCTGAGATCAGAAATTTCTGGGCGGTTGCGCCATCCTCAGCCAAGCAGAAATTTACAGCTGGGCCTAACTCAACCTGATCCACTTGAGCCGGTAATGACCAGTCTTCTCAATGCGATCCTCAGAAATACCCAGATCAAGGCACCGTACCAAGTTAGGCACCGACTATAGGACAGTGACATGGATCGTACATAGCAAGTCAAAGGATCCCGAAAGATCAGGAGTTTTCTCTTTCGGTCTGCGTTGTGGCCCTAGATTTCTGGATGATCTTCTCGAAGACTTGGATTATTAAAAGATTACTTGTCAGTCTGGGATCAGAAATTTCTAGACGGTAGCCCCATCCTCAGCCAAGCAAAAATTTCCCCCTTAGGTCGCCCCATCCTCAGCCAAGCAGAAACTTACAGCTGGGCCTAACTCAACCTGATCCACTTGAGCCGGTAATGACCAGTCTTCTCAACGCGATCCTCAAAAATACCCAGATCAAGGCACCGTACCAAGTTAGGCACCGACTATAGGACAGTGACATGGATCGTACATAGCAAGTCAAAGGATCCCGAAAGATCAGGAGTCCCTTTTCCCAACAATGTTAGAGGACACACGACGGACAAGGTACAGAAGCTACCTATAGGAGTGTTCTAGAACACGAATGCCGACCACTCGGGGACTAACTCATCTAAAGGATACTCTGATTCTGGGGCCTTGATGAGGACAGGAAAGCCCTAGAGCAGTATGTAAATCACCACAAGGCCAGACCAATAAGGGACTTTTCAAAGATTGTATTAAGGAAAAACCGCAACAAACCAAATGAAGACACAACCCTAAGCACAATCTCATGACAAAATTTAAGGGGGGTAGCCTACCGCCTGTTATCTCGAGATAGACGAATCATGGATTTCGGAGGTCTTGCAGACATCGAAGAAGGAGTCGAACAACACCTTGGGACAAGGCGTTCTGCAGGACCTAGGGAAAAAGCGATTGACTAAGAAAAAGTGGTAGGTACCAACCCTCGGAAGTCCCCCTGGTGCTGTCCACCACCAGTAAATGGGACAGGGTTCACTGCAAGAAGGCACAAGCACTGAAGATGCTAAACCAACCAAAGGAACCACTGAAAAATGGTGCCTATAAAAGAAAACGAAAGCGACCCCATAAAGGCACCCTTTCGGACTAAGCCTCTACTACTAAAAAGCTCGGCCCTTCCTAGCCAACCAAAAAACCATAACCATGTCAACCCCGCTACCAGCAACCGAGGGGCATGCCGAGGACAAGCTCAATGGGTATGCCCAGCAACTGGAATTCCTCTGTCGGCAGTTGGGCTACACCGAGGAGCCAGTATTTTCCAGTGAGCAGATCGTTCAGGGATCCCAAACAAGCTGGAAGGTGATAGTTTTCCTCCATCTTCCAGGAGACGAAGTGATCACCTTCCAAAACCTTCATCCCCGGAGAACCCTTGAAGCCGCCACTCGGGACGTGTTCCACGAGGCCCTCCTGCGATTTTGCAAGATCTGTGCTCCCTTGGGAGTAGCCAACCATTTTGGTATGCACCCCTACCGCGGGGAAGATGATAGCCGGTGCCACCTCCACCCAACTGAAAAGGCCGAAGGAAGCATATGCGTCCTTCTCTCCAAGCTAGCCTACACCACCGAGAACACCTACGAGCAAGCCCTCGAAGAGCTGCATGAGCTTCGGGACCGATATGCTGATCTAGAGGCCCGCTATCAGCACCTAGCCCACGAGCACACTACCGCCCTACTCCTAGAAGCACATTACTTGGTCTGTCGTATGTCGATCCGGGGGTTACCCTGTGTCCCCAAAGGAACCATGCTGGAAATTGAACCCCGTGCGCCCCCACCATCTCCATAAGAAGGGTTACAAGTGTAAGCTTTTGTTTCACCACCGCCTTCCGAGCAAAGGCAATTTCTCTTTCATCCCAAGTGATGTAATACCCTGTACTACGTGTAAGGAAGAATGGAATGTGGAACGATGCAACCTTTTGCCTGCTTTAACTCTGTGGCTTTAGAAAGCATTGGCTATGCTCATGCTTAGGCCAAAGTGCCCACTAGTAGGAACTCATTCATCAGTTTATGCTACTTTAAGACAGGGCGACGATCGCACCTATCAAAAATGGCAACCTCAGAATACCCAGAAGGCTAGGAAAAATAAAGGATTTAGACATATTAGGGAAAAACAACAGTTCCCGTCAAAAGATATCCAAGCACCAATCAAAACCAAATGGTCCATGCTCAAGACACAGAGGAATTGAGGGATCTAAGCATAATTTGGAAAAGTGACAGTTTTCTTAACCAAGAAACCAAAATGAGCCAAGTACCTCATACTCAAAAGCACCGAAGCTAAAGATTAAAAGCTAGGACCATAAAAGTCGATACATAGGGAATACAACGCCAGCATCTAGCAGCCACACTATCAACTTCCTACTCTAGCATCGCCTCCAGGATGGAAAGGAAAACGATGGGTGCCAACACGATGAGGATGCAGATCGCCATGCACAGGTGGTCCGACTGGCCGTCTTGCGGTGGCTCAGAGCACCACCCTAAGAACTAGATCACTGGGCGCGCCACCACGACTAAGACATTACAGATGGTGGCACAGACAAGACGTAAGCCCGACCACACCCACACCGAGCGCAAAACAACAACCACCCCCGACCAGAAGCCTCCTCCTTGGCCGAAACGCCTCGGTGCCGCTGTCGCTGCACCTCCGCCTCCGGCAACCTCGCTTGCCGCCCGCCCGACCGGAGCTCCGTGCTCCGCCTGCCCCAGACGCCGGCGAGAGGCACCTTTGCCAACACCCTCCTGCTCCGCACCACCTCCAGTGCCACGGCTGGCAGCACCTTGCTCGCCGCCATTGCCGCCGCCACTATTGCCGAACCCCAACTCCATTTTCCCCTCCTCACTTTGAGCTACACCACCTCCACTCACCCTCCACTTGCCACCCCACTCCCACCCTAGCCAAAAGAAGAAGCACGGAAGGCCCATAAATAGAAACGGGCTCGATGACATAGGTACACGGGTACACGAAGCAGCAAAAGGTATGTTGGCAGACCCAAATAGAAGACAGGCAACCCTGGTACCCCAGCAAATACAGTATGGTCAAACGCAGCACACCGATTTGATCCATACAGAGCCCGATGAAGATACGTCAACACCAATACCAATACCAATACCAGAGAAGAACATGAGAACAATGTTAGACCAACACCCGGCAGATCAGTTCAAAAATTTAGGGCGCCAAACAGTCGGCCCATGTCACTTGGTCAAAGTAGGGCCAGGGACCAGACAGCCACCTGACCCCATGTGTCAAAGCAGCAATCGTCGTTATTGTGATGTATTTGCTTCTATAGCCATGTCTTTATAAGGATTTTTGACATCTCCTTGAACCTGTTTACACGATGATAAGTATGTGTATCTCATATACTGACTTATACAAGAGCAACCCCTCAAGTGCTCTTAATCTTTCTATAAGACAATTCCCATAACAAAGCGGGTGATAATAAAGTTTTTTGTGAACTTGTTTTCTTGTTTTTTATTGTTGTAGCGTTGTTGTCGTAATGCATATATGCAAGTTTGTATAGATGTGTGCGCAGAAAAGCAATTTAAATATTTAAATGACAAATCTTTTGATTGGTACAAGCTAAAATAGCTCCACAAAAAATATTAGGACAAACTTTTTACTATGGTATTTGAAAATTCATAACCCGCAGCGAAGCGCGGGCAAATGTGGCTAGTTTTTATAATAGTAGAGATAAGTTTGCTTCTAGGGAATATGACCATTGTTTCTTTGTGACTAGATCAGATGGTACATATTTTGCCACCGATTCATATTTGATGTTTTAACTTTTGCAAGAACACCCTTAGCTAGCTTTCACTTATAGATTTGAAAGTATGTAAACAAATATATTTAAAAGTAAAACTGTATTGGATATATAATTCTTGGTTCTATTTTTACAAATACAAGTGTATTTGATGTACAGCTATATCGCTCAATCTATATACTATTATATAATTTAGGGCCACCACGATCATATGCACTATATCATTATAATCAAGATCTATCATGATCTATATACTATTATATAATTTGAGGCCACCACGATCATATGTGCTATACCATTATAATCAAGATCTATCACGATCACCAGCATACTAGATCCATAAAATAAACATGGTGTTTCTTTTTAGCCTTCTCTTAATAATAAATAGATAGATAGACTGGTGATTTTTTTAAAAAATAATATAGAGGTCTCATTCAAATCTAATGGTACCAATTTCACATAAACCACATAAACCCTATTTATATATTAATGGTCAAATTGGAAGGTGCATATACTTTCTTAGAAAAGTATGTGCACCTTTTAATTTGCATGTAGTCTACGTAGTTATGAAAAAAATATGAAAATAGCCGACAGATTATTGTGTTGCATGTCTATAAATTTGATTTATAAATAGAGGAATAAAATAAAAAATCAAATAAAAAGTGCAGTCACGTTCATAATTAATTTTTTTTATATTTTGATATCCTCGCACATAGATCAAAATTGCTCTCACTGTTGGTGGAGAAAATTATCACACCTCATCCTGGCACTGCCTTACGCACTCACCCCCAGTGAACTGCACACCATTATCTGATGATCCTGTTGGGGATGCCAAAATGACTAGTAATGCGGCGTATGAACTTGAGTGTTAAGTACTTGTCAATTTTGATGACTGGGAACGCCTCCGGCCATTTGGTGAACTTGTCGATGGCGACGTAGAGGTTCTCGTAGCTCTCAAGAGCTCAAGGAAACAGACCCAAGATGTCCAGCCCTCCGCCCAGGATGCACCTGCTTGAGGAGCTATCCCCCGAGCACTAGCTTTCGTGCGCCCAGGACTTCGAAGTGGTCACATATGATGGCTTCATCTTCCCACCACCCTTGCTCGGGTAGGAAACCTGCTGACTTCATGAAAGTGCGTTGGTGCACCGCCGAGCCACCTGGTGGCTCACCTTGTTCATCCGTTGGCCCGAACCAAAACGGAACTCCTCTTCACACGCACAAATTGGCGTAGTGAGAAATGGAACGACGTCTACCGCTTCTTTTTCCCCACTCCGCTGCGCGCGCTTCTAAGGATAAGAAATGGTTACCTACGCTAGGTGAGGAGATGTTTCCTTGATTGGCGCGTGAGTGGGCGAGCGAGCGAGCGAGGCAGCCTACAAAGCGAGGGAGAGCCGCAAGAATGGGCCTTACCCCCGGTCTCTGCCAAGCCATCGCCCGACACTAAGGACAGGGGTTACTATCGATGAAGTGGGAACCAGGGCTCCTACCACTAGTGGCTCAGGGCGGACTGGTGCTGCGTCATCTCATTGCTAAGGGCCGTACGTACAACTCACGGCTACTATGAAGCTACATCTGCAATCTCCCAGGTCCAAGAAGTAAGGCCCCAGGCTCGTGGCAACACGGTCGCAGTCAGGGCACAGCCTTGCCCCGCCCTCGAGCTTGGCTCTGCCGAGCAGCTCGGGGAGAGCGCGAAGGCAGGGGCATTAATGACGACAAGACGGAGCATGCTGCCTCGCTTTGGCCTTCCCATGCCTCCCCCATTAAAGGCTATGGGACGTATATCTACCAAGCGTGAGGCGTGGGGGACAGGATAGCTCTGTACCCCACGCTGAGGCTTTCCCAGCAAGCACTCGACGGCCACGCCCGGACACGTGGCGAACGGCCATTGCCTCTCTCTAGACCTACTTCAGGAGAGGCCCCCAGGAAGACAGACAACAGGACCCACCGGTCAGTAGAGGATATGACCAAGCATACCTAATTCTGTAATGACATACGTGACTCCATAGTTCGACCACGGTAGTATTTCCCCAAGAGATATAAGAGAAGAACCAAAGCGAGTAGGAGGGAGGAGGAAAAGACCCACAAGCTCCCAGTGCCTAAGTCTTATACACTCTTTTTGTAAGGAACCACAAAAGAGCCAAGAACATAACAGGAGTAGGGTATTACACCACCGTATGATCCGAATCTGAATAAACACTTTGCATTATTTACTTACGCATCAACCTACGATAAATCGAACACATTCACCCCTAGCCGAACTCACAAAGAGTATCCCTCTAGATCCTTGCTATACGATGTTCCCACACCGACACCCATCGCCTTATAAAAGGTTCTAAGGATGGTGTGCTACGGGAGATGGTAAATCATCTTCTACGGAACCGAAAATGCAGTTACTAGTCCTAACACATCAACCTGTCCCACGATAATAGAGATGAACCATTGCAATACTAATAATAAGTACTCTGGTTTTTAATGTTTGACACCGTTACTTTTGGCCATACATTTGACTATTCATCTTATTAAAAAATTACATAATTATCATTTATTCTGTTACGATTTATTTTATTATTAAAGGTATTTTAAGTATAAATTATATTTTTATATATCTGTAGCCTTTATAGTAAGGTGATTCTCCCTGAAAGATCTCGGACTCTTTTCACGCATGTAAGGCTTAAAATCGTTCCCACGCTCCCTCACAGCCCTCGTGCGCCTCCGCATGGATCTCCTGCGCATGCATTGCGCATCCCCTCAACTACCGAGGCTGACGCCGCCGCACGCAAGCGCTGCGCCTCCCCCTCAACCACCCACGCCGCACGCCGCCGCCGCCGCCGCACGCCGGCGAATTCCCCGCCGCCTCCAAGCTCCCGCCTCACGGTGTCGGCATCGCCGATTGGGGGTTGTCATCGCGTGGCCCGCAACCCACCGCGGCCGTCCGCAGTCACCGCCATTATCAACCGCCACGCCCGTGTCCTATTCTCCCGCAAAGGTAAGTTGCGCAATCTCCTCCCTCACAGTGAGCAACGCCTCGCCTGACTCAGCCTCGGCACATGACCCGCTCGCCCGCGATCTCCTCCCTCTCCCCCTAGACTCCACAGCCGACCCCCAGCCTTCGCCGCGCCTCGCCTCTGCCATCGACCCCTTCTCCCCCCACGGCAGTCCATCGCATCCTCCCCCGGTGTTCCATGCCTCCGGCGCCATCGTTCGGCCGGCAAGGCCACAGGCTGCTCCACCGCCCAAGGCAATTCGGATCGAACCGCGTCATGACCGGAGCCGATCGGAGCTAGAGCCACATCCAACGACGCGGTTGGTCATGTCCTCTCTTAACTCCACTGATTTGATTAGTGAACAGTGCTGGTAAGAGAACAGAATATGACTATCTCAGAGAAGGAAAGGGGAGGTCGATGCTATATATGCTTGCTACATGTTTGATGAAATGCATGACTAGCACTAGATACAGGAAATCGGATGAAGGCAGTGAGTGGACCAGCACTTTGGGAACTAGAGACCTCAGTTTGTTATTTAGGAGATATTCCTACAGTGGATATTGGAATGTCGAGGTAAATTTTAAGCTAATTAACTGCACACCGTAGTAAGCTGCTGGTCTTTCTAATAAAACTTCCCTAGCTATGTTTGGGAAATTGAAATGGAGGCTTATGTACATGTTTGGAAGCTAAACTGTTAGTATCTTCTGATGGTAATACATAACAGAAAAATTCTATTATCTTAGTAGACACCACCAAAAATCGAAAATCAGGAATGCAACATATTTGAGAAGTGCAGTGCTAACTATCTTCCTAATGCTAAATAATAATATTGCTAGATGCAGCAGGTATTGATCAGTCGGTATTGCTTTGGCTTACATTTAGTGGTGCTGATGATGTCCTTTTCTTTACAAATATGGCTTTTTCTACATTTTTTAGATAATGGATAGAAATCCGGCCTCTATATCCACAAGTAGATATACACAGCCAAATGAATTTTCCTGCATGATATACTCACAACTAAATTTATATTGTGTGGATAGGAAAGACGTGTTGAAAGGATCAGAAAGAAATATAAGGGGATAACACACTTGATGCTCATGGAATATCACATCACAATGATATGGATTTTGAGATTTTTGAAGGAAATACTGAAGTTTGCAAAAGCACTTTTGTTGTTTCTACAACAAGAAAAAGGAGGCTTTTGTGCCATTGTGTGTCACATACATAAGTATGAAGTAATAGAGTTTGAAACGGTCATCTATTGATTTTGAACATTGGCCTACAGATTTTTTTCAACCTATATTTATTGTTTCAGTTCATTAACTGGACATGAATCTCAATCTTTGAATTGTGAATTAATGTTCTGTTATGGAAAGCAATTGATTATAATTCTATAATAGTTGTATTTTGGTTGTTTGAATTGCATTATCAAATATCACCGTAGCGTTAGTATGGACCTTGAGTTTGAATGAATGATCAATCCTGACTTTGTGAATAGCAAATATTTAGGTTACATCACTGGCCCATTAATCAATCCTGACTGCCATTGTGGTGAATGGTGACGTGGCTGCTACTGTGAGAGGTACAACGCAACTGCTGTTGGTGGTCTTCAATCTGAACTTCTGGAAGCAATGGGTTCGCCGAATGCACAAGCTTATCAACGAGGAGCAGGTGTACATATTGTCTTTCCATGATCCACACACATACCTGTATAGCTCTTTGCTTACCACTTTTTATGCTTTCCCGATTTTCTAATCTGTATTGGTATTTTCTAAGGTTGATATGCAATCTGATATTTGCGCTTTGGAGATATATCTCAGCAATTATTCAGCGTCGACTTGACCATAATTCTTAGCGCCTACTTCAAAGCATCAGAGCTCGACCGATCCAGTGTTTGTATGCTGCAAATAATCCATTCCCTAAAGGTATCGTTGATAGTTTAGTGGTATGTTGAAGTTCCATTTCGTTGTGGTCTGATATATTTATGTTTGCTGGGTATATGTGCAGACTGCAGAGCATCAACTGGTACCTGAATCACTCACCCAGAAGCAAAAGTTACACTAACACTCCACCAAATATTAAAGTTTGGTTAACTAAACATGCAGGTAATTTTACATTAATTTTAATTTATATGCAAGCCTACGTAATCTCATTTTCCACTTAACCTCACTCTACGTAATAATCTCAGCAAACTGATAGATCAGTTAAGGCCTATAGTTATTTTCAAAGTTTTCAAACTCACGCTTCGCAAGGACTATGGAGCTTGTTTGTGTTTGAGAATGACGACAATTAGTTCCGGTGAGAGGTATGCTCTAAAGAAGGATGTTGACGTCAAGGTGAGCTCTTTGTTTAACACAATAAATAGATCTTAGCTCCCCTCTGGTTTTCACGATTTTGGTTGGAGTGTATAGAGCCAACAACTCTTTGTCAATCTTGCTCTGTAGGGAGCTGATGAAAATACGGTGCAAGATGTGGCATTTGAGAATACTGTCCATGTCTAAAAATCAAGGTTGTGAAAAAAATCCTTCTGATTATATATCATATGTGAATGGCAGGCCTTTGGAAATTCATTCAATGGTTCCTAAAAACCAGGCAGATTGTTTTCTCTAAAGCGAATGCTTCGGTATGGCAGCGCCAGGATAAATCTTTTACCCCCTATAAGCTACAATTGATGTACAGGGAAGATACATGACAACAGGATTTATTTGGTGAATTATTTCCTTGCTTAGTAAGAAATGCTCTTCCTGAAATTATTTTTATGGACACCATTATCTGCACTATTCTCTATTTCCATTTTTTTCAACTTTTACACTAAGCTTTCTACCACATTTATTTGTTGAGTTACATAACATTGCTCGGGTGATCAAAATTCTATTTTATAGTACGTCCTATAGTTACATGTATTCTTGAGATTCTCAAGAACTGGATCAGGCATCAGCAGCATAGTATAAAACTGACTTTGCTAGAGGCAATAATAGGATAATGATTTTTAATGTACAGGACACTGAATTTGATAAGGCTAAAACCCATAAGGATCATAGCTGATTTTTTTGTGTGTTTTTTGTGAAAGACAACTATCTTGTTCGTGCCAAAATTGTTTGGGATCTTAGACTAAATTATGTTGAGCTTGGTCATAATTAGTTGTCCTCTTGAGTGCTGTCACATAGGCTTGTACAATGTAGCTAGGACAGTAAGCAACGATCAGTTAACACACTGTTTTTACTGTACATCAAATGTTTGCTTTTTTTCTTATATACAAGTATTTAATTTCGTTAATTCTTGATATGTTAGTGCAAACCATGTATGTGATCGTTTTATTCTACCTAGATGACTTATTCCAGATCTATCATTTCATATTTGTATAGTTGGCTGGCATATAGAAAATGAGATACCCGAAAAAAATTGTACTTAATACCTTCTTCTTTTGTTGAAAACTGACAGGGGTTGTCCAAGAACGGAAGGGCGCCGTGGGAAGTGGTAGGGAAGGGTTTTATTTTTTTCAATTCTCAGGGAGAACCAGAAAAACGTTTGTTATAAAAAAAAACATGGAAATTGTGCTGTACGCTGCTCTGAACGGCTCCCCTTTGAGACTCTGCTGCAAAGAAGAATACTTTTTTCTTTCCTGAGATGACAAAGTAGAATACCGAGCTATTCAGTAAGCTTCAATCTAAATATTAGTATAATCAATAAGACTTTTTTATAAAGCTTTAGTGGATTATTAAGTTCACGTACTAATTTGCTTCCATATGTGTCTTCACTGAATTTTGGTCTTTGAACTGAATTAATCAATCAAGCAAGGGATGATGAATTTTGGTCTTGTCCATTAATTGATATTTTGTCCTGTTTCATTTTTATTTAATAGGGTTATAAAATTTGTTCTCATTGTAACACATGAGCACTCGACTAGTTTGCACAAAAGTTTTGAATAAGACGAATGATCAAACGCATGTTTAAAAATCAATCATATCAAACATTAAAAACTGGGAAGAGTACATAATATAAATTATACTTTTTGGCAACCAACTGATAATTAAACTGTCATCTGATCTGTACATGTTCGACTCTTTCGTTGTTAAAACTGGTGTTGCTTTGGCCGTGACCAATATATTGCTGTGACCACCAAGCAGGCGGGTGCAGATCTGCGTGTCATCTGTTACGAGCTTGTTCAGTTTGGCTTTATCAGTGTTGTGGATGAAACAATGCAGATATGGGACGGAGAGGCTACCGTCAACCGATTAATCAGAACACAAACGATTAATTAAAATTTGAGGAAAAATTGATGTTTGTACAAATATACATATTTGATAATAATTTGTTTTTTTAAGAGATAATAAATACATACAACTACATATATCGAATATATTCCTACTATTTTTAAATAGAATAACCAACATATATTAAAGCATAGGTCTCAACCGTCATACTTATGCATCAAATACTATAGAGCAAAACTAATGGGCTGGTGATATTGTGGGCTGGACCTTGTGATCACATCAATTATATGACCGTTTAGACGAAAAACATCCTATTAATCACTAATAATAGAATTTATGTGTTCACGAACGACTAATGTAGACCATATCAATGATACGTGACGGATTGCTCAATGTATCCGTATTAATGGCCGTACCAACTGTTTTCCACACCACTGCCCAAGCTTGAGGGTCCATAGATGCACGATTCGGATGGAGTAGTTTCCACTTAATTTTGTCCAAGACGAATATGATGTGAGATGAGGCATACACCACCTCCGCATGCTCAGGATGATGCTACTGATCCTAGGTAGTAGTAGTAGCACTACGCATTGATAGGAGAGGAGAGTAGTTATGGTTTCTCGTACTCTGCTGGTAATGCCTCCTGCTGGTTGGGTGCATTGTTTGTATAGGAGATTTTGCATGGCAGACTGAGACACCTTGAATGTCTACGAATCTCGATCTCTGGTTTTTGAATTTTGAAAGTACTTGATCTAATGATGCATTTGTTGATCCTCATTTTGAATCTCTGTACATTCTGAATTTCTGATGGGTATGAACTACTTGCTCCAATGCTCCGTTTCTGAATATTTGTCGGTATTGACCAAAATTTTCTTCATTCTTCTCTTCGATAGTATAATCAAATCAGTAACGTACGTGGTTTAGCTAATTTACTCGCTTGTCTGATGAACTGAACAGCATCTCGTGCTGATACCAATCCTGAATCCAGCCCATGGGCTGTGGGCCGTGGCCCACGAGCTCTTCCTCCTCTCCCGAATTTTTTTGATTTTTAGATTTATTTATTAAAAGATTTGCAAAAATAGATTTTCGTTTCAAAAAATTGCAAAAATAGACTCCCGCCGCCCTCTGGGAGGGCGATTTTTAAAAATCGCCCTCCCAGGGGGCGATTTTATGACGTGGCTGACGGCCGTTGGCCCCCCCGCCGACGGCCGTCAGCCATTTTGCAGGCGGCCCCCCGGTCTCCCAAAAACCGCCCACTCAGAGGGCGGCAAGGGGGCCGCCTGCAAAATGTGCCCAAAAACCGCCCACTGAAAGGGCGGTTTTTGGCTCCCGGGGGGCCGCCTGCAAAGTCGCCCATTTGCAGGGTGGTTTTTTGCAGGCGGCCCCCTTGCCGCCCTATGGGAGGGCGGTTTTTATCCCCCGGTTATAAAACCCCCCTCCCAGACTCAAAAAAGTCATAAAATTCACTCAAATTAGAAAAAAAAACAGGAGAGAGCTGAGAGGGCGAAAGCAGCGAAGCTCTGCCCGTTTGCTGATTTGCCAGCAGGTAAAATCCATTGTTCCTTTGCAATTTCTATTTGTATGTAAGAATTAATGTAGTAATGTACTAGTTACGTGTATAGTACTATATAGATCTGTAGTTTTTAGTTAATCTGTTAGATGACTTATTTTTTGTACAGATGTTACTTGTAAAATCTGGAATACACGGTTTTAGATGTTAGGAGGATGTTGGTACCTAGTTTAACTATATTTTTCATCAACAGATATGTCAAATAAGGTGATATTTCAGTTATTTCACGGGCAAGGGAATGTGAGATATGGTCCAGACGGTGTAGATCTGTCGGAGTTTAGTTCAACGGCTAAGGGTATTGATAGGCCAGCTGAGAGAAGTTTTGGATCAGTATACAACTGGCTGATGCGAGGGTTTCGACTGGACCCTCAGCTCAGCGGAATAACCTTATATGTAGTAGTCAGTCGTGTAGTTGAAGGTTTTTTTTGGGAACTGATGCCAGTGGATTGATCTTTGTTGGTGGTGCTGGGGTGTAGTGTAAGTCTATACTTGATCTTTGTTGTAGAATGACATGTATCGTACTGTTGTTTTTTATTGTCATGTAACAATGCTATAAACATTAAAACTAATTTACGCTAACTCTCTATTTGTATGCAGGTATGGCGTACCCTACACCAGAGCTGCTCGACCGGGGTCTCGACCAGTCCCACCGGTCTTACCTGTCAGCCGTCGAGGGTGCCCAGCTAGGCACCTTCCGTCCACGGCCTTCACGTCAGCTCCTGCGGATAGATCCCCGGTTCCGTCAGAGGTAAGAGCTGTACGAATATTCATTCACATCATTTGTGCATATCTATGTTTTCCCCGATATTGAATACAGTTCTATATTTGGCAGGTTGTGTGAGGCTGGACTTCTTCCGCTGTGCAGGCTAGTTGAGCCCGCACCGGACGAGAGAGACCCCGCCAGGCGATGGGAAGCTGACCGGTCACTTCTGGCAGCGCTGGTGGATCGCTGGAGACCGGAGACCCACACGTTCCACCTACCGTGTGGCGAGATGACTCCCACACTGCAGGACGTGTCCTACCTGCTGGGACTTCCCCTCGCAGGGGACGCAGTCGGTCCGGTTGACGGGGGGCACGGTTGGGCGCAGGACATATCTGCTCGGTTCGAGGCCGTGCAGCGTCTACCTGGGCTTGGTAGGCCGAGGTCGCTACCGCCTTACACCACGGCTGGCCCCTCGCAGGCGTGGGTGCTACAGTTCACCGTAAGTCACAGATTCATTTGCTTCACAATCATCCGACCTATAAAGGAGCAGTGATGCTGACTATGATCTTCCTTTACAGCCTGACAAGCTAGACGACGACGCCGACGAATACTCGGTGCAGCGGAGCATGGAGGCCTACCTGTTGTGGTTGTTCGGGTGGGTGATGTTCACCAACAGTCACGGCACGCGGTGGACAAGGGACTGATCCACTACGCTCGTGCGATCGCCGACAGCGAGGACGGCTACGTACCGCAGTGGAGCTGGGGATCTGCTGTGCTAGCGGCGACATACCGTGCTCTTTGTGACGCGGCACGAAGACCGATCCAGGTGCGATTCTCGCCCGGTTGCCCTCTCCTTCTGCAGCTATGGGCAGCAGAGCGTTTCGCGATAGGCCGTCCTCTCATTCAGCTCTCTGCCTACGAGAGCGGCCCTGGAGGCTTGTACGGGCAGTGGCCCGAGGACCGCCCGACTATGGGACGGTATGGTGTCGCCGTGGGTACGTAATGTGAAATTCTATGTTTACCACTTATGCACAAACACTGACGTGTAATCTTTCTTATTTTGCAGCGTCGTTACGCCCACAACCAGGTTAGGCGGGCCTACTCCAGTTCGTTATGGAGTTGGACCGCCTGCTGCCCAGCGACGTCGTCTGGGAGCCCTACAGTCCACAGGCCATCGCGGCCCGTGCACCGCTCGACTCAGTACTCTTTGCATGCGCACCAGGCGTACTGGTTGACGAAAATGCCGTTGGTGTTTCGACATCTTTGTCGAGCCCACTGTCCACAGCGCGTGATGCGACAGTTCGGCCTACGTCAGGTCTTCCCTATGCCCATAGAGGTCGTTGTGCGCGCGATGTCACCGGTAAGTACAACTGCGATCTTTGTTTAGTACTACCACTCTTTAATGTACTCTAATGCACTCTCTGCAAATAGGTATAATCGTAGGGGACAGGCAGCCGGTGCTCAGTGTATCCCACTGCAGCGTATGTGGAGACTGGTTTGTTGGCGACGGAGGATGTCGTCGACGAGTTCCGTGCACACACTGAGGAGCATTACCTAGCATACCTCAGGTGTACCAACCTCGGACCCGCATACGCGTAACGTTCACCCCAGGTGATCCACAGCCACACGTCGCTGCTACGACGGACACGTATCCTACACACCGTGACCAGGACTACTTTCGCGCGGTAAGTCACTTTATCTTTGCGCTTTGTCATTCCTTTCTAGGTAGCCACGGTTCTAACACATAATCAAGTCACATTTGTATAGGCCGACGCAGCGCGACAGATTCAGGGTGATGTCAACGCGGCGTTCGACGGTTGGACACTGGATCGTGCTGACTGCGACGAGCAGAGGACGACCTTCGGGAGGATTCGTCAGGCGTTGCACACAGTGCTTCGTGCGCTCACTTGTCGCGCGGCTGACGCGGTACCTCCCGTCTATATACCCCAGCAGCAGCATCCACGGCCAGCAGAACAGGACGAGGAGCAGGAGTGCGCCCACAGGGTTCCAGTCAGCCATCTGGCCCCTCCAGAGGTAAATTCTACTAACCTTCCGTTATAATATGTTTTCTTGTATGACATGCACCGTTGTACATCAATATGCTTCCCTGCAGCCTTCGCTGCAGCCTTCGCTACACCGTACCTACTCCCTCTGGAGCTAGCACGTCGACGCATGGAGTGTACCACACACAACCACACGTGCAGCTGGGCATGACAAGTGCCTCCGGTGCCACCACAGAAGGTCCTTCAGGTTATATCAAAGTTTACTTTTCTCTTGCAAATTTCGATTTGGCAATAATCAATAATTTCTTGACATTGTTCCACTCTACAGCAAACCATCGATGTTTGCTGGCGCTGGCTCCTCCACGCAGGGCGCACGCGGCAACGCGTTGGGCACCGGGTCCTTTCGAGGGGGACGATTTAGAGACGAGGACGAGGGGAGAATCCATGAGATACTAGCTGCCTCGCAGCTCGAAGGAGCTCCACCACCACAGAACAGGACCCACCAGTTGCCACACCCGTGCAGACGACCCCGCGCTGGCCGTGCTGTACCACCAGACAGTGTTGACGTACTCCCAGGGACAGGTGCGAGCGCAGGGTAGGAAGTCGAAGAGGCCTAGAGGTTACGGTCCGGGCCGTAGTACTTTGTCTGTAATAGTTTGTCTGTTGTATATAACGTTTTATTAATTCTACGTTTCCTGATGAAACCACTTTACTTCGTTTACGCTCATCGATCAAACGACGTATTCCTCACGATCTACGTTTCTGACGAATCTGATCAAAAATATGAATTTTCGAGTGTCAACTTCACGACGAAAGTACATTCCGAGCGTGACAACTAACACACATTAACTATCATACAAACCTATTGATATCCAACTAACGATGCAAACTACTGTGTGAGGATGCACGCCAGGAGGGCGACAGTATGCGCCTAGGAATAGTGACGACAGCCGGTAGTCACATAAAATTGATTTCGAAAATTAATTTTTTTAATTTCAATTTTTTATTTTTTTTTTCGGTAATATTGTCCGGACGGTCCGGATAGGGTCCAGACGGTCCGGACTATATTAAGGCTAAATACGCCCTCTAGTTGGGCGGCAAAGCCAAAAACGCCCCACCCAGAGGGCGCAAGGGGCCGCCTGTAAAATGGCCGGCCCCGGGCGCATTTTGCAGGCGGCCCTTGCCGCCTCTGAGAGGGCGTTTTTGGGGCCGGGGGCCGCCTGCAAAATGGCTGACGGCCGTCGCGGGGGGCCAACGGCCGTCAGCCACGTCATAAAATCGCCCCCTGCCCTCCCAGAGGGCGGCGGGAGTCTATTTTTGCAATTTTTTGAAACGAAAATCTATTTTTGCAAATCTTTTAATAAATAAATCTAAAAATCAAAAAAATTCCATCTCCCACCCCGCCCGACATCGACGACCTCGCCAAGGTCGCCCTCCGCTCCGACGTCCTCGACGCCGTCAAATCCGATGGAACCGAACCGAACCGCACCGCCGTCTCGGCCGGTTCCCCGCCTGCGCGCAGCGTAGCTGACGCGCTTTGGTTTTCCTTCCGGGGCTGATTGATTGGCAGGCATGGCGCCGCTGTCCGAATCGCTGGCCGCCACGGGCGTGCTGGAGCCGGACGACGCGCTGCTCGCCGAGATGCGCGCGCGGATCGACGAGGAGGTCCTGAAGCTTCGAAGGAAGTGAGTCGATTCTTCCTCTCTCAATTTTTGCGTCGTTAGCCCAAAAAAACAGGTCGCCGTTGCAGTGTTGGGTATGCCTGTACTATGCGGGGATAAGTTTTGTGACAACTCAGGTCTTGCTACGATTCGTTTGCCTAAACGAACCTAAGGTTACTTTGGGGAACTTGTCGATAAGTTGCATTTGACTGGGTATATGTAAGTTATGGATTAGTATTTTTAAGGTTAATTTACCTCTGTACGAATCTGGAATATAATAAATTATGTTTCACAATAGGGTCGATATGTATTTTATGAGGTTCCTCTTGAGAGGGTTTGCATGCCAAACATACTTCAGTCTTCAATATTTCAAATCAAATCAATATTTCAGGAAAAAGCACTGGAACAGCTTAAAGTTACTGAAGGAAAAACTGTAGCTGTTGGCCAGAAGATGGATCTTGTGTTCTACACTTTGCAGATTGGCCTTTTCCACGTGGACTTTGATCTCGTCTCAAAATTCATTGACAAAGCAAACAAGTTATAGCTTCGGCTGCACCTTTTGGTCTGCCATATGTAATACTGAAGCGATGATATCTGACCATTTATTATGTTGTCTGAAGCTTGTTTGAGGAGGGAGGTGACTGGGAGAGAAATAACCGATTGAAAGTATATGAAGGCCTGCATGGCAACGAGAAACTTCAAGAAAGCTGCCAGCTTATTTTTAGATTCTATCTGAACTTTCATGCCTTATTATTTTCACATGATACATTCATTTTCTATACAGTAAAATCATAGGCTATCAAACATGATATTTCAGACAACAGACCAAATATCATAGACACTAGATTCTCGTGAAATGTTTGGTCCTGCTATGAATGGGCATTTTGAAGAGGAAGAGTGTGACAAGGAAGTAATGAACACCTATGCCTCCAGTGATTCATCCCTGGAACCATATGATCTATCAGACGATGACACGGATCTGCATAAGAAATTCACTCAACCAACAGATCTTGCTGCTGCACTATGAAAACCTGATGATCCAGACGGTATAAGTTTCTATTTAGTGCTACCTGTACTTTCTAGAGAAAATTATTGTAAATCCTGATCATCCTTTCTTTCTTTCCTTAGGGTTGAAAACGCTCAGAGTTCTGCTGAAAAGCTCGTGAGAGCATCACCTGATGAACTATGCCACAACTCAGGTGATATTGTTAGAGCACTTGTGTATGTCCATTGCTCTGATGTGGCAATGGAAGGAGAGGAAGATTCTGCTGAAGAAAAGAGACAGAAGGCATTAGTTGCCTTGCTGGTAACCTGCCCATTTGAATCATTAGATGTTCTCACCAAATTGCTTTACTCATCGAGCGTGGATGTCAGTCAGCGTATTTTGTTTTTTGATGTTATGACTGAGGCGCACGGGAGCTTGTTGAATCTAAGATTGTACGGAGAGAACTGCGGCATGGAAACTTGATATCTGATACGGTGATACCTCTCCCTCTTGGCTAGTTCCTAGTGACAGGGGACCTCGTGGTGCAGGTCCTTGGAGGGAAGTCTCCGAATCAGGAACACTTCTGAATTGGTCACACCGGTATGAAAGAGAAGTTCCATCTAGATCAGGTCAAGTTAAATCAGGGAAATCTCGTAAATGGAGTCTTGGAAAAGCTAAAGATTTGCAGTCAGAGTGGCAAAAAAACAGATTTCCTTTGCATGGAACTGCTTTTATGCTCCCTATCATGCAAGGACATGATAAAAGATCACATGGTATCAACTTGCTCAATCGGGACTTTGTTGTCCTAGGTACCAATACATGCTTGGTGTCTGTATGAAGTGCACGGCAATGCATCCGGAGGCACCAGCTGTTGCTCCAGGTCTTCTTGATACGATCAGATATAGGTATGCCAAGCCACACATGGGCTCTTCATGTTGCAGAAGCTGATCCTGATACAGAATGCACATCGGTAAGTATTCTGGTTATTATGTGGGGATATATCTGTTATGAATCACTAGTTTGCATTTTGTTCGTCAACGTAGGGAGCAATTATGGTATAATAGGCTGAGCGCATAATACTAACAGGGTCATTTTTCGACCAACGAAGAAGTACAGTTGTGCAGCATAAGCGTTATATCAAATTTCATTTGCATCGACTTTGATTTTAGCCTGAAAGAAGAGTAGTTTGATTTCACTGTGAGATGATTCACTATCTGAAAATAAAGAGCTAATAGCTCCCACCTTATGCTTTAGTTTCCTGTAACGTACTTCTTTCTATCATTCCTTTTAATCTTCTATGATACTCATTCGGTGACCCAGCTCTTTTCAGCTATATGTAGAGAAAAACCGAGCCTTTTTTTTTTTTACTCATAAAGAGAAACCATTTCAGGACGCTGGAAACTGAGTAACTTCTCACAATGTCATCTAACTCCATTGGCATGTTTGTGTCCTAGATGGCCATGACCTGCCTGCGACTCCATTCTGAGATGTTCTTTCACACATCACGAGCACTGGAACCAGTGTATCACAGTAAGGCCAGCAACAGCAGGTCTCTCCCTTCTAAGCTTGATAGCATCATAATACCATTCGCCAACATGATGTGATCAATGTACTTCATATATGGATATTGTCGTGTGTATTACCAGCTCAGCAAATTCTGCTTAGGGGCTTGATAACATCGTATTACACGAATTTTTTATTTGGGATTTGGAGTGCTACAATTTTTGGCATAAAACATGAATCGATTTATGTGAAAAATTGTATGAAAGTCGTCACTTACATGTGAAAACTATACGAAGGTTGATCTGATTTGTTGAGAAAAATTGCACGTGGACTGGTCATGCAGGGCGTGGGAAGGGCGCGTGCTCCGTGGGGACCACCAGCCACAGGACGGGGCACTCCTGGAGCGTCGGATCAGCCGTGAGGGACGATCCAACGGACGAGACGCGTCCGGTGCAGGTATTTAAGCGCGATGCCTCTGCTCCTTACGCTTGGCAACCCAAACCCAACGCTTTTCCGCATCTCTCTCTCTCTCTCTCGCATTCTCATCTCAAGAGCAGTAGCGAAAGGTGTGGGGGTGGGGGAGTGGTGAGATTCTTCTCCTCTCCTCCATCCTTAAACCCTAAAGCGCCGTGATATTCTTCTCCCTGTTCTTCGATTTACCCATTGGTGGTGTTTGTTTTCTTGGTATTTGTTGTCGCGGTTCTCTCGTTCTTGTCTTCGCTGGGTGGCATTGATCGAGCAGCAGCACCGCGTCTCGACCTCTTCTTGAATCTTGAGGCGTTTCGGCATGCGAAACTATAGGAAGGTTTACTGCGCTTTGATCTTTTTTTCTTTCTCGTGTTCTTGGCTTCCCGTACCCGTGCTGTTGTTGCTTGATGCTTTTGAAGTTTGGGGTGTGGTTTTCTTGGAGTTGGATGAGGAGGTTGACGAGCACCGAAGCTTCATGGTGATCTCCGTTCGCGTCTCTCCTTGGAACACGTTGGTCTTGATCTTACCGTCCGTATCTCTATTGCTTCCTGTTCTCGTTCCTGGTTCTACCAGTGCGTGCGCGAAAAATTAGGCGACATCAATTCGTTTCTCTTCTCTGCTTATCTTTTCAGTCAGTTTCTGAATTCTTATTAACCAGATGCCTTCCTCTTGTTCTTTTTGCTGTTCCTGATGCAATTTGCAGGCAGCTTCTCCTCTACCCGTCTCCCTTAGTGTTTTCTTGGTTTAGTCTCTGGTGGGAAAGAACTCTATGTCCTAGGCTTCGTTTAGTCGACGACGATACCTGTTCGTTCAGTGATTTCTGCATGTCTCGCTTCTTTAAACTGCTTGCTGTTTTTCTTCTTCTGTTGTTGTTCTTTTTGACATAAATCTTCTGATTCTTTACATATCAAAGAAGCTTTCGTTTCCTGAATCTTGATTTGGATTCCTTCCCCCTGACCGAACGATTGGATCCTGCAAGATTGTATGTTTTCTTCTTGTTTGCTAACTATTTTTGTTTTTTTAAAAAAAAAATATGTGTGATGGTCTTCAGTGCCGTACAGTTAAGCTGCATGTTGTATTATTCTTGCTGAATACTACTAGTAGTGCGTGCTGTTGTCTCTGCTTTTCTTCTTCTTTCCTTCATACTTGTACAGTGCACTTTATCTGTTCGTTTCCTCTTCTTTTGCCACTTTAGAATTTGGTTTTACGATTTGTCAGTAAAGCTTATATGGTGTTCTTAGAAAACTTTGTATGTATTTGTTCATTGTATATTTTAATTCCTCCTTGCCTGATTCTTGTATAAGATAATATTTATGTGTAAAATACTGCAGCACTGCAACTGAAGATTGATACTTCCATATTATATATCTCAAAAATGAATTTAGGGGCCCTGAATGCAAGCACCAGTTACACCCTGTGCTTTGAGCTAGATATATAGTGGCATGTCAAGTCTGATGATTCTACTTGACTTTGTTTCATGTTTTACGGAGGTTTCTGCTATTTAATCGATCTGTAGTGTTGTTTAACTGTATTCACTTTACTCTTCCCCCCATTTTTGTCAATAATCTTATGTATATTTGTATTAATGTTATAAATTTTCAGCAAAGCAAGCTCTGCTATGGGTAACTGCCTTCCTGTAGAATCGAAGTTCAGTGCTGAAGACGAGAATGGCAGAATTAAGTATGTCGTGTCATCTATGCAAGGATGGAGTAAGAAAATGGAAGACGCTGTTAGTAAACTTGCAGCCTTTTGTATATCAAAAAATAGGATACTTCTGCAAAGATTTCTTACTGATCTGCAAGTAGTTGTGTTGAAATACCGAGAGAGACATGTTACTGACATGTGCCCTTATTCTCTAGCATGCAGCTATCCTATATCTTGATGATACCAGGCGCACATCATTCTTTGGTGTTTATGATGGCCATGGAGGTTTGATCTTCTCATCTTTTTTTGTTTCAAACCCTCCAAATTGTTGGCATTCTGTTTACGACATGCTTTGTTTGTCTGTGTGTGTACTTGTTTATCTGTGTGCATGTTTTGAAAACTTCACTGTTATGCTGAAACTTTTACCTAAGTATGATGCTACTGTTCAGGATAATGAATCAAGTTAGCTAATCAGTAATCACTTTTGTGCAGCGTGCTTGCAAGGATAACATGAACTACATAAACAGAAATTTTAATTCATGATGGATAAAACACTGCATGGATGTGAGTTAATATAAATAGTCATGATAATTAATAGGATAATCACAGATTAACATGTTAGCTAATTTTGATAAATATGTTTATAATGCTGTTTTTCTTATGATACCTATTGAAGTTATGTTCTGCTACTAGTGTTCATAACATTGTTTTGATTTATATGCATCTATGCACATAGAAGTAATCTTGATCCATCCTATCGAGCCGCCATACTGAGTTGTTTATTTTCTTTCTCAGGAGCTGAAGTAGCATCGTATTGCGCAAAACGATTTCACATTGAGCTTTGCAATCATGAAGACTATCACAACGATCTGACTAATGCACTGAAGAGTGTGTTTTTCAGGTTATTTTATAGATGCACTTGCAAAATTGATGTTATTAGATTCATATTCAAAAGTACTTACTTATGATTATACTTTGGTATCATATAAATGATATCCAAATAGAGCAATTGTTGGTCAAATTCTTGTCCTAAGGAAACAAAATACGCCTTATATTTTTGTACAGAGGGAGTATCATTGTTCCTGTGTAATTGCTGCAGCATGGATGAGAACCTGCAACAGTCTGATGCTTGGAGGGAGTTAGTTATTCCTCGAGATAATGGATGGATCTATTTTCTCAAGGCTGGTGTCTGTGCTAACCTTTGGCCTTTCCCACAGGTAGTAATGTTTTAACCCCTAAACGTCTTTTAATATCCATACGTTGAAGAAGTTACTCAAAACTGTATTTGTTGGACAGTGTGCATATTGTATCTATGAAAAAGGAAATGGAAGAATGTATGTGATATCGAGACTATTGTTCTTTCTTGAGATGTACTTTGGAGTTGGAAGAGATATGTTTAACCCTAACCTCGACTAATTGCCCCTATAAAAAAAGGTTCAGTTAGTTACATATCAATTGCCTGGTTTACTGAGTTGGAGGCCAACAGCTTCTTAAGTTTTCATTGCACCTTGGTTCTTACCATACTATGCTACTACCCCAAATCAAGGTATTGTTTACGGCATCCCTTCTATGGTTATTTCTTTCGTACACTGGTTTGGCTTTCAGAAATGGTTTCTTTTACCTGGTAGCTTTTGTGAGCTATTTCTTGGTAGACTTTTCTTTCTTACTATGTTGGGATTCTTTGTTATATACTTCAATTTCTTTCTTCTTTTTCCAGGCGACATATACTGGGCCAGCATATGAAGGGAGCACAGCTTGTGTGGTTCTCATTAGAGATAGCCATATCTTTGTTGGACATGTTGGTGATTCTCGTTGCGTACTCTCAAGAAATGGTCAGGTAAAGTGACTGTTTTCGTATGGAATTTCTGGTTGGGACCTAATTTGCATGCTCGTTTATTGTGGTGCCTAACATTTGTGCTTGTTTCTGCTGTGTCAAAAGGCCATTGATTTATCCTTGGATCATAATCCAGACAGTGAGTCTGAAAAAGTGAGAGTTCGGAATGCTGGAGGAGTAGCTGTTGGGCATAGTTATCGTGTAGTAATGGAGAGTTTGGTTGTAAAGCAACAATGGGGCTTCACTGATTTTAAGGGAAGAGTATCAGTCTCAAGGTCAATTGGTATTGTCTTGTCTGGATCTGTTTTTCATTGATTGCACATAATGGCACAAAAAAAAACCACATTACGTTGTGATTAACTGCTTGGCATTTTACGTACTTACATTTCAGGTGACTTTGCTTTCAAGACGAACAACAATTTACCTCCTGAAGAACAAATGTTGATATGTACTCCGGGCATCCTCAATGTAAGTGCAACTAGGTTTGTATGGTCGAATATAAAGTTTGTGTTGCTGGGGTGGGACCTGATGGAAAATGGCCCTTTCTATGTCAGGTGGACATAACTGATGACATGGAATTTCTTGTTATAGCAAGTCAAGGCCTCTGGTATTAACTCACAATAACTATTTTCATTTTGATGTCACCAGTACTCATTGGCATGCTGTTTTTTTTCTCTCCTGTTGATGCATATATAGTTTCATTTATAGTTCCATACTAATTGCAGGTATTGCATTTTTTTTCCCTGCAGGTATTGCAAGGCAAGTGAGGATGTGGTTGCTCACGTACATGACCGTTTATTGGTGAGTCTTTTTTTCCCCTCAGTTTGTCTTCTTGGCAGGACAAGAGATCTACTGTATTAACAAAAAAATTTTGTGTCAAATTTTAGGAAATGACTTCACTCAGGCAATATAAAGCACCAGATTTTTTTTAAAAAAAAACAAGTGCTAATCCCGAAGCCCCAAAACCAACAGTTAGCTAGCACTGAATATATATGTCCAATGTGCATGATTGTTCTGCATTTGCTTGTCCTAGTTGGTTGGCAGCTGACTGAGAATTAAGCTGCCATCTGCTTTATGCATGTTCGATTCTTTCGGTGTTAAAACTGCTGTTCCTTTTGCCGTGACCAACATTGCTATGCAGGACGGCGCAGAACTGCGTGTCATCTGTGAGGAGCTTGTTCAGTTTGGCTTGCCATCAGGCGACAACACGACTGTCATCCTGGTTCTGTTCAAGCCCGGCAGCGCCAGCACCAACTCCAGCGCCGCAGATGACAGCCACACCGGCGACGACACTGGCAGCGCCAATGCCGCGGTCGACGACATCAACGAGGTCGATCCCACTGCCAATGCCGGGGCTGAAAGCAACACTGGCGACGAGGTCGATCCCACTGCCATTGCCGCGTCTGACAGCAACACCGGCGACGAGGTCAATGTCGACGCCACTGCCACTGCCAGCGCCAGCACCGCCGTGGCTGATGACGAGGGCATTGGCAAGGGCACGGCTCCTGACGACGTACTCGTCGAGACCGACAGCGAGGACGGGGTGACCTACACCCAGGACATGGACTTACCCCCGGGCGACGCGTCCCCCACGACCTGCCCGGACGAGGACTTCCCACGGTCTAACCCCGACGAGTCCCCTCCTCGTCTAACATTGAGAATCAGAGTTTGAGTCTCCATAGATTCGGAAGGAGTTGTTTCCACTTAGTTTTGTCCAAGACGAAGATGATGTGTGATATGATGCATGCACCACTGCATGCTTCAGGATGATACTCTTATAGTAGGTAGTAGTGGCATTGATAGGAGAGTAGTTATCGTTTCTCGTACTTTGCTGGTTTTTGGCTTATGCGTCCTTGTTGGGTACATTGTTTGCATAGGAGATTTTGCTTGCTGAGACACCTTGAATTGTCTAGGAATCTCGATGTCTGTGTTTTTTTTAGTTTTGAAGGAAATTGATCTAGTGATGCTTTTGTTGATCTTCATTTCGAATCTCTGTACATGCTGGGTATGAACTACCTGCTCCGTTTCTGAATACTTTTCGCTTTTGCAAAGTGTCCTCCATTCTTCTGTACGATACGTAATCAGTACTGGTACTAATGATGTGCTTGGTTTAGCTGATTACCTCGCGTGTCTGAACTTAGAGGAAAAAGTCCTATTTCACTTTGTCAGCTATGTGTCATTCGTATTCCTTAACCGTAAAATCGGATATAACTACTCTATTAACTATTAAAACTATTACTACTTCAACTATTAATACCATTAATACCAGTGCAAAACGACTCCCTTGACAGTATTGATGGTGGTTTTCGCTGATGTAACGTCCACGTGGCACATTAACCGTCCTACGTGGTGGCTATATGACGCTTATGTCGAATCATAGTCAGAAAAAAGAAAAAAAACTAAATAGGATGCACATGTCATTGATAATTTCACATAAAAATCAAAAGAATTTGTGGAGCCCACATGTCAGTCACAGCGTAGGGCCTACTTGTCATCCCTTCCTCACAGGCATAGCTTCAGATCTAGCCCTCTCCCCTCCTCCTCCTCCTGCTCCTCGCGCACCGCCATGAACGCCGCCGATGACACCTGCTCCCTCGGTGCTCCATCCTCTTCCAAATTCGCCGCCCCAACCGCCACTACCAGCGAGCCGTCGATGTCTATGGGGGACACGCAGCCGAGGGAGAGAATGCGGCGGGGGTCAGTGAACCCTATGAGGCTGGACAATGGGGAGCTCTAGAAGGACGGCACCGAGGGCGACTTGGGCGGGAGTTTGTGCGGGCCACTGCCTCCCCTTCCTCCTAAAGCGGCGACAGAGAGCGCTCGGTGCTCAGGGCTCTGCGGCGTAGCGGCCAAGGAGCAGCACCGGCCACAGGGGAGCCCGGCGCTACTACGGCGATGGTGGCAGCAGAGGTGGTGCGCTGCCGCGTCCGCCATGGGAGGCAGGGATGGTGCTGGGGCAGGGTCTCCGAGCGTGGTAGGTGGAGGGATCTAGGGTTTGGAGGTGGAGGAGGCCAAGGTCGAGGAGGCCGAGGCCGAGGAGGCTGCGGCGGCCATGGCTCTGTGTTCTATGCGCTGCCGCTGCTGCGCGAGGGAAGCGAAGGAAATAATTGTTGCAGCGTGACGTGACATGGTGAGGCTGTCCTATGTGGACCCACGCGTACTATAAGAGATTTTAAGATCATGAGAGGATGACAAGTGGGCCCCATGTTATGACCGACATACGGGCTCCATAAATTCTTTTGATTTTTATGTGAAATTGTCAATAACATGTGGGTCCTATTTAGTTTTTTTATTTTTTTGCTAACTGTGATTCCACGTAAGCGTCATATAGCCGCTACGTAAGACGAAGATTAGGTCAATGTGCCACGTGGACATCACATCAGCGAAAACCACCGTCAATACTACCGAGGGAGTCTTTTTCACTGGTTTTAATAGTTAGAAGAGCAGTTATATCTAGTTTTATGGTTAAGGGATACGAATCAGATTCGATCTATAGTTGAGGGAGTAAAATATGACTTTTTCCAACTGAAGAGCAATTCATGCTGAAACGGAATCTGAATCCGGCCCATGGGCTGTGTGGGCCTTAGCCATGCTGGCTGCGTGGCGTGTACTACTCCTTCCGAAATTTTTTTATTTTTTTAATAAAATATTTACAAAAGTATACCTTCATTTTAAATATTTACAAAAATATACTCCCAACGCTCTCTGGGAGGGCGTTTTTTAAAAATCACCATCCCAGAGAACGATTTAATGACGTGGCAGACGGCAGCACTTTTACAGACGGCCCCCTTGCTGCCCTCCTAGAGGGTGGTTTTTGGGCGGCCAGGGAGCCGCCCGCAAAATAGCCACTTTATTTATTTTTTCTTTTTTTGATATTTTTTTCTCAACTAGGAACTCAAAAATAGCAAAACCTCGTGAAGGTGCAACTCAAACCGATGTAAGATGTGGCCTGTAGAAAATTATGAGCGTGCTTTAAAAACCGTGCTGAAACTTCAGATCTCGAAAACTCAATCTTCCCGGCCGAATTTCGCAAAATTTTTTTGGACAATCCCAACAAAGTTGGGGAGAAGTGGATGTAAAATTTTCTGTAAATGTCCGCAGGGTACTTATTTGCCTGATTCTGAGACCGTATGCGAAAGTTATGACTGTTTTAAGATAAGTAGCGCGCGTTAGGGAGAAATAGGCACAACTTTCAAACGTTTCTGTACCTGGCCGGTCCGACTGGGTTGAGGCCTACGGTCTGACCGTCACCCCCCTAGAACTGCTGGGCGGTTCTGTACCGCCCTCATTTTGCAGGCGGTCCCCTGGTTGCCCAAAAACCGTCCTCCCAGAGGGCGGCAAGGAGGCCGCCTACAAAATAGCCGACCCACGGACCGGTCATTTTGTAGGCGGCCCCGTGGCCGCCCAAAAACCATCCTCTGGAAGGGCGGCAAGGGGGCCGCCTGTAACATGGCTGGCCCCCCCGGTTGGTTTTTTACAGGCGGCCCTCTTACGGCCTCCTAGAAGGTGATTTTTGGACAGTTAGAGGGCCGTCTGCAAAAGTGTTGACAGCCGGCCGATGGCCGTCAGCCACGTCATAAAATCGCCCTATAGGAGGGCCATTTTTCAAAAATCGCCCTCCTAAGGACGATAGGAGTATATTTTTATAAATTTTTGAAACGAAAATGTACTTTTTAAATATTTTATTAAATAAATATAAAAATAAAAAAAATTCTACTCCTTCTTTCGGTTCTTCACAGCAAAGAGACTCGTCAGGTTTCTCTCTCTCACCCGGTCACCCCCATCCTCTCCCCCTTCGAGTACCCGAGCAGACCTAACCCGACGCCCGGCGAGGACGAGATGGACGCCGGCGGCGAGGAGGCGAAGCAGGAGCGGCACCTGGTGCTGGCCCACAAGCTCTTCCTCCTCTCCAATCCCGACGTCGACGACCTCGCCAAGGTCGCCCTACGCTCCGACGTCCTCGACGCCGTCAAATCCGATGGTACCGCACCGCAGACGACTCCATCTATCGGCCGGCTCCCCGCCTGCGCGCCGCGTATCTGAAGTGCTTTGTTTTTTTTCGCGGGGGGGTTGATCGATTGGGCAGGGATGGCGCCGCTGTTCGAGTCGCTGGCCGCCGCGGGCGTGCTGGAGCCGGACGACGCGCTGCTCGCCGAGATGCGCGCGCAGATCGACGAGGAGGTCCGCAAGCTCGAAGAGAAGTGAGTGGATTCTTCCTCTCTTCAATTTTGGCATGGTGTTACTTTCAGCGCAAGAAATTGGTCGCCCGTTGCTGTGTTGAGTAGTACTATGTGGGGATAAGTTTTGTGATAACTCAGGTCTTGCTATGGTCCGTTTGCCTAAACTTACCTAGCTTACTTTGGGTGCGAGACTAGATGCCAGAACTGGTCGACAACTTGCATCTGACTAGGTAGCTGTAATTTATGAATTATGTTTAGGGCCAATTTACCTCTATACGAATCTGCAGAAGATAATCAACTTTCTCCACAATTTTGTTGCAGAATCAGGTACATATGCATGCCTTTGTTAATTGTTTCCGTTACAATGTGTAATTGGGCCTGTAGAGAAGTAATAGAGATTGCTAAGGATCACAATTCACAACTTCCCAACAAATATGAAGTAAATTATGCATCCCTTGACTCCAAATAGATATACTCAATGTGAAGTACCAATGTAAACCAGTGTGAAGGAAGATTGGTATATTGAACTTCGTTAGAACATAAATAGTATCCTTGAGGTTCCAGTCAAGACCTGTCCTTTTGGTGATTTGTATAATTCTGCATGTTAACACTTTCTAATCTTCCATTGTGCTCTTTGCATCTGTATCTAATGTTTCAGTCACTAGCAAGTTTGATAAGAATCATTTGGGTCCTCTGAAAGTATTTATTTTTCATCTATGAAGAATTGCTGATGCTGAAGAGAATTTGGGTGAGAGTGAAGTGCGTGAGGCCCATCTGGCAAAATCCTTGTACTTCATGAGAGTTGGGGAGAAGGTATGCACTTGTTATGCTTCTATACTTTACATTAAGTGCATGCTCGAAATTTAGCTATTTGCATTCTTTCAAATCAATATTGCAGGACAAAGCACTGGAGCAGCTTAAAGTTACTGAAGGAAAAACTGTGGCTGTTGGCCAGAAAATGGATCTTGTGTTCTACACTTTGCAAATAGGCCTTTTCCACATGGACTTTGATCTCATCTCAAAATCCATTGACAAGGCAAAGAAGTAAGTTACAGCTTCGGTTTTGCCTTTGTGGTGTTCCATTCTGCCATCTGTAATACTGGAGCAATGATATCTGACCATTTATTGTGTTGTTTGAAGCCTGTTTGAGGAGGGAGGCGACTGGGAGAGAAAGAACCGATTGAAAGTATATGAAGGCCTATACTGCATGGCAACGAGAAACTTCAAGAAAGCTGCCAGCTTATTTTTAGATTCTATTTCAACTTTCACAACTTATGAGTTGTTTCCATATGATACTTTCGTCTTCTATACAGTCCTCACAAGTATCATCTCATTGGATCGTGTATCTCTAAAACAAAAGGTAATTTCACTTCTTACAGTCACTCTCTTCTCTTATCTTAATTGCCTCACTAACAAGAAACATGGCAGGTGGTAGATGCACCAGAAATCCTGGCAGTGATTGGCAAAGTACCTCACCTATCTGAGTTTCTCAACTCCCTTTACAATTGCCAGTACAAGTCATTTTTTGTTGCATTCTGTAAGTGTAAAATATCTTAATAAGTTGTCTATAGTTTTACAATGGTTGTTACAATCAGTAACATTTGGCTGGCCTATATGAATATATGGTCTAAACTTCTTTCCAGCTGGCATGACGGAGCAAATTAAGTTGGACCGCTATCTTCAGCCTCATTTCCGCTACTACATGAGGGAAGTGCGCACTGTTGTCTATTCACAGTTTTTGGAGTCATACAAGAGTGTGACAATGGAAGCGATGGCTGCAGCATTTGGTGTGACTGTTGATTTCATAGACCAGTAAGTGCTGTCACCCATCTGCATTAGTTTTATGTTTGTGATTGTCATGTAGGATAAAACCTTTTTTTTCTGTTCATGTGCTGTAGAAATAATATTTCCCTTTCATTTGTTCTAGGGAATTATCGAGGTTCATTGCAGCTGGGAAGCTTCACTGCAAGATCGATAAGGTTGCTGGTGTTCTGGAGACAAACCGACCTGACGCTAGGAATGCTTTCTACCAAGCGACCATCAAGCAAGGGGACTTCCTGCTGAACCGCATCCAGAAACTGTCACGAGTCATTGACTTGTAAATGCAAATGTGCTATGTTGGAGGTCTGATCCTTTCAGCGCCCTGCAAAGCTCCCCATGGTCATAAAGCATATTGAAATTAGTGTTATACTTATCCTCCTAGCCTCGTGGGAACTTGATCTATATCTGGCCTTCATTTTATTGCAGACAGAAAAAATTGAAATATTTCTTCCGTGTGCAATTTCAGCAAGTGTAAGCTACGGTGCTTTAGATTGGTAGAATGAGGAGTGCATATAAAAAATCTCACGGTCACTGACTTATTTTCTGTGATAAATCTGTTCGTTCATTTCAAGCCTTGCAGCGATGTTTTTTAGGTTCCGCACTGCTTGATATTTATGGGTCTCAACTCTCAACATGCTCGTAGTAGCCTCTGATATGCTAGTGTCAACATGGTCTATCAGCCTCCTAAGGAGAATTGCACAGTAGTACAAGCGTAATTCCTTTTGTTCTCAGAGCCTGTTTTCAGATGCAACGTTTCAGAAAACTTTTGTTCTCAGAGCCTGCTTTCAGATGCAACGTTTCAGAAAACTCAGGAACGCACGCACTGTACAGCCACTGTAACTCATCAAGAAAATGACATCAATATACAACAGTAGTCTTCGCCGTACATAAGCCCGTAAAATACCAATTTCTAATATCCCGGGAGACTCTAGCTGCACATGTAGTGAGAAGAACAAAGCAAGGCAGGCTACACATTCATTGTTGCAAAAATTCGAAATGTTGAACTGCAGAGCTGATCTGGCGCAAGGAAATGAACACAGGAAAATTACAGCCGGCTGTTCACTTGATGATCTCTGGTATGCTGCATGCACGATTCAATCAGCTCTCCGTCTCTGCAGATTAGAAATGGTAAGACAGGTCAGAAAGTCTGTCTATGATGGCTATACGAGGTCAAGAGATTCACAGAATCAAATCACAGGAGGCAGTAATGCATTTGTGTAGGAGCGTTGTCTCTCTACTTACTGATCCCCTGCTTCTGGTTCTGCTTCTGCTTCTGTTTCCGCTTCCTCTCATTTCGCCTCTTCACCCAGGGCTTCTCTTCTTCCACTTGTGCTTCTGCCTCTTGGCTGACAGATCCTGTAATCTGCGCAAAGGACTCTTTGGCGCCAGATGTTACGTCGCCAAAGAAGTCCTTCACCTTGTCAACCACAGTTTTGAGCTCTTCTTTCTTTGGGAGCTGGGATAAGCAGTACATCTTACTGTCAATGACTTGCTACCTTGCTCAAGACATGCTTGACGGAAACATGACATTTTTACATTTACTATAAAAAAGCCCTACCATCCTCACTTATTCTTAGCTAATATCTACTAGGCCAAAATAATTTGAAGGTTGTGGGACATTGGGGTAGAGTTTACTGAGTATAAGCCTAGCAATTGGATAAAGCAAGCTACAAGGCTGAAATGTACATTTTCAGGGATTTCAATTCTAATGCCCATGAGTAATTTTGCTACATAACTTGCAGAAAATTCGACAGGGAGATGAAAAAGACGCTAGTGAAACTTACTTCGATCACATTACTTGTTGTCAGTGCAGACCTCAGGTTTCCATTCTCCTGCTCAGCCAGACAAGACAAGTAAATTTCAGTTCTCCATTTTGAGTGCAAGAGCAGATAGTCACACAGACAACCTGAGGGCCGAGAAAATTACCACAACTTTGTAGCCATATCGAAACTCATTCTCGGTCTTCAGCACCCGGTACTGCTCTTTTGCTGTCTCTATTATGTCATCCTCATCCTTCAGAAAACAAATCATGAAACACACACATTAAATCACTCAAGAGTTAATTGCTTCTCTTTTCTAGAACTCTTCTGCACACATTAAATCACTCGAGTGTTAATTGCTTCTCTTCTCTAGAACTCTTCTACAGCGATTGTGACATTGTGTAAGCAAACAGATTGTGCTATTACTTTGTAGATGACAGCAGCAAGGTTCCTTGCGAGCGTATCCTTGTAGATGTACTTGCCGAGGAAGTTGTCCTTCGCCGCGAGCATAATCTTCGCCGTCGTGCCGCCGGTGACGATGTTGAGCGGGTACCAGAAGTACACCTGCAGGAGGAACAAAAAACAGCACAAATCTTGATCACACGCACGCGCAACGGCATGAGGATCATGAGGAGAAAAAAAAACCAAGAACCAAATGGTGGCCACGGACATTGGCGGTGCGGATGAAGATGACGAAGCGCGGGTTGCCGTCGTCCTCGATCTTGGGGAGCGACGGCATGCGCTGCTGCTGGGACCGCCGGTCCGACCACCCCCTCCCCCGCGCCTCCACCACCAGCGCCGCGCGCCTCGCGGGCCTAACCACCGCCTGCAGCCTCCTCGGCGCCGCCCTCACGAGCAAGAATCCCCCGCTCGCCTGCCGCAGCCGCGCCCGCGCCGCCGGCGAAGACGTGCTCAGCGACGACACGCCGCCCACCACCTCCATTGGCGCCTCTCCTCCTCCTCCTCCGGTCTCGCGCCGCTGTGTGGTGTACGTAGCCACCGACGAGGACTTGGGACTTGGGAGAAGCAGTGGAGGGGAAGAGGAAAGATAAGCAGGAAGCTTATCTGGTGGTGGTGAGATATTGGGGGGGGTTGCTGACGTGTGGGCCCCAGAGAGAGTTCTGGGCCCAGTTGTCAGTGAGAGGACTGGTGATTATGCGGCTCTTGTTTTAGGATGGGCTCGTGCTCGCGGCATACGTGGCGTGGTTATGGACAACTGATCTGTATGGTTTGGGTTAGTGTGTGCGTGTGTGTCCAAGTGAAACACAGAAGGCACAACGGCATTTGCGTGGCTTCTTCTGGGGACGCCACGTTGCACATGAACGGCCTCCCAGTTTGCACGTTAGAATGCATGAATTGTTTGTCAAGATCTTTTAGGAATTCGCTCAATTCGTGTGAAATTTCTCTGGAAGTCAGTCCGTTTCAAACTAGAAGTCCCAAAACTGTCTACAAGATTGAAGATGAGGTCACTTTAAGCAAAAGGTGTAATCGTCATGTTTAGATGGTGTAAATTTTAGGAGTATGAAAATTAGCAAATATCAGTTCTCCATTTAATGGCATGCAGTAGAGTGAAAATGAACGATGTTGTCCACGTAATCGAGAAATTGGACAAAGGTTGCAAAGTTTATGATGTTCCAAAAATCTTATTCACAAAAAAGAAATGGTTGTACAAACTTGTTCAAACAAAGAAATGCTAGGCTAAAATTACATGCTCCTACGTTTCACTGGGCTAGCGAAACGTTTGCTGGCCAAAGTTTATTAAGATCAAAGGTGGATACAAAGAGGTTTTGTATGATCACCAACATGGTTACTGAGATGAGGCCAATACCCCTCGACAGAATTAAGGAGCTCACACGCACTGCTGCAGCAATTTCATGCTAAAAAAAACCCAGCCTCCTCGCCTCGACCACCATTTTTCCATGATGAATGTAGCTCCGACAAATTTCTGCTAGTCACATCGGGCACTTCTTCCCTTACAAATCATGATTCATCCATGCCCATGCTACCTGATTCTCTTGCTAATCTCCTATGAATTAATCTACATCCACGAAAAAAAAATCTCATATCGGTTACCACAATTCTACGGGGAAGCAACAGATAATCCATGGGGAATCTGTCCTTCGTCTCTTGGTAACCTGGCCCCGACGATAAAAATGAATTCTAATTTTTTGAGAGGATGTTCTCTTGTGTATCTTTTTCTCCTAAATTCAATACAAATAGTTATAAAAAAATTTAATAATATAGAACTATCACTACACCAAAAATCAAGTTTAAATTTGATCTATACATTAAGAAAAAAAAATAAATTCGACTATAAAAAATACCATTACTATTCATATGCTGAATTTGTCTTTTTATCTCAATGTGCAAGTTTAGTTTGGGCCTAAAATTTTATGGTATATATATATACATATATATACATATATATACATATATATATATGTATATATATTGTATAAGTGTTATCAATTTTTTTAAGAATTTTTATAACTATTTGATAAATTTTTAAACAAATAAAAGGATATCCTCTTGACCAATCAAAACCGTTTCCCCCCACGACGACCCTATTTCATGCACGTCGTACATCTCCTTCATGCAAGATGCCAAGTCTATGACACCGTATCCCATCACCGCCTCTAGGCCGTCGTCGTCCCACAGCCGTGGGGATGGCCGTACCTGGCGAGGAAGTGGTCAACGAAGGTGTGTGCGGTGGCGCAGCCCAGCCGGTAGCCGAGCGCGTCGAGAAGATTGAGTTCCTTGTCCAGCACCTCACTCCGCGCGAAGCAGCACCCGCCGGCGGCGACGCCCTCGCCGGCGGTCAGCATCTGCGCGGCGAAGTCGCTCTCGTACTTCGCCGCAACGAAGACGGCCATGACGCCGAGCAGGGCGAGAAGACGGTGCTGATGGTCTCCAGGGGCCTCGCTGTGGACACCCCAGAAGTGCATTATGGAGAGTAATTACTATGACAACGCGTAATATCTAGATGGATGAGATCTCGAATCAAAACCAAATAAGTGCGTTAACCATCCATCCTCATCACAGTCTTGCCATAATATTTACCCATTCACAATACAAATCCAAAGCACCGAATTCAGAAATAAGGAGATATTTGGAGAATTGATTCACCAGTCAGAAACTGCGAAGTGTGTCCGTCAAACCACATGAAGGTGGCGACCAAACACGATACACACTTCTGGGGACATGGTCTACGGTTGAATCAATATCCATGCATCTCATTATTTCTAAACTCATACTCATGTTCAGCTAATCCATAGGAAAGCGACTAGCCTCACACTTTCATCGCAAGCAATTAATAAACATCACAAGTACTCTAAATACGGATAAAAGAGCAGCAGTGTTATATATATTACATAGAGGGTTCACACCCTAAATCATCACAGAGTAGCACAAAAGATAGCAGCGGAAATGTAAACATACAGGATAAAACCAGTGGTGCCATACCAAACCCCACAAGGCAACTGACTGGAATATAGTTTAACTCTAACTACACATTATCCTCGCCACCCTCGGCGGGATAAAAGTAGACCACATCAACGTCGTCGTTATCCTCACCTGAAAAATATGCAGCGTGAGTACGAATGGTACTCAGCTAGACTTACACAATATTAATAGTACAAAGGAGTAATGCTGGTCTCTACATCAAGGAACATGGCTATGTTGATCTGGTTTTGCATCAAGCTAAGTTTAGTGAGCAAAATAGTACTTTCAAACTATAAGCATTTGCGAAATATAGCAATCTGAAATTTCATGACAGCAAGTAGTATGTTCTGAAAAAGAGGTGAAAATGAGCACAATTCCATGCTCTAACATCAACAATAGGTCACCATTGCCCAAATAAATATGCTACACAAGCATACCATCTTCCATGGCTAAAAACAAGCCATATTTAACACCAAAACCTCTCATATAAACCCATTCATCCATTACTATCCTAAGTCATGATATAACCACATAATCTCATAACCACATATCCCAAGTTTGATGCTAATATGAGTGAGGAACACATCAAGCGGTCGTCCGTAACCGTGGACATGGCTATTCGAATAGTTCTTACTCTGATCAGAGGTGCACATCTTTACCCACACGATGTGATAGAAGCAAAACGGCTACACTCTAGTTTGATCCGTACCCGTCGGTACCCACACTCTACACATTGAGTGCAGACTAGAGGTCACAACAAAACCTTTCCCACGCTTAGCTCCAACCACCTAAACCACGTCTGGGCCCCCGACGACTTAGCCACACACACACGGTGACTAAGACGGGCTCACCGTCGCGGGAGGCACCTCCGACCAAAACCAGGCGCGCACGAGGCCCTCCAAAGGAAAAACCATCCTCACGACTGACGGACGGGCATAGATGGCCACAGCCTCCCGTGCTACTAAGTTAAGCTGTCCCATTCCCGGCGTGTGGAAGTACGTAGGGTGCTTGAATAGACGTCAACATGTTCGGTTCTTAACGACCCAGACGGAGCTACATGCATCGGAAAAACACCATCCCGTCATCGCCCTATCATCCGTTCAAGTCAACAATATTCTTAATTATGAATCAGAAGTTATTCTTTTCAGATTTTAACCCATCCATTCGTATTAAACTAGTTTTGAACCGATAGCTTTATCTATCGGATTTTTCTAAGTCTAGAAATAAACATGGCTAAGCATTCGATAAAATAAAAGTATCCCAAAGTCCTTAACCAGGGGTGACAAGATAAAAACATGGAATCAACAACCAAGGAATAGAAATACATACAATTGGGCAATATTGACTCTACCCATTTTCCCCTTTTAAAAACGACTGAAACATGCATATAGATATTGTTTTCGCAAACAAATCAATTTATTGAAGACATAGGTTCAATATTCTTAGATGCTTGCCTTGCTGCTGCGAGAAGTCACACTCAACCTTAGGTTCTTGCTCCACGTACTCCGAGCTGTCAGAATCTACCGATAAAAAGCGAATATGCAAATAAGAATCAATTAAATATGTCTATGCAAAATGATCAATTAATTCTGAGATAAATACAGTAGGTAGTTAACAATTTAAAGTGAATTATAGTGAAAGAATCATTTCAAAATCTTTTACAGTTTAGGAGTTACAAAAATAACAAGATAAAAAGGCTGAAAATGGCAGTTTTGTAATTATTTATATTGTAACCTTAAGTTATTATATTTTGACTGACATTTTCTATTAAGATTTCAAGAAGGCATGTATTTTTATATAAAAGAGCATAACCTGCTGGTTCTAATAAAGTTGAGTTTACTCAATTTGGATGTATAAAGATTTAGATATGAATTTCTCAAGTTTGTCAAAAAGAAGGGTTAGAAATTTCTTAGACCTATTTTGGGAGGTAGTTTTGTCAAAAAAAAAATTCATCCACAGAAAAGGTTACAATTTTCTGAGTTAAACAAAAGTGGTTTCATATTTTTGGCAGTTAGGATGAATCATCTAGAAATTTATAAACTTCTAGGTTATAAAGAGCTGTATAATAGATATTTCCATCTTTAGAGAAAAAAATCCTACAAGGAAGTTCTCACCTTTTATTTTACAACATTAAAGAGAACATTTTTATGAATCCATAGAAATTTGGTTCACCTCAAAAGGAGTTATAAAGGATTTCCTAGAAATATTCCAAGTTCCTAGGCACAAAATAAGTTACTTTTGCTTCATATTATTTTATAGATATTCTCTGTACAGAAGTGGTCCTATTTTATTTCACAGTATTAAAGTTCACAAATTTACAGAACTAACAAAATTAGTTTCACTCAAAAAGGAGTTAAAATGGCAAAGTTATGGATTTTCCAAGTTTGGTAAATTTTCTGTTGGAAAAATATTTCAAAACATCTTTTCTTTCCTTTTCCTTATTTCTCAGCCCGGCCCACACGACAGTGAGATAGAGCAGAGGAGGCGCAGGCAGGCTGAAGGCGGCAAGCTTCTCGGCGGCGGTGACAGCGAACGGCGGCTCGGCTCGGGTGGCGGCCAACAGAAGAAAGACAGAGGAGACTAAGGCGAAACTGTCGGTGGTGGTCTCGTTGCCGACGGTGGTCGGAGCTAGGCACAGCGGCGGCGCAGGCGGAGAAGCTTCTCAGGTCGACGAGGCAAATCGAGCTACGGTCGGTTTCTTGCCGAACCAAAGCATGCTTATGAGTCTAAGGGGTACCAGAAAGCTCACCGAGGGTTGCGTTGGTTCTGGCGAAGCTGGAACAGCAACGGCGACGGCGAATACAGTCTGGCGGTGGCGGAAACCTTCGGGACCACGTCGTCGGCGTCCTCCGGTCAACAGGCTGCTAGGCAAAAGGGTGCAAGACATCATGTGAGTCCTAAGGCAGCTACATGTGCGATGAATTGGTCTAACTCGCACCGGGGAGGGAGGAATCGACGGCGAGGTCTTTGGCCGGAGTTAGGGAAGACGGAGGCCGTTTTCGAGATTCATGGCACCACGGCTTGATTCCTTCGGTCGGCGGTCTCCTGGAGGTGCGACGATGATGTTGGCGCAAGGGCTTGGCCTACGGCGTCCTGGATCGGCCGAAACAGCGACGGTGTCACGGCGGTGGTTCTGCAGAGCAGAGACAAAGCACGGCGGTGGCATGGCGACTTCGGCCAGCGATCCTAAGGCTGCCGAGTACAAAAATGGAACGATTAAAACTTGTAGATCACGTTCCTGGGGTCGAGAGAAGATGGAGCTCACCGGAGCTATCTCGGGCTCAACCGAACACCTTTGGCAGAGGATAAGATGGGTTTGCCACCGGTGATCCTTGGGGATTTTCTTGGTTTTCTCAGTGGGAACATGGAGAGGAAGGGAGAGAGATACTGCTGGTGAAGTTTGAGGCGAAATGGCCAAGGTTTCCAATGGTTGAGCTCATCTATGTGTCTCTGGGTGCTGTGAGGGAGAAGAACGAGATGCCGACACGTTTGACATGCAACTGCTGAGCTGCTCCAGTTCCACAGTGTCCAGGGTGGGTCCCACATGTAAGGCAACAATGTTCTACATATTTTTGGCTAGGTTTAGTCTATGACTAGTGGGTCCAAGTAGTGGAAGCCTAGAAAGAAGAGAGGAGGATGGTTAGGATTTTGGGTGAAACACTCTGTTCCAAGCAATGCTGAGGTTTACAAGTGGGCCAGGGTCTTGTGGGTCCCACTGGGAAGTGACTTTGAGAGAAGAATCCTCTAGAGATCAAGTCCTATGGGCTGTCCAACATGCAATCTTTACTCAGGTGTTTTACCAAGTTACCAAGGGGTATAAATCTGGGAAAAATTAATGGAGTTAGAGGAGGACGTGCTTAGCCTGCTGACCAAATTTCAGGGTTAGAAGTGCTCTGGTTAATCCTTGGTGAAATTGTAAAATAGGCATAATGATCCAGTTTTTCTACAGTGTAATTTATGTCCCTAGGGCTTTGCTCTTATTATTTTATGTGATTTATTTGGGAATTAAATTGAGCCAAAATTACTGGTGGTAGGGTTCATGTTGGCACACACTTTGGAAAAAGGGCTCTGTCTAATTAGTCTTTATTTTCATTTGGTGAATTTTAGAAGTATACCTATTCATTTTTAGCTAGCTCCCTGGTCTAGCTGATTTGAGGGATTTTATTGGAGTACTTACTGAAGTGATAAAATCATGTAAAATTTACAGTAGATCAATTATGTAGGATAGTGTTTACAGTAATTTTTCCATGATTTTATGTGCAACCAAACATTCTTAGAAAATCCTTAGACTATACAAATGCATATGTCAAAGAAAAGGACCCTGGCTGAAATTTGTTGGAATATTTAATGGGTCCAAACTAATGAATTAAATTCTGAAAAAATTATATTAATTCATGATAAATAATCTAGTATTTGCATAAATTATCTCTCGTATACACTTCTGTTCAATTTGATGCACTTTTTAGTAGTGTTTTGTTTTTGCCGATTTAGAGTTTAATTATTGAAGGTTTAAATATTGCAACCTTTAACTTGCATGGAGTGACAATGCAAAAATTTAAATTGTACACTCTAATAACAGTAAGGCATAACACTAATTACCTGAAATTAGATCTAGGGGCTGTGACACTCGCCAACAGGTAGCGGTCAACGTAGGACGGTAGGAGACGGCGCGGTGGAGCGTGGCGGCGGCGAGGCCGTGCTCCCTGGTGAGCCTCTCCAGCGACGCGACGAGCGAGGCGCGCGTGTTCGGGTCGATCTGGCCGCGCTGCAACGCGGTCATGTAGTCGGGGGACGACCGCTCGCCGGCGTCCATCTCCATGTCCCGGAGGCTGGCGTACAGGCCGGCGTCGTTCGTCCACGCCGGGCAGGCGCATCCCTCGCCGGCGCAATAGTTCTCGTCCGTCTCCACGAAGACGGCAGCTGCGCCGGGAGCAGCCGGCTGTAGCTGGTCGGCGGCTGCGGCGGCTACCGGCATGCTGAGCCTAGGATCAAGCAGATCAACCGCCGCGATCTCCCGGAGCAGAGCGGCGACGGCGTCGGCGTCGGCGTCATCACCATCATCATCCAGATAATCCATGGCGCGCTGGGCGAGGAAGCCACGAGTTCGGCGACGGATTCTGGAAGATGGGAAGAGGGAGACAACGTGCTTGCTGCAAATTTATGCTGCACCGTCTGCATGAGCGGATGAACCCAACCCAACTCCCGACATGATCACGGCTACGAGCTCAAAATACTCCATTGTTATTCCAAATCGGAGTTGGCCTGGCCCCCAAAGTCCGACTTGCTCCCGGAGCCGGGCCGAAATTGAGCCAGGATACGGCTGATGAGCCGGCCCGCACCGGCGGCGGCCTGCTGCTAGCTAGGCCGGCGCGGCGGCCGGCGACGATGGAGACATCTCCGGGCAAGTGGCAGTACAAAGAAGAAAGAACCTAACACGTGCAGGAATACGCTTAGATCTGCGAGCACAGTGGTCAGCTAGCCATGTGGTTCCTGCATTATTAGGTAGTACATTATATTAGTACATATGGCGATTATTCTGTATAATTATACTGTTATACAGTATAATACTAGCGAGATGGATAGCTTCATTTGAGTTTTTGTTTATGGGTTCGTTGAGACAGTGATGACGACACATACGTTTAGTTTATCATAAGACCATTTAGTGCTAGAGTACTAGTAAAACGTGGTTCTTTTAGCGTATTTGTGACGTCGCTGTCGTTGATGACAATTGTTAAACCATCGAAGTAGAAAAAAGAAAGATGGGGATGATAGATACCACCGGCCGCGCCGTTCGACTTGTGAATTGATTTTTCAGATGATGCTCAATTGGCGGCGCCATTTGTTGATGTCATGCGATTGGAAAAAGGTGAAAAATTTGGTCACCAAGACTGTATAGGTCTGGAGGGCAGAGACTATTGGGAAAAATTACATTTTGGCCATCGGCATTCGTCACATTCCACATATTGCCCTGCTTTTCTTTTGTTGTTATGTATCAGGAAATTGCTATATTTTAAGATGTCTGAATGTAAATTTTTAGTCACTTAAAACTGCTCATTCCTAAATCTAAAGTTGTGGTGATATGCAATGTGTGAATGTGTGGTCTTAGTTCTTTTAACTACACTTATGATGTTATATGGTTTTACTTTTTTTACCCAAGTTTGAATATTTTGCATCTAAATTTTGTTTTTTTATGAATTGTAAATTTATTTCATGTAAAATTATTTTTCACATGTTAGAATAATTTACTGTTCAATCTTTCATCTTAAAAAAGAAGGGACCCGTTTAAGTAAGTAATAGAGCAGTGATGAGAACTAGAGGTGAACACAAAGCGATTTTTAAGTGGATTTCGAGTAGGTGCAGATGTCAAATTTGTTACGGAGTCGGTGTGGGCTCGGTCCGAAAACAAACTGAAATCATAGGATGTTAAGTGTATATTCAATCAATACAACAAGAAATCATTAATACAACATGGAACAATACAATGATAATACAAACATTATCTTAACATGATCTGATCTCCACCTAGGAAAAAAACACTCAACCTCACATAGCAAAGGCCAAAAGATCCAACATCACATCAGGAGGCGGGGGTCGAGAGGCGTCGATCGCTACCATTCGCCGTCCTGTGGTGGGTCGTCGCCATCGCCACATCGGAGATCACGTTATCACGAGGCTGGAGCCTACGTCAGAGATTAGGAGGCAGGAGGGGAAGGGCCGGAGCGGCGTCGCTCGCCACTCGATATGTCCCTGGCTCCCTGTGTTGCATCAATGTGTGACAACGGCTAGGCAGGCGTGAGATGAGACGATGAGAGTCTAAAATTGAGGAGTCTAGGTTAACTGACCAATTGGGCCGTTGGATGGGCCAGGTCATGTCGTATGGAACAAATAGAGTGGTTGTGTGAGCTAACAATTTTGGATTGTCCGACAAACATCGTATCAGATAATCTGTATCCACTAGATTTTAGAGACACCACATCTGCATCCGAATTCAAACTAGACTATCTAAATCCATATTTATATTCGTCGGATTTCTGTAAATCCCTACCATATTTATATTTTGAATGAATTCAGATTGGCTATTATCCAACCCTGTTTTTTTTATTCTAGATTTTGTATTTTCGTTTGCACGCTTTTCAAGCTTCTAAACGATGGTTTTTGTAAAAATAACTTTAAACTTTGTAGTAGTTTATCATTTATTTATACTCTCAAATAGCTATCATAAAAACCAAATTATTCATTAATCCATTAATTTCAACTATCTCAAATGAGACCAGATGAGAAAAAGACTGAACTTTTAGAACCATTTTATTATCATCTAAGGATGAGGAAAACGACTGAACTTTTTGAATATTTCAGTTGCCTGAAAACTGGATATTCCCTCTGGTCTGGTTTAGGGAAGATTAAGATTCTAAGAAACAGCTGATGAGAATATAGTGTTTTAGCTTTTGACTTCTATAACTACAAATTCTCAAGATTTGGATGAGAATCCCTTTGGGGAGCTTTTAACTGCGAGTTAAAGATTCGCTCTCCAAGCAGAATCTATGTATCGCACTCTTTCGCACGAAACACCTTGCAATGTTTATAAATTATAGTACAAATTGGTAGGGGGGAGCAGAGGAGGGGTTGGTGCGTGTGACAGGCGGCTACGCGCGGGTCAAAGCGGAAGGGAACGCCGACGACGAGACGAGTCCGCGAGTATAAAAGCGGCGGCGGGAGTGGAGCCGCCCGGGGAAGGAAAGCAGGTGAGAGAGAGAGAGAGATCCCCTATAAATCGCACCCAGATGGATCATTGCATCGCCAATTCGTCGCCATCTTCTTCCACCTCGGGAAGTCAAATCTCCTCGCGACACCGCTGGTCTGGTTAGTGTTCCTCTCCTCCTCCACACCAGCCACAGTCCACACGGCTAGATTCCTCTTTCAGGGTGGTTTGGTTTGAGCGGTTGGGTTCCCGTTGCAGAGTTCTGCGCGATCGCGATCGGTTTTCCATTGCCGAGGAAGGGATTGCGCTGCAGTTCTGTTTACTCGTTCTGCATGTCCTTGATTTCCTGATGGCCAGATGCGGTTGCCGCTAGGCTGGTGTGTAGGCTCGTTTAATCATTTGAAGCTCTTGGAAGTTGGAACGGATTTGCTTGTAAGCCTACGGTAGGAGCTGTGTGTTTATTTTGGGATTGTTGGTTAGTTGGGTTGTTCTGTGTTCTAGTGATTGCGGTAGTTCAGTTGTTGCCTATGTTTCAGTTTACTCGTAAAAAATGTAGGGGGCCCAGTGCAATTGATTTGCATTTGTAGTCTTATATAGTTTTTTTACTGTATTAGAATCTCATAGAAGCATATGACTAGCATAGCTATAGTCCTTGTTTGTGTTTTCTGAGAACTTTCACTATAAGTTGGCAAACAGTGGGAATAATTCGCAAATTGTAAGTTCTGGGTAGCTATATTAGTACAGAATTCATGAGAAGAACTTTAATTTCATTCATTTCGATTTAAACTTTGTTGCAAATTTCCTGTTAGGTACTTCAGGTGATTCTGTTCAAGAACCCATCACTCAACCAAGAGTCCTTTTTGTTAATATTAGCGTGGGTCAAAGTTTTGGATAGATTGTAAGTTATTTGGTCTCATATTGAGCTTAACTGTAATTTTTGGCATTCATAGGTTTGTCTCCAAAGGAAGAGGCCATACGGTTTATGATGTCAGGAGAATCTGGTGCATCTTCCCCAGCATCAGGGCGTGCTAGCTTCAGTTCTTTGTCAGATTTGAAGGACCTCGAACTGTCTTCAGAATCTGGTTGTTTGTCCATTGTTGTGCTAGGTGCTTCTGGAGATCTTGCTAAGAAGAAAACATTCCCAGCACTGTTTCATCTATTTCAGCAGGTAATTTGATCATAACTAGCTTCTTCTTCTTAATTTTGTTTTTTGAATGATACGCTTCTTACATAGCTATCATACTTCCGAAAGAATTGTGGTGAAAAAGGAACAAAATCAATGCATTTGTGTTGAGTTATTCAGCTTCTGCCCAATTCCTCAGAAATACTATAGCAGCATTGTATAATGCTATTTATGCCATTTGCATAATGTTTTGTCAGGTTGACACATGTACAAAGTTCTGAATTGTAATCTTTGGTGTTGACAGGGATTTCTACAATCTGGAGAAGTCCATATATTTGGGTATGCAAGATCAAATATTTCAGATGACGGATTAAGAGAACGCATTCGTGGGTAAGATTCATATTAACAAGTCAACATATACCATCAAATAATTTAAGGACTTCATGTAAAAATAAATTGGTATGCTCTGTACGAGGAAGGTGTTTCTTCATTTTAAATCTGATGATATATTGTGTCTAAATACCATACTTCTATTGTCGCAGATACCTCAAAGGAGGTTCAGATGAACATATTTCACAATTTTTGCAATTAGTAAGTCTCTGATCTAGTGATATCATGTATAGCTTTTTTGCGTTTAGATTTTGTAACACAGTGAATTTTCCTTGCAGATTAAATATGTTAGTGGTTCCTACGATAGTGGAGAAGGATTTGAACTGTTAAATAACGCCGTTTCAGAGCATGAAACTTCAAAGAACAACAAACTAGGAAGCTCACGTAGACTATTTTATTTGGCATTGCCTCCATCAGTCTACCCCTCAGTATGCAAAATGATAAGATCGTACTGCATGAATCCATGTGAGTTACTTCCCATTTTTTATGGATTTTGACAGCTGTCGGACTTCCTTTAGTGTAGTGAAGTTATCTACCATAGAGTTTCAAAATATAGGAAATATATTTGGTTGTATTGATAATTTAATATCCACTCTTATTTGTACTATTTTCTTTTTTGTCCTCTTTAAGTAAGTATTTGCCTTGTGGATTGTTGCATGCAGAGTTCCAACTTTGCTACTATTTCATCTTGCTAACACCACCAATTCCCTAGCAGTTGCCCACTCTTTTCCTGACATTGTTTTTTCATGGAGAATTTTAAAACATAAAAAATTAGTTTTCTGGAAGCAATTTGGGTGTAATGAATTTTCTCTTTTATTGATTGATTTCCATGTGTTGATTCATAGTAAATAAAAATCAAATTAATTCTATTTTAAGTTCAATTTTTTTAAAGTTGTGCTATACTATGTTGTAGTTTTTATTTCTTTTATGTTAGTACTTAGTAACTTTTTGTAACTATAATGTTGTACTTTCAGCATCTCATACTGGTTGGACAAGGGTTATTGTTGAAAAGCCTTTTGGGAAGGACTTGGACTCTGCAGAGGAACTCAGTGCCCAACTTGGGGAGCTGTTTAATGAACAACAGTTGTACAGAATTGACCACTATTTGGGAAAAGAGTTGGTCCAAAATCTGGTAATTTGTGTGACTTTAGTCTAGTTAGTTGTTGTTTGATATCTTTCATGGTACTGTATAGCATATTTTCATCTATTTCAGCTTGTGCTTCGGTTTGCAAACCGTTTGTTCCTACCTCTCTGGAATCGTGATAACATTGCTAATGTACAGGTAATATATTTTCCTATGTAGTTACGTACCCTTACCTTTGTATTCTTATTTGTCAACTGTAGTTAACTCCGTGACATCCTTTGTTATTGGTATAAAGTTGAATGGATTGGTTTTTTGAAAAGCTGAAAAGTTTTATCATTATCATGGCGCAAACAACATGTGCTTGAACATAATAAATATATCCCGCAGATTGTATTCAGGGAGGACTTTGGGACTGAAGGACGTGGAGGGTACTTTGATCAATATGGGTATGTTGGAAGTATTAGCACATATGCTTGTGGCTGTGGATATATAGTAAAAGTGTAAAATAACTTTGATATATTATATATGGTTTATGGTTCGCCATAGTTCCAAAAAATCATTCAATCATGTACTGTGCATTTGAAAATAAAAAATTGCATTTTTCTTATTTGTTTTAGGCATTAAACTTCTTTCCTCTTTATGATAATAAAATGCTTTTACAAATTTATGAGCTGTATGCATCACTACTCTTGCGTATGAATATTTATTAGATTTAGGATAAATCAACTGAATTATGGTGTTTATGCTATTAGACAAATACTCACCCACAAGACCCCTGTGCATCATTATTTGTCTTCGCTGATGTAAATAACCGACATCTCTTTTGTTGATGCAGCATTATTCGCGATATCATTCAGAACCATTTGTTGCAGGTAAATATCTTTGTTGGTATACAGCATAATTTTCCATTCAGTTTTATGTGCATTTTCACTTCCCGATGTGAGTCTATATTCTCCCTCCGTCCTTTAATGCAAGGGATTTTGGGGATGAATCTGGACACTTGTGCAGATTCATCCCCAAAATCCCTTACATTAAAGGACGGAGGGAGTAGCATTTGCTTACTATGGGGACTGCTGAACATTGCATTCAGAATGATTAGTGCTTTATTTCATCACCATTCTTATGTTATACCTACTAATAGGCAGAGCAGCACACTGTCATGCATTAGAATTCCTCAATAGCGAATATTGTTGTTTTCAGGACTTGAGAGCCCCCTGTGTATTCCCCCGCAAAAAAAAAGAGAGCCCCCCGTGTATTGACTTTTGCTCTTGTCTGCAGGTCTTCTGTTTGGTGGCTATGGAAAAGCCTGTCTCTCTTAAGCCTGAGCACATAAGAGATGAAAAAGTCAAGGTCTTTTGCTTTCTCTTTATACAATTCTACTTTAACTGAGTATGAGAACCTGTCAAAATAATACAATTCTATTTTCATCATCCATAATTGCTTACAATACTTCTGCGTTTTTATACCACAATGTCAGGTTCTGCAGTCAGTGACACCTATAAAGCATGATGAGGTGGTCCTTGGACAATATGATGGCTACAAGGATGACTCTACAGTACCAGATGACTCCAACACACCAACTTTTGCATCCCTTGTATTGAGGGTGCACAATGAAAGATGGGAAGGTATATGTTACACCCTACAACATACAAGTCACTTTTTAACCAATCTCTGCATTTTACTGAACTGCCTTTTTCGATACGAGAGTTTTAGCTGTTCTGCATCACTTTGGTGAAACATTTGCAAATAATATTGTTCCCATAAATGCTTCTGCATTTGGTTCGAAGATTTCCATTTTCAATATGCCTATATTGTCCTAGAAAAAATGAAGCTGCATTGCCATCTACTTCTGAACCTCCAGTTGCCATTATCTTATCTTTCAGTGCAGTTAACATAGTAATAATCATGTGCTGCAGGAGTTCCTTTCATTCTCAAGGCTGGCAAAGCACTGAACAATAGGAAAGCAGAGATACGTGTTCAGTTCAAGGATGCTCCTGGTGACATTTTTAAATGTATGTGTTAAACACGTTCTCATATTCAAACGCGCTATCAAACTTGTCATCAAGTCTGATCTTGCAAAAATGACAACCCAATATAAGAAACTAAGTGATTTCATTTAGAATATATGAATGCTAGTTCAAAACAAACAGAAATATCTGAATATCTGTCTCAATAGTCAATGGGCAACAGCAGACAAACTCTATTGGAAGTATAAGATTTTGCAGTATGTAAGCACTAAAGAGAGTACTAAACAGTCCTTCCCGATAATACTGAGCAATAATGTAAAATGTGCCAATGCTTTGGTATGAAAAAGTTACTTATTATAATGGGTAATGATGTGATACCTTAGTATAAGCACACTTCAGAAAATAAGGATAAGCATGAGATGGTTTGCTACTTCGCTACATGTTAGGATCTAAAATTGTTATAAGTGCTACTTTCAGTTTGACCAGAGTACCTTACTAATTGGTATAGCCACTGTTTCTGTGACTTATGTTGACCCTGCTTGTCAGCTCGTGTGTGTTTAGTAGATTTGGAAGTGAACTGGTCATTTTCTTATGGGTGATAATACAGTCCAAAAAATCTGGTATGAAGTTAAAACTTGTTCTTTTTAGCTCCTTCGGAGGAGACTTAATCATTGTTTTCTATAGGCGAAGAATCTGGCAGCAAGTTAAAATGTGCATGTGGAGTACCTTTACAGGATAGCAAATCATTTTTTAGTCTCATGAATAGACTCGAGAAATTTTACATAACTGTGAATGTAGTTAAACATCTCTAACCTGTTTGAATTAATACAGTTCTGTTTGCTCTTGTTTTTGCTTCTGCCAATGGTATCTAAAGCTGTGTTTTTATTTCACCCTGATAAAAGGCAAGAAGCAAGGAAGGAATGAGTTTGTTATACGGTTGCAGCCATCAGAAGCCATGTATATGAAATTAACTGTATGTACAACTTCTGTAAACGCAGTGTCTCAAATCATTACATTGGTCAAAGATAGAATATGTGTCCGGATTGTCGATTTATACTGTCTGAAGAGGAAAAAAGAAGTGTTGTGTGAACAAAGTGTATAAACTGTTGCAGGTCAAGAAACCTGGACTAGAAATGGCAACCGAACAAAGCGAGCTGGATCTGTCCTATGGGTTACGCTACCAAGACGTAAAAATCCCAGAAGCGTATGAACGCCTCATCCTGGATACGTACGTCCTGCTCCATCCCTTCATTCCCTCTTCCTCATTTCTTTCTACTTCATTAACTTCTTTATCTGCACATTGCGCCTTGTTCCCAACGCCTCATACAAAGTATCATATATCTAAGATGAGCCATGATATCATCTTCCATTTTTGACAGGATAAGAGGGGATCAGCAGCACTTCGTTCGCCGAGACGAACTGAAGGTTTGTGCCTTTGTGCAATTGACGCTGTGTGACTGCTTGCAATTGACTCGCTTGTGACTGAATACCTGACGCTGTGTTGGTTTCAGGCTGCATGGGAGATCTTCACTCCACTGCTGCACGACATCGACGCCGGCAAGCTGAAGGCCCTGCCTTACAAGCCGGGAACCCGTGGCCCTCCAGAGGCCGATGAGCTGAGCAAGAGGATGGGCTACGTGCAGACCCATGGATACGTTTGGATACCTCCAACCCTTTCAAAATTTTAGCCCCTACCAATGCAAGCTCTATCTAGATTCCGATTATCAGGTGCTTTGTAATAAAAGAAACTACTACTAGTCTACTACTTCGCCTGTCAGGACACTCTAAATGTTTATGATTTTGGAATAAAAAAGGACTTTGCTGCAAGTTACACGTTTTGCTGTTGGACTTGGACCTGTTCTGAGCTCTGAATTGCTGCAAGCAACCATATCATTGCTCCGAATGATAGATCACCGAATGTCAAAGGAAGCATTTCTTTTATAATTATTTTCTCCCTTGCTGAAGCAGCCGACTTTGGCATCGTTCGATAGTGGGCAAAGCAGCAGAAACAGCAGGTTGGGTAGTTGGGATTTAGCAGCTGGCTTGGTGTGAGCAACGGTGTCCGTCGGCTGGATGATTCCATCGGGCGAGCCGTGAACGTTAGGCGCTGCAGATTCTCCTCCTGCCTCTTGCTGCGTGCCTGCGTCTGCTGTCTCCTTCGGCGTGCACGCATCGGCATGTGATGGCAGGCCCGCGCGCAGTCCGAGGAATTGGCGCCAACCACCGACCCATATGCAGAAGCAATATATTTGTTACGGGTAGTGTTTATCTCCAATAATTATATCGGTCAGTATAAATCGTAAAATAACATAACGGTATAAATATATTTAATTAAATTAATCACACGTCCATCGTGTACATTATTTGAAACACGTACTCTAACTGGAAGCTAGATCATGACCAGTCTATCCATAGAACATCGTATCTGCAACACGGTTATGGTACGTACCTATCCCCTTCTGGCTATTGAATGCGTAGTACATGTCTCTGAAGGGGGCGCCAATGGCACCTCAGGAAATCCATTGTACAGCAGGTTATTATCGAGATACTGAGGATCTCGACTGTCCAACCTGAAGTTATGCAGTACAAATACAGCATATATTATGTTGCTTTGCACATCAGGGTCAAGGTAGTACGGTATCCCATTTAAGATTTTTCATTGTTTCTTGATAATACCGAATTGCCGCTCAATAATATTGCGCAACGAGAAATGCAGAAAGTTAAATTTCTCTTCCCTTCCTTCTGGAGGCGGAGTCTCGTCACCACCAAATTCGTCCCTGTGGTAATAAACATATGGATAAGGCGCCAAGAATCTCATCCTACTAGGATATCCGGAGTCCACTAGTAAGTACTTTCCTGAGAACATAGATATCCGGTTGGGTAAGTATACATGTTAAATTAACAACAGTAACGTATGTTGTCACAGAAATGAGTAGGTTACATACTAAATGGTAATCTAGGGAAATCATAGGGATAGTTCTAAATTGCTTTTGATAGAACTCGTTGGTTGTGCACCGAGCCAAGCTAACCAGCATCATAGAAAATCACTCTGCCGTCGTAACCAACCACGACTAGCACATTTCTGGAGGTCTCATTATGACGACTCCTATATTCAATTGCCCTATCCGCAGACACGGTTACTGGAATATGAGTACCGTCGACAACCCCCACATAGTAGTAGAACGGCTCGTACCGTGGATCTTGCAATAACCACTGATGGACAGTCTGAAAATTTGGATCTATAGGCTTCAAGATATTCCCCGACAAAGCAACCATGAAGTCAAGTACTCTGTGGAAATAGCTGGAGACTGTGGAGCTTGACCAGACCCAACGATTGTTAGTGTTCCTGTTTGGATGATAGCCTACCATTGTATACAAGAACATGCCAAGTGTCTCCAATGTGCATACCTCATATGTGCCGGTAAGGTTGTACCGGTTGGTAAGGAGTCCGTGTAGGCAATGTATCTGATTTGCAGTCAACCGAAACATTGCCCAGCACTGCGCCTGATTCCCCATTATTTCAAGCATCCAAATGATACCGGTTTGTGTTGGCACATGTCATGGCACACGTGAATTATCCTCAAGACTCGCTCCCAACGCATCAATGATAGCATCGTCCTCCTCGCTACTATAGTGCTCTTCCGTTTCATCCAAACGCCGTGAGCCGTTTGTCATCGCAATGAGTCTTTACTAATATAAATGAAAGAAAAGCCAAATATTAGCTGCACAACATATATTGACATGCTATCAAGGAAATAAATAGTCCAACATAATAGAAAACACCGAAATAATTAAACACGACTCAGATGATATCACAAACTTTAGTACACATAGAGTTCAAATGAATGTCTAACAGTGATTATAACAACTCATGCAAACATAGCATCATAGGAAAATAAGTGCGAGACAACATAACAGTAGTACTAGGGCAACGAAGACACTAAACGGCATCAGAACATGGTCCCATGCCCACTGCCACCGGCTGGACCTGAGTACCCATCAAGCCCGCCTCCACTGCCAGAAGAGCCTCCAAACCCACCACCAAATCCTTCGGATCCTCTTGAACCCCCGCTAGCTGGTCCTCCTCCTCCTGTGTTCCTGTTCAGCCATGCGTGCTGGATGAAGTGGTACCGCGCTTTGAGAGTCTCCAAGTCTTCAATGTAAAACTGCCGATAGTATGGGTCGCAGAACACCTCCATAGCTCGCAGCCACACAGGAGTCCCAGGAAGAAACCCATCAGTGACCACCAGCTGCATGCAAGCCTTTGCACCTCGAGCCCTCTCCTGCTCCTCCTTGCGTGCGTGGCTCTCCATCGATTCGACTCGCAAATCTGCGAACCTATGAAGGGCTTCGCCGGTGGAGTCGGTCCTACTCTTCTTGTTCGAACCCCCGGAAGGACCACTAGCCAATGCAACCCTTTTGCCTCAAGCAGTAGGAGCTGGTGAAGGATCTGACATTCTGTATACCAATTCGGTCAGCTCGTCGATGTTTATTGTCTGTCGCTCAGCCCCCAACATGTACAACCCGTGCTGGTGCAGCTCGGCCTGGTGCTGCTGCTGACTACCGGGCTGCTGCTGACTACCGCCTTGCTGCTGCCACCGCTCTGGCTGCGACCCGACAACACTTGAGTGGTCGCCGACTACGGTCCAATTGTGGAAAACTGCATTGTGCAAGTCGATGTATTTAAGAGAGGATTTCTTGAATACCCTCACCCCTTTCTTTATCTGCATAATCAAAAAAATTACAAAATCGATCACAACACACAGATGAACTATTGGAAAAGTAAAGCAGTGCTAGCTATTTCATATGCCTATTTGATGAACCTATGGAAAGATAGCACAAATATCAACAAAATTCCTATTGTAGTATGGTACATTTGTGAAGTAGTTAAAAATGTTGTAGTTCATGCATTGTATATGCTAGACAGGCTCAAAACAATCGTAATATATGCCTACAAAACCATCCTTGAAAATCTGTACATACGCATGCAGGAAACATAGTTATGTATATGCTAGAACCAACCATGGTTATGATTTAATATTAACCAGATGGAATATTTAATAGCCAGAGCAAGAATGTTCAGTGCCTACCTGTAGCATGTATTAACAAGATATCGGTTCTACATATTTGGACAGCATAATACAAGAGAACATCTAATTTTGTGCACAAACAAAGCACCACTGTCAAGCTACATCTATATTAATGATGCTTGAGCCTGGTAATATTGCAAGGTACCACGCATTATTACATGAACTACATCATACTATTTGCAACAACTTGAGCCATGCATAAATTTGACAGCATCACGCATTTCACTTGGTTGTACAATCTATAACTACTTACTTTTCCATGCAAGATAAATATGAAAGAGACCACTACTTGCTTATCTATCTGGTAGATCCTATGATAAATTATAATTCATAGACTTATTAAATAATCTGCGTGATACAACTATTCAGAAAAATAATATGTGCAAGTGATATCAATATTTGTGAAATCAACATGTTTTATGCAGAACAGGTTACTCAATTTTAGAGTGGAAATATATTCTTCATTCATAGAACATATCATGTATATTGTTTTTTCTATACTCGTCACGGTGAATGGAGTTGCAGCAGCTAGGAGCAGCATCTACTGTCATTTTATTTGAAACTATTGTCTATTTTGCACAATAGAAAACAACCGAAATCAACTACTTCTAACAACCGAAAGCATTTCGGATTGGAGGAGGAATGTACCCCATCGACGGTCTCCCACCAGGAGTCATCCTCGATGATGGCCTGAGTGTGGGGGTCACGACCAAGTCCCGTGGTGCGCGATTGTAGCCATGTCCACATGTGGAATCGACTGCGGCAATGCTCCCAGTAATACTTGATTTGCGACATGTCTAGTTGCTTTTGGCACTTGAGATACATCTTGCACTGCAGATTCTGGTAACCCTGAGGTTTCGGGCAGTTCTAGGTGATGGTGTGGACTTCAATCTCTTCTAGGCAACACTCCAAAAAGACGTGGAGGTTGGAATCGCTCCATCGGGCTCGCCCGTCCGCCATCTAAGAGACAAGTTTAGGAGAGAAAATCGCTACGGAATACGAAAAATGTGGCGACGGAAGTACCTCAGTGCGGTTGCCGGCGCGGATAAGGTCCCAATCTATGGACCTGACGACGGTTGCGGGAGTCACATGCCTGACAAATGTGCGGATGGCCTCAGGAGACTTCGCGCAGACGGTGGCGAGGGCGTCGGCGGCTACAACGACGTCGTCTTCCCCAGCTGCGGCGGAGCTGTCGTCCGACTTGTACGAGTCGCACGAACCGTCTCCAGACTCCAGCTCGGCTAGCGTGCCTCCACGCCCTTCACCGGGTGATGGGTTTTGGAGAAGATCAGGTCCAGATGCGGTTTCAGTGTACACCGCTCTTCACTTTCGGTTCTTCCCCTGGCGTGAAGATTGAGCGACAAGGGAGAGGGCTTTAAATAGCCACCAGCACGGCATGTCGTCGTAGATGCCTTCGTGTTGGACGGACATGGGGCATGAATCTTTCCGCCACTGTGCACCACGGCACCGACTAGTTGGCCCATGGGGGAGGCGGCAAAGGTTCCGACGCCTGGAAACCCGTCACAGAGCTAGCGGGCAGGGGCGCTGACCGGCTTTATCGGCGTGCGGCAACAGCTCCCAACATGGTGTTCTGCTTTCTCCTCGTCCGAAGGAGCTTGATCGGCAGAAACCCGATTCGTCGCTTTCGGACGGACCCTCACTAGCACCATGCTTTGTGCGCCGAGCCAGAAGACGACGAGGGCGGACAGGGCGTTGATGGACAACAGCTATCAAGTGCCATCTTTGATTTCTTTGTCTCCTCGACGACGGTGACTCACAGACGAGCAGTGTGAAAGAAGGATGAAAGGGGATCGACAAGAGAGAGGAGACAGCGAACTGCTGCCTCACGGGAGCACACGGACATAAACAAGCCGCTACATCCGTCATGCCCAGGCCATTTCTCTCAAGCCGCATTTACTACGGTTTCTGCTGGTTTGGCCACAACCGGCACTATCGAACATGCCAATGGCTTGGACTTGGAAATACAAAACGCTCGGGCGAGGGACGCCGAAATTTTCCATTATTCACGTGAGAAATATACTGCTTTCTCTTTTTTTATTTTTGTTTTTTTTTCTCCGGGCCGACGATAGAACGCTGGTCATATTTTATTGAGAGGCAAAGACAGAACGGTACAAGTGAAACAACAACATATGTTTGCTGTGAAGTTTCCTGCATTCGAGATGATTTAACTGTTGACAGCTCTCCAGCCTCTTATTTTGAACTTTCTCCGCGACTGTTACTCTTAACTACTACTACCCTTTTTGAGAGTAGGGGCTCAACGACGAAGGACGCACCGTCGTCAGCTAGCCGCCTTTGATTTTCACCCACGAGAAGTTTGCCCGTTGTTTACTTACTATTCTCAAACCCGTGCACGGGTTATTGATATTACAACACTGTAATTTCAATCATATGTTGAATAAATTGGCTATTTTGCAAATTGCAACGACTTATATTAAAGGAAGAGTCCTTACCAGATACAACTCGCTAATTATCAGTTTAAATTTCGGAATTAAATTGATAAAATATTAAATTGAGATTCCAAGATATGTAAAGCTTTATATTTATTGATTCTGAATTTCGGAATTGTAAAATTTTGGGAGAAAAAACTAAACCTTGAATGTCCAAATATTTTCAATTTTCAAGTTTTATTCAACAGGAATCCTCAACGCATTCTACGATCATGATGACACAGTTAATCTGATCAATGGCCCCTCTTACCACTCCCCGCCTTTATGAAAGCATTCGGTTTTATGAAAAATGAAGATTAATGGTAATCTTACCATTTTCCCGTAAGCGTCCATGAGAATAAGATAGGAGATAATGAAAATTCCTAACATTCCCATTTAATAAAATAGTTGCAACAAGCTAGACCAATACGATTGGAGAGGATAAAACAACTGTGGGAAGGAGCGGAAGGAATAATGATGACTTAGCTTTTTATAATAGTAAAGATATTCGGTACTCCCTCCGTTTAAAAATATAAGATATATTAAGTTTCTATACGATCTTCAATATTTGTACTTTGATCATTAGTTTCTTTCATACTATATCATCAATAAGTATAAAATTAATATTATATGAAAATATTTTTAAATACAAATCTAGTGATACTACATGCATGATACTAAACACATATTTTTTTATTTAATTATTAGTCAAAAATTTTTAAATATTGATTTTGTGAAAAATAAGAATGTTTTATATTTTTTAAACAGAGGGAGTAAGATTTTATCAGGAGAGTATAATTAATTCCAAGAAATTATAACACCGCAAACTACGAGATTGTTATCTGAATCCAATATTCCTAATTAAAATTCTAGGTGATTTACGGGAATTAACAATGATTACTAATCCAAACAGTAATATTCCTACCACAAAAACCGCCTAAGTCACCGGCTCACCGCAAGCAAAATACTAATGGAGTACGCAGGGACTAGTAGCAAACTAGCAATTTTGCCCTATTTGCAACGTGCTACACACTTGTCGCATGCTCGAAATTCCGGTGAAGCTTCCCTCCCTTGGCACTTCTCATCTCTCGATCGATTCTCGAAGCGTCAATTCGCGAAGCCATGCATGCGCACGGGATCGCCAAATCATCATCCGTGGTAGCAAGCGCCGGCCCGATCCGGGTGGTATAAATTCTGTTCGGCTCCCGCTAGTTTATCTCGCCTCCAAGATTAGCGGGAGAATTGAGTCTTTTTTAAAAAACAAAGAATCAAGTAGACATGCAAGGTCACTCGGGCGCGCGCGCCGGCCGGTGCGGCGTTCCATCGATGGCTTCCGAGGACAACGCTGCTGACAGTGGCAGGAACGACGACGACCATGCGCCGCCGGTGGCACCACAGCAGCAGCAGCAGCTCGCCGCGGCCCGACGACGGCGTGCTGAGCCGCCGCCGCCGCTGCGCCTCACCGCGTTGTATCTCATGCTGCTCGGGGCGACCGCGATCATTGGCGCCACGGGCGGCGGGGCGCCCACCATGACGCTGCCCCGGCTGTTCGCGGCGTTCGTCGCCTGGCTCGTCGGCTGCCTGTCGCTGCTCGTCGCGCTCCCGCCGCCCTGACGACCAGCCGGCACCACGCCGTGCTCCGTCTCGATCGTCATTTAGATTGTAGTAGGACATACTCGCTACGTAGTGGTCGTTTATTTTGCAAAGATTAGGTCCGTTTGAACACGCGTGCGGTGAGGTATGTACCGGTTTTCCCCCTTGGTTTTCAGCTCGACTAATTAACCCAGTAAGCCGTAAATTAATTAGGCGTAAACTTTGTGAAAAAAATTAACAGGTTTATGCTCAAAATGTAAAACCATTTTGCATGCTTGTCGGGGGTTCGGGTTAGACAACTGGGGTAAATATATGCATTGGGCCTGACAAAGGCCAAACTAGATCACAAAATGGAGAGAGTTTGTTTTAAGTAACTTTGATTTTCAAAAGGAAAAACTTTTAAGCCCTTAGGGCGTGCGAAGGGTGTCCATGACTCCACCCTTAAATCTTGATACCAACGAAATATGGCTTTGTATATTTTTTTAAGTTGGTGTAAATGCCAAAGTTATATTTCTACCGTCTCAAGTTTTTAATAAATGACATCGCTGATTTTTATTGTGAAGTTTAACCATTCATCTTATTAAAAAATAGTGTAAATATAAAAAAAAATGAGTCATGATTAAAGTTTCTTTAATGATAAGTCATGTCACAACAAAATAAATTATACTTACTTAAATTTTTTTAATAAGACGAATGATCAAATATCACAATAAAAGTCAATGATATCATTTATTAAAAACCGGAGGGATTATTATTTATAATGTATGTCATTATTTCTTCCCTATAAGATGGTTATGAAAAAAAATTAAACAACATGGATAAAGTATTAGTTGAATGGCTCCTTCTGGATTCTCCACTGGAAGTCGGAGTTTACAGACTCACAATTTGCTCCTTCCAAACACTGAGGCCTTTTAGCGTTTTTATGTAGTGTGCTGGTAATTTAATTCAGATACTCGTCGACGTCAGTTTTAGGATTTATTCTATCTATCAAACTCTATATATAATAGGCAAAACATGATATTTTTTTTTCAAAATAGCCTGGCACGCGTCACGCTCCCAAGGAGCCAAAAACAATTCAGAAAAAGGAGAACCTACGGGGTTTTACTACCAGAGGATTAAGACAATGTTGGTCCTCCTTTAGTTTGTCTTTTCCTCAGTTTGATCTCAATGTTTCTAAGTTTATGGATGTAACAAGCGTGGAACAGTGAATCCAGTTATATATTCTATGTATGCCATCAGGCAAAATGGCATGTCGCTATTCTTAACAAAATGGTTAATTTGTGTCAACTTGGCAAAACAATTATATTTTCGTTACTCCTTAAAGTGTGATGACAATGGTTATGAATTCATCACTCATCCTTATCGACATTGAATTTTAAAATGCAAAAAGTCTAAAAGCATCTTCAACAGAGTGGCTATTTTCATCTCTCCAAATACCCATTTAGATAGCCAGCTAAAAAAATTAGAGAATCAAATTTGTATTTCACTCCAACAGCCTCTCTATTACACTCTTTAATCTAACAGTGGGTCCACATGTCAGTCTCTATTTATTTCTTCCTCTTTTTTTCCCTCCCCAATATCTTCTCTCCAGTCTGCTACTGCCAGAGCCGGCGACAGGGACGGGGGCCAACGTAGGCTCCTGCGGCGGGGGCGGCAGGCGACGGGCGCCGGTGGCGGGGATGGGGCCGATGCAGGCGCCGGTGGCGGGGATGGGGTGGCACCGGAGGCGGGCTACGGGGGCGGCACAGGCGCTAGGGGCGGGGCTAGCAGCAGGCGACAGGGGCGGCGCCAACGCAAGCGATAGGGACGGGGGCCGGCGCTGGCAATGGGGGGCTAGGGCGGCACCGGCGGCAGGCGATGGGGGCAGCGCTGGCGACGGGGGCTGGTGTCAGCGTAGGTTTTGCCCTCTCGCGCGCGTGTGCTCCCACTCGATGTAGCACTCCTATTGATGGGGCCCATAGATAGCAGCCATTTTGGCCAGTGGATTTGGCTGGCCAACTTTGGTCAGTTATGGCACCCATTTGGCTAGTCTATTGGAGTTGCTCTAACTGAACACCACACCCCCCCTAAAAAAAATATAATGAGCCCCTGAACTTTCTCGTTTGGTCCAAATGACCCCCGAGCAGTTTTGTAAGGTGGTTTGTCCTACATGGCATGCTCATTCAATTTTCCATGCCACCACACTTGTTAGGCCACTATGCGAATAAGGAAAACATAAAATGAGCACATAGTCCTTAAAAAAGAATGACCGGTGAGTAAAAGATGAAGCTTCACCCTAGTAATATTTACTTCTGATTTTTTTTAGTGGTATAAGTAGATTGCTAACATGGTAAAATCAAAGGGAATTCAACAAGCCAATGGCAAAACCACTCAACAAGACCGCTTTGGGGATTATTTGGACCAAAAGAGAAAATTCAAGGGCTCGGCCCATTCTTCATTGGTATCAGGGCTAGGAATAATGGTTGGGATAACAAACAACCGTCAAGTTTGTACTTTGAATACCCCTGTAACCATCAAAGACCGTTTTAGTGGCTAATTCCTCTAAATAGGAGGTGTTGAGAACAAAGTTGGAGTTATGGTTTTCCTCTAGCACTAAAGAATTCATTGGTGTTAAGAAAAGCCTCTCGTGGGAATGTTGGCTAGAGATTTCTTGAAAAAAAATACTAGCCCCTTTCAGTCCATCATGAGATTGAACTAATTCTATTTTTATTCTCTAGATAGAGAAGGGAGGAACCATATGAGAAGAAAAATCTCATGTATGGTTATCTATGCATGGTTTAATAGTTTAGGTGTTAGGCAAACTATTGGATAGAGTATATGGGGTTAGTTAGACTTTTTACTTTTTAATAGCTCCTTTGAGGCCTTCAATATTATTGCACTCCAGTTTCTTTGACATATCGATTGTTCCTTATTTCCCTTATAAAAATTCTAATTTAATATGTTAAGGTCCAAAATGGTTTAATTGTCACATACGTAACAAAAATGATGCTATACATGTTTGATGAAAAAATCATATTCATTCATTTTGGACAATATCAAAACATGTATGATTTTTTTATTTTGATACCAAGTGCACATTTATTTTGCTAGTTCTTGGGGGAAAAACAAACACTATCTATCCGAGGATGGGAAATCAAGGGCCGTTTTGTAGCTTAGGAGCTCAGGACTTATGAGATAGGGCAACTTCAGCTCGACCCTCCTGGTACACAAAATCAAAACGCAAAACTAGAATCAGAGAAAAACAAAGCACATAAGAGCGTAAAACCGAGAAATAGAAAAACACAAGAAATATATAAAAATCGATGATCAGAGAAGAACATAGTAGGAATTAAATAGAGTAGTTTTAGCTGAGATTGCCTTCCTGCAAAATTACAAAAGCGTTGGGGAAGGAACACTGTTCACCCAACCATGAGTTCCAACCAGTGAAAATAGCAAAAAGAAAAGAAAATCCCTCAGCAATGGAATCCTTTTATTTTGTATTTTGTGTGTGTGTGTGGAATTACTCCGGTCCAAACGGGCCTCACCCTGGTCCTAAAAGTGAACAAGCCTCGTATATTGGGCCCAAGTACTGAGTTGGTGTGTCATACTCAGGCCCCGTTTGGTAGGGATTCTCGGAGGTGATTCTCAGTCGAATCAATTAGAGCTGAGCCAAACAGGCAAAAATGATTCTGATTCTCAGCCGAATCGATTCACAGTGATTCCCAAATTTACACATGAATAGAGAATCGGGCAAAAGGCAGCTTCTCGTGGGAATCCAACGAACCAAAAATGAAAATACCCACAACAATTTGCAAAAATTACCCACATGCCACTGGGGCATACCCCCCAGTCCGTCCCATCCCTCCGGCCTCCCGCGCGCCGACGCCGGCCTCGGCCTCCCCTGCCGCCCTCCGGCCTCCCGCACCGACGCCGGCCCCCGGCCTCCCGCGCGCCGACGCCGCCCTTTGGCCTCCCGCGCTCCGATGCCGGCCTCTGTCTCCCCTGCCGCCCTCCGGCCTCCCGCACTGACGCTGGCCCCCCGGCTCCCGCGCGCGCCGACGCCGCCCTCGGCCTCCCGCGCCGGCGCCGACCTCGGCCTCCCACGCGCTGACGCCGGCCTCGGCCTCCCCTGCCGCCCTCCGGCCTCCACCGCGCCGACGCCGCCCTCGGCCTCCCGCGCCGGCGCCGACCTCCGGCCTCCACCGCGCCGGCGCTGGCCTCGGCCTCCCACGCGCCGACGCCGGCCTTGGCCTCCCCTGCCGCCCTCCGGCCTCCCGCACCGACGCCGGCCCCCGACCTCCCGCGCGCCGACGCCGCCCTTTGGCCTCCCGCGCGCCGACGCCGGTCTCGGCCTCTCGCGCGGCGACGTTGCCCTTTGGCCTCCCGCGTGCCGACGCCGGCCTCGGCCTCCCCTGTCGCCCTCCGGCCTCCTGCGCCGACGCCGGCCCCCGGCCTCCCGCACGCCGACGCCGCCCTTTGGCCTCCACCGCGCCGACGCCGGCCTTGGCCTCCCCTGCCGCCCTCCGGCCTCCTGCACCGACGCCGGCCCCCGGCCTCCCGCGCGCCGACGCCGCCCCCCGGCCTGAGTGCCTCGCGCCGTACCCAACCGACGCCGGCCTCTTCAAAGGCCTCCCCTGTTGCCCATCCGGACCTCTCCAATGCGCGACGCCGGCCTCCCTTATCCAGTGAGCTCTCCCATTTCTTATTTTTAAGAGCAAGTCACAGAACAGTCCCCCGAGGAGACACTGTGGTACCCCCTCGCTTGCTGTTTAAAAACAAAATAAATGGACTAATAGTGTAACAGTTGGAGAACAGTGTCTTCTATTTCTTTTTCTAGACTACAAGTAAGAGACAGTGTATAACGCTCTCATATTTTTTTAAATAACAAGTAGACAATAGTGGAGCTAAATAATATCCTGTAGGCAACCTATATTTTTTAGTGATAGATGTAAGCAGCCAGATTCATATACCTATATTTAATAGAAGTATATATAAATCTCTCAGAGTGCCCCTAATACAGGGGCATATTTCCTAGTAGTATAGACCAATTTTATCTGAAATTCCTCCTATTAGAATCCATTCTAATCGAAGCTAATGTTTTTAAGCCAAACGCGCTAATCGTAAAGCTAATTCCGATTCTCTTCAGTATCTGATATATACAGCAAGATATCAGAAAGTCGAAAATCACAGAATCACTGAATCAGGAGCTCTGACTACCAACAGGGTCCCTCAATCTAGAAATATTATCTATACCAGATTCCGCTCTCTCAGTCCCTTGAAATGCCAGCGATTAGTTTACCACACTGTGTCATACCAACCTTCTAAGGCTCTTGCCAAAGTTCAATGCAGGCCGCGAATGCAGTTTCTCCAGCGCTCTGCAAGGGTCGCAATGCCTGAAGGCAGCCGTCTCCCTGGATCTTAAGTTGATGACGACCGGATAGCGCGAGACGAGAACACTCGAGCGCGGGACACGGCACGGTGGCGCGCGCGGTCAGCTTAGAGAAGAGAGCGGCAGGCTGATCCGGCGCCGGCACTCAGGAATGGAGGGATTGGCCGAGCTGGCTCCTGACCTCTTGGGGAGGATCGCCACGTCGGCCTTCTCACCTCGACGTGGCCGAGTACCTTGCAAAATAATGCAAGGTGTGGTGGCGACCTCACGACGAACGCCGCAGCCCGCTCACATCTGCGGCGCTCTCGACGGCAGCCGCCTCCGTCCCTGTAACTGGATGGTGCTCACCATCGAGGGGCGGACGTATTATTGGACTGGGAAAGATGTGCGGTCTAGCTATAGTCCCGTGCTATCTAGTTACAGCTAATTTATTTTAGTTTTATTTGAAGGAGCTTAAAATTTTGAAAAACAGTTATTAAGAAGCTAGCTGGTGATAATCTGGAGAACCTGGATTTTATAGCTTCTGTCTTCTAGCTCTTTTTTAAATTCTATAGCTACAGATTTTTAAAATCTAGATGAGAATCTATACTGTTTGGAGAAGACTCTATCAGCTGAATATTGTAAGAAGAAGCTGTATATGAGCGAACAATAGCTCCATCAAACATGAGCCTTTGATTATATAGTATAAAGATTATTGTTTTATTTTTAAAATAAAAGTTATATTATTGCTTTATTTTTAATAATAAAAGTTATCATCTTTTTGTAACTTAAAAATTATTAATTATACCTTTTATCCATTTTTTATATAATTACAATATAAGTATGGACTGTATTTATGCTATGACCAAGGAGCTTTTATTTTTTTTTATTGCATTCATCCCAGCTATCCCATCGTATGAATTGTCAAGCTGCGTTCGCCACCGGCATCACCCGTCGAACAGTCGGCCCCCGACGCGACCACCTGATGATGGCCATGGCTGCCGCAGCGGTGGTCACCAGAGGATGCTGATGGTGCGCGGGGTAAGTACTTTCGGATAAAAACATCAATTCATATAACGGCAGGCCAGTAACTTCCGTAACGGTTCAGGCGCCCCATCCTCTTGGGGCGCTCGCAAGGATATTGTCAGAGGAAAGTAAAAAATGCACTAGAGTAACGTACATGTTTGTACATATTTACAAACATCGACAACTCACATGCGAATACAGACATAGTGCTTCTCTAAGCGGCCGTACTGATGCAAAGTGTCCTCCATCCTGTTACAAAGTCACGCATCACCCCCCAGGCATGACCCACTAGAGAGGATCACAAGTGCCAGAGCCAGAGAATATGTGCTGCAATCCGGAGTATGCTAGGGGATCGCTACATACATCCAAAGCTCACACCTCGGAAACATATCAATGTTGTTATCAATGTCGCTGGTGTTAGAGTAATCGCAATCTATATTCATCCAATTCCAAAGGGAGCAAGGAAAAGACAAATATGCAGGATAAAGCCCCCTTTATTAAATCAAAGATAAGAGAATTACAAATGGCTTTCCTTGATATAAAATATGTGAACTCTACATCCTACCCCCCTCAAACCATGGTGGATTACAATACTGGGATTCCCTAGAGATAGAATACAAAATGATTATGTCAGCCCTCGTCGTGACGCATTGAGATAACCTCAGGCAAGCTGATGAAGCTTCCTTGACGTGAATAGCTGTCTGTTAGTCCACTAGCTTCAATAACTCATAACACATTCCCACAATAAATAACCCACGTTGTATGATGAGTTCTCCATCCACCCGTCACGAACGTGAATCCCACCCCATTGCACCTCGACTCTTCAGCATCAATCCCCGAAACACATTCAACACCAACATGCTTGATAGTTCATCTTCACGGATCTCGAGCCAACTAAAATATCGCCACGCGTCGCCTAGCGTTATCCCGATCGAAAGATGCGTAGTTATGATCGTCGTGGGTGAGTAGGGTTTATACCAAAATCCTTAATACTAGCACACACTCAGCAACAATCTGGCCCAGAATGCCCGTGACCGCGATTCTTTCGATTGTGCCCTTCTTAGCCGACCAAGTGAGACCCCGCAACTCAACCGTTTCACACCGCGACGCCGGAAACTGTTGTCTGCTTTTGTCTTTCATGCAATCAAAGAGATCCAAGAAAAACACCAATACGCAGAAAGAGGCGACGATCAGATGAGTCACTAGCCCAAGTCGCATCAGTAACTCGCCCCTAGATAAGCCTGGAGCAAGCACTTTATCTTACTGAGCGAGGAAAGGAAAAGGCTATATCTAGGCAGAGAAATGTGTACCCACGAAGATTACAAGTATATACAATGTCGTACAGCATCTTTGAGTGCCTCGTAGAGTCTATAGCTTGAGTGATGATACCACACTCCTGTCTTCCTTTGAGACAACAAATTGACTCTACAATTGGGACACCGGAGTAAGATGAGGTAGAGAGAAAACATCCGAGGACCGATAACTCCAAGATACACAAGGATAGAGTGTCTGGTGAGTTGTGACGAAAAATAATGGAGTTACCTCAACGAAGGGTGAGGGAGTACCGCCGTAAGAAATTCATTCACACTTAACCCTTATTGCCAAATCCATTCATATCCATCCATTCAAGCCGGTTCCAATCAGAAACACCAGCTAGCATGCGATAGGATCCGCAAGGCATCTACCACCATCGAGTTGATTTGTGGCGCCCGCCATGAACACTCAAGCTCCATATGTGTGTTCTAAAAACAGAAGCACATACTAAAACGTGATATGGTTTATCACGAAGATAACGCCAGCTGAACTATGGGCAAGGTTGTACGAGAATGAGTGAAGTATGAGATGAACCTTGAAGTCATATAAGCGTTCTCTGAGTAGAGGAAATACTCCAGGGTGATGGAAGAAATCTCAATCCTCCAGAATCGACCAAAAGGGCAGTTCAATCACTTCATGTGAAGCATCACACGCATAGTTCAACGTTCCAGAAGATAGCTTGTCTACACCCAGTTACTTTGTTACTCTGCCAATGCGATGCAAATTTGATGGAGGTGACTAGGAATGTCCAGCTCAGCCTTTATATAATGATTCATTTTCTACTGACTAAATATAGAAGAAGAGGTTCGTAATCAGTACCGATGATGAGACTGTAATAAAGATGCTGTAGCCGTTATCGTGATCACTGGCTTGAGCCGAGCATCACTGGACACAGATGGAGGAGAAACGCTCAAACAGGCCGAGTAGTCTGTCAATTGTGACAAAAGCCACATGAGATGCCACACTGACTCCACGTCCCGATGCACTCATTATACCAATTGATTGACCAACACCGATCAGAGCTGAATTAGCAGTACCCAGATGTTCAGGCTGCATGCGTATCACCCCTCCTCACTATCACTCGCGCAGTTTAATTCAAAGCCATGTTGAACCACGAGCTGGGGAGATGGAGAACAACACAGACACCGATCATGGCATCTTTGAGTGCAATTACACTCACGCAGCTATGAGCAACAGCACAGATATCTATCGTTGTGGTGTGCTTGTCCATTGTCCAACAAGCATGTGCGACTGTGATGATCCACACCGGCACAAATGGATCCTCAATTCATAGACATCTAACACTCTGCGACCGTGAGTACTGCTGAAAACTGCACGCGCTACAAGACGAGGCCTTTATAGCGCTCAAGGAGCCATCGAGCGAGTTCACTTAGATCTCTTTGTAGACCATTCTGCAATATCGGAGTTGATGTGAGACGAGAACCAGATCCCAGTGCCGGCGCTCCAAAACTAGTCTCGGCTGGGTTACGCCGACTATGGTAACGGCCTCGCTGCCTATCGCATGCTTGCCAGCTCGCCTATACGCAGCCAACAGTCCTCCCAGTGATGATCTCAGAAGAGGTAGCTGCAACAGCCCGCCACCAACAGAGAGAGATCTGAGCGCCGGGTAACAATACAGAGGAGGTCTTAAATTAGTGCTACATCACAAATCATACGAAGGAGTAACTCAGACGAGTGTGGGAGATGAGAAGCGAGTCCTGAACGACAGTATATACCGAGTAATTGACGAGAAGATTACCGGAGAAACGGGAAAACCAGAGGGGAGAGGTGGTGGAAAGAACATCAAGGGGAGAGAGAAGTGCGAGAAA
>RYFJ01004369.1:0-51660 GCA_003991445.1 Oryza meyeriana var. granulata
TGCCACACTATTCATTTATCTACCATGAAACCTTTCATTCCTCGCTGCCAGCTGACATGAAGCAGACTCGGGAGAGACCTTACTCGGACAAAGAGCACTCAGGCATCGCACCGCGGTAACCTTCACCGTGGAGGATGAGCACTCCATCAGCGTGACTCAACTATGAAGGTTCTCAAGGGCTACCCTGTGGGGAGCCAATTGGGCCCGGGTACCTCATTACAGCACAGTGGCCACTCGGATAGATGATGGGGCCATATATGTAATTAGAAAGATAGCACCGGCAGGCTATGCCTTGCTACAATAAAGGAAACATAGCCTTAGTCGGATAGGATCTATCTCTAATAAGGAAAATCTCTTGGTCGTATCCGACTGGGATCCCTTGCCATGTTACCCCTGTCCCCTAGTATATAAAGGAGGCGGGCGCCCTATTGAGACACACTAGATCATTGATCCACAAGTCCCACCTTCAGAGGAATAAACACCTCAACTGACGTAGTGTATTACACTCACATTGAGGGCCTGAAAAAACCCAGAAATAATTCCCTCGTTCCTCTGCAATCCACCGAAATTCCAGTCGCCGAGTACCCCCATAGTATTATTGCCGGTGCAAAGCATCGACAAGCCGATTCAGCAAGTCGGCTCCGAGCTGTTACTTGATGGCCCCATTGAAGATTTTGAGGGGGAAGTGGGACCAAGGCTTTACGTCGCGTTGATGATTTAGAGGAGATCGACATAGGACCAGGAGATAACCAAGGCCGGATGACATAAAGCAAAAGGGTTAGCCCTGAACTTCGAGAAGAATGAATAACACTGTTGAGGAGAGTATCGGGATTGTTTTGCTGGTCAGTATCATGGAGATGCCAGGATTAAAGCTGGATCGAATTGGTGAACGTCGGCTACCCATTAAAACCAGGAATCGGCCGTTCAAACAGGCTGCAAGGAGGTTTAAGCAGAATTATATGAGCCATCAAAGCGGAGTAATTACAAAGGTTATATGATGCCCAAGTTTATAAGGCCGCTGCCGCATATGCTGTAGTGGGTTTCTTAATATCCGTCGCGGTAGAAAAGAAGAATGCCGAAAAATTGAGGAAATGTATCGATTTCCGAATTTATAATTAAAGCTACCCCCAAGGGATGAGTACCCGGATCCGATAGCAGATTTATTGGTGGATGCTAGCATCAGGCCACAAGATTATTAGCTTTCATGGAGCGGTAATGCAGATACAATCAGATTTTTATGGCTGAAAGAAGATATACATAAAACTACGTTTTGGTGGCCTGGAGCTATCGGCTTTGTATGATTAATCGTGCGGTAAGTAATGACGTTCTGGGTATAAAAGTTTGCGGTGCAGGAACTTATCAGAGGGGCAATGAATTTATTATTATTTCATGATCTCATCGGCTTGAGTGGAAATTTGTATTGATGATGTGCCTGGTAGGTCTAAGAGTGCAGGAAAGCATTATAAGCCGATTGCGAAAAGTTGTGGGAAGGACCAAGAAAAACGGACTAAGGATGAATCCCAATAAATGCTCTTGGGTATCGGCCTGGACAGTTTTTGGGTTTTATGGTCAGAACGAGGAAATTAAAGATTAGCCAACGGAACATTAGCCAATTAAGACTACTAGCAGCCACCAAAGCAACAAGACAGCAGTTATAGTCATTGATTGGCAAAATTAATTTGCTAAGGAGATTTTATATCAAATTTGTCAGGAAGAATTGAATCTTTTTATCCATGTTGAAGTGAAAGTCCGATCAAGAGTTCGTTGGCGGGGCAGATTCAGCAGAAGGCATTTGATGGAATTAAGATGTTATTATTAGTTCCCCACCTATTCTGATTCTGCCGCAGGAAAGGAGCGCCATTTCAAGTTATACTATCGGCTTGATGAGAAATCCATCGGCAGTCTGTTTTAATTCAGAGTTGAAGGCAAGCGAGTGAGTCGTTCTTTTTAAGCAGGAAACTTTTGGATGCTGACAACTAGATATCCTGCGGTGCGACGAATTTGCCTTTGTTCTGTATTTCTGATGCACGAAGTTAAGGCTTATTATAATTCCTATCGTGCTGAATGCATGTGGTTTGCAAGGCCGATGTGGTAAAGTACAGTGTCATGTCGCTCCAGTTTTAATCAGGGCGAGTTTGTAATGGATCTTGTGCCCTTGACCGGAATCTGACTTGAGATATGAAATCGGACTAAAGCAATCAGGGACAAGTGGCCGACTTATCATGTGCGACAGAGGGGATTGCTGAGCAGATTATCGTAGAGCCATCTCATGGCTTCGTTTTTGATGGATTAGTTTGCAGCATGGATCTGTATGGCACCGGCGTCATTGTATCGCCTCGGGGAAATTTGAGTTTGCTTTTACAATTAAACCTTATCGGCACCAAGACATCAGGCAGAGTACGAGGACAGTGTGAAAGGACTTCACACTTTTGAAGGGAGGATCGTGAGCCGATATCAAGAGATTGTTGGTGATTCTTTGTTGGTGATCAAGCAGTTGTCTCGCGGGAATATGGTGCAACTGATTGTTTTGAGATCGTATTATGAGGAATGTACAGTTGTTGAAGGATATAAGATGGTATCAATAGATTCATATTCCTAGGGAGCAAATTTAGAAGCCATATGAATCCTTGCACAGATTGCTTTCTTAGATTACTCGGCCCTAATAGACATGTTGAGTTTGAAATACGACCCGATAATAATATTCCAGGATATAAAAAACCGACGATTGGAGACAGGAAATAATTGGTTAATCTACAAAATCTGTTGCATCGTTTCCAGGACAGCTTCGGTATTAAAGCTACTAAATATGTGTGGCTTGATGGGGACTTTATATTATCAGACTTTTGTGAGGAGTCTTATGCTGAGATGCCTGAATTTGAGAAGCAAAGTGTTATGTGCGAATGTCACATATAGAGGCGTTTGTGAGGACTCATCAACATCGGCTGGATAGATAGTGGTTGCCTGAGACGACATAGCGGTATTATTTGTGGCGACATGATGTTGGACCGATTGCTTCAAGTATTATTACAAGGTGTCAAGATTGTTAGATATTTGGCATCAATATACACGAGCACCAGGCATCGGCTCATCTGAATCCTATCATCTAAACCGTGCCGTTCAGAGGATGGGAATTGACATTGATCGGCCAGTTTCATCCTCCTCAAGTAAGGACATATCAAACTTCCAGATCTGGCGCGACGGGCACAGATACGTTTTACAGAGAGTGGGTAGCAAGCATCCTCGAAGAGAAGTTCGTCCAGAAGAGTGATCGAGCTTTTGTCAAAGGAGCACACTAATTACGGATTTGAGAATTCCCTCAGACGATAACTGATCTGAATCAGGGGCTATTTTCTGTGTGTCCGATGAGTTCAACAGTTTCTGCTGCCAGTATGGAGAATCAAGTTAGTAAACTTTCATCGCTCTTAATTATGATCAGGGCTAAATTGTTAAACGCCAAAAATTTGTAAGGACCTGTATCATATTCGGTCAAAGGACGGTATGCAGTCGGATAATGAAATTGATCCAAGAAAAGCAGACCGAGTCTGAGAAGGAGCCGTGAAGGGGACCGCGTTACGTGGCAGTTAATTACTATAGTTATTAGGAAAAGGTTTATCTCTTTTAGGAAACCTGACCTCGTGTCCGGTCAGGTCTCGTTAGTGTTTTCTGTTATAGATAGGAAATCATATATCGTGTCCTATAAGGACTCATGTAACTCGGGGTATATATACGTATGCCCGGGGACCTTGTAATCTATCACAACGATCAATAAAAATTCGGCGCATCGCCACCCCTTCGACGGGATCCTGCTTCTCGAGCCGGGCTGCATCGGTTAGGTCCGAACTCCTGCGAGAGGGTAAGTCTCGTCACACCGACTACCAATCGGCTAGGACTTCCTCGGTTAGGTCCGATATTCTAGTCGGTTTATGGTAGTCGGCTTACCACGATATATTTACTTTATCTATGCTGCATCAGTTTTCCAGTTTGATCTCATAGATTGATAGGTATATCACATCACGTGTGCACAGATTGTATCGACTTACTGGGACGATTTATCATCAGTTCGTGCTGCATCGGTTAGTCCGACCTACTGAACTGCTAGTGATAAGTCGATCCTGCTGAGCCGATGCGTTGTGCAGGCGCTTTATCGGAGTGTATAGCGATAAGTTATTTTCATCACGATCGCATTATATCTATCGACTCATTGAGCATTGTTATTATTGTCGGTCTGTGCTGCAACGGTTAGGTCCGATCTACTAGACTGACGATAATAGCTTTACTCTTAATAAGCCGATGGTGTTGTGCGATGGTGTTATCGGAGTGCTTAGCCGATAAGTTACCTGTTAAAGCTGACTACATTTATTCATTGTTTTATCCTGTGTTCGCTTTATTAAGCAGTCGGCTAGCTTATCAATTATTTATCATTTACGTTATTGCATATTTTATTATTTGTTCTTGCCTGTATTATTGTCACAATCGGCTAAGGATAGGCCGATGGGTTCATTCTACCGATCCAAGCACAAGTACAAGCAGGTTCCCGGGCACGACCCCAGGTAAGGGCCCGGGCATGAGCCCGGGTAAGGACCAGTGCATGGGCCCGGACAGCGGACGAAGATCTCGGGAGCCGATATGAGCAAGGGCCGGGTGCAGGCATACCTTCATAATAACACCAGTAACACTAGATCATGATCAGCTTAGGATCTGTCTTGATTTATTCATGCATTATACTTGCTTATTTTATCTAGCTTATAGCCGGTTTTCGAATATCTCTTCGATGATCGGCTAGCATGATATTTGCTTATTATTACATTATTGTCCTTGCCATCATCGGTCTTAACCGACGTGTAAGTGCTACAGTGTACATCGGCCATCGGCTGATGAAACGAGTCTAGATCGGCTTTCCAGCCGATTGGCTCATTGATCTAACATTTTCCTCCTTGTCAATTACAGGGTCAAATTGACTGGCACGCCTACGAACCTCAAACTTTAGGACCTGCACTGGAGTGAAGCAAATCTCCCAGGCCTTCGCGTGTCACCCAGACGCCGAACCAGGACCCGGCGATTTTCGGCGTCAACACGCTTTTGGCACGCCCGGTGGGACACGAAGTTTTGAGCCCAACAAACATTGTTTCAATCAAGATTTCAACATGGCTGGAAAAGAAGTCAAGATGGACAACGTGATTCCGGTCACCATGGAGATCTAACTGAAGAAACAAAAACAGCAAGTTGAACAGACCATGACAAATTTCCAGAAGCTGTGTTTAGAATCCTTCAGTATGACAAGACAAGGGCCGATTCAGAAGTCTCAGTTTCCAAAACCAGTACTGGTAGGAGAATCGAGCCGCGTACAACCTGAGAGTCCACCAATCAAGCCTTTACAGGAGATGGTCAACGAGGCTGTGCACCACGCACTCATCAATCAGTCAGGGGTCTTAGTAAATACATTGCACAACCTTATCAAGAAGACTGTTGATGGTTCGATTGCCCAAGAGCCAATTCGGGGTCCTGTTTTTCTCCCACCGAAGATAGAGCCAGGCCAAGTTAATCACAACATTAGCAGAGATGTACCAGAACACTTGTTCGCACAAAACCAGGCCGGGGGCAACAGGATATCCCTCCTGGATATCACCGATCTGTTTATTATGGGGGTATATCAGCAGAACTATCCGGAGGAGGAGCCGATCCAGGTACTTACCAGAGGAGTATCACAGACAGAATCGGCAACCAACCCCGCCGATGCAGTATCAGCAGTATCAACAGGAGAATGCAAGAGAGGAAGATTTGTCGGCGCGGGTTGAGGAAATAGTAAGGGAGCAGTTCGGGATCAAGCCCAAGGAGCAAGCGTTTCATGTATCGGCACCCATATCCTGAGTGTTTGACAGGGTTCCGTTGCCACACCGATACAGGGTCCGGATTTCTCTAAGTTTTCAGGGCAGGACAACACATCCACAGTAGAACATGTCAGCCGATTTCTGGCGCAGTGTGGGGAAGCATCGGCTGAAGAGGCCCTAAGGGTTAGGTTTTTTCCCTTATCATTATCTGGATCGGCTTTTACATGGTTCTCCTCGTTACCGCCGAATTCTGTTCGGGGGTGGGCCGATCTGGAGAAACAGTTTCACAAATATTTCTTCGCTGGGATTCACGAGCTGAGGACTGTCAGATTTAACATCGGTTAAGCAGCGACCAGATGAAACAGTACCGGAATACATTCAGCGATTTCGGGATATCAGAAGCCGGTGTTATAGTTTTAAAACCTGAGCGATGGGCATCTGGCCGATTTTAGCTTTTCAGGGACTCTTGGCGCCAATCAGAGAAAGGTTTTCGTCTCAAGAGTTTCGAATCTTTGTCGCACCTAGTACAGAAGGTATCGGCTCATGAAAGCCGGTTTCAAGAGGCGAAAAAGGACAAGTACCAAAGGAGAGTTGCTCGGTTCAGGTATATTCAACGGATTCAGATGATGAGGAGTCCGACGCTGAGGTTGGATTGGCGGAGTGGGCCAAGAACAAGAAGTCGGTATCATGCCCGTGGGTCAAAGATATTGGCAAAGAGGAACGATATGATTTCGATGTGAGTAAAGCCGATAAGATCTTTGATTTGTTTGTGCAGGAAAAGCAAATACAATTGCCGCCAAACCACGTGATTCCATCAGCCGAAGAACTAAAAAAGAAGAAGTATTGCAAATGGCACAACGCGATATCGCACCATACTAACGAGTGTAAGGTTTTCGGCAACAAAATTCAGCTGGCCGTTGAGCAAGGACGAATTAAGTTTGAAGATAAAAAGCCAATGAAGATAGATGGGCACCCGTTCCCCGTAAATATGGTCTATGCGGGTCATCGTCCAGAACTCAAGCCGATGAAGGAAAACGTCAGAGTAAATCAAGGATTACTTCATCAGGTATGATAGAGAAGTACTCAAGGTACGATGAACAGGGGGATGGACCGGAACAATATAATCCGCATTGGAACTGCCCGTTTTTTCGTTTCTGCTGGGATCAAGGGATGAGATTGCCATCAGCTGAAATTGCCCCGAGTGCAGCGGTACAGGGAATCGGCATGATCGCCAGCAGGGTGTTCGCGGGATCGGTCGCCTGGGAAAAGAACATCGGTTCATAGCCGATTGGGGCCGATCCATGAAGAGTTCTTTGAAGAAGATGAAGAGGAGGCACATGGGAAACAGGTCCAGAATCCTCAGTGGTGTCCTAGCGGCATATTCACGAAGAATCAGAAGAGAAGGGCACAACGGGCTACGACACCGAGAACAGCAAAAGGAAGCAATGCCAGGATCAAGAGGAGGTTGATCATCGTCCCAAAAGACTAGGCAAGTTTGGCAAGTGAAGAAGAAGGACGATGAGGACGTATCAACACCGGTAAATATGGTGTTCTTTTTGCCTCGGGAGTATAAAGCGCTTTCATCAGATGAAGAAGGAGATGAGGAGGTTTTCGCTCAACTAACGCTGCAATCTGATCAAGCTATATTTGATAAACCTGAGAAGTCAGAGCATCGGCACTTAAAGCCGTTATACATCAAGGGATACGTAAATGGGAAGCCGATGGCAAAGATGTTGGTTGATGGAGGAGCCGCGGTTAATCTCATGCCTCATGCTACGTTCCGGAAATTGGGGAAGACTACCGAAGACCTGATCAAGACAAATATGGTGCTAAAAGACTTCGGTGGGAATTCATCTGAAGCGAAAGGCGTATTAAACGTGGAGCTGACAGTAGGGAGTAAGACATTACCCACCACGTTTTTTGTAATTGACGGAAAGGGGTCGTATAGTTTGCTCCTCGGCAGAGACTGGATTCACGCGAACTGTTGCGTGCCTTCGACAATGCATCAATGTCTAATACAGTGGCAGGGAGATCAAGTCGAGGTGGTGCAAGCAGATCGGTCGACCAATATTGCCATGACCGATCTACCAGTCTGGGAAGCCGATGGTGTTGACTGCTTATCCGGAAGAGTTTGGGAAGGAGATTACCTCAAGGTTACTAGTCAGGGGATACAGCCGATCCAGCAAGTCGGCTCTGAATTGTTACTCTGATGGGCTCCATTGAAGACTTCGAGGGAAATTGGGGGCAAGGATTTACGTCGGCTGATGATTTGGAAGAGATTGATATAGGACCAGGAGATAGACCAAGGCCGACGTATATAAGCAAAAAATTAAGCCCTGAGCTACGAGAAGAATTGATAGCATTGTTGAAGGAGTATCGGGATTGTTTCGCCTGGGAGTACCATGAGATGCCAGGATTAAGCCGATCAATTGTTGAACATCGGCTACCTATTAAACCAGGGTATCGGCCATTCAAGCAGGCTCCAAGGAGATTCAAGGCAGAATTATATGAACCGATCAAGGCGGAGATCACAAGGTTGTACGATGCCAAGTTCATAAGGCCATGCCGATATGCTGAGTGGGTTTCTAATATCGTCCCGGTAGAGAAGAAAAATGGAAAATTGAGGATATGTATTGATTTCCGGGATCTAAATAAAGCTACCCCCAAGGATGAGTACCCGATGCCGATAGCGGATTTGTTGGTGGATGCAGCGTCAGGCCACAAGATTATCAGTTTCATGGATGGCAATGCAGGATACAATCAGATTTTCATGGCCGAAGAGGATATACACAAGACTGCGTTCCGATGCCCTGGAGCTATCGGTTTGTATGAGTGGGTAGTAATGACTTTTGATTGAAAAGTGCCGGTGCAACCTATTCAAAGAGCAATGAATTATATATTTCATGATCTCATCGGTTTGTTGGTGGAAATTTACATTGATGATGTGGTGGTTAAATCTAAAAGTGGGGAAAGCCATATAGCCGATTTACGAAGAGTGCTGGAGAGGGCCAAGAAATACGGACTAAGAATGAATCCCAATAAGTGTGCTTTTGGTGTATCGGCTGGGCAATTTTTGGGTTTTATGGTTCATGAGCGAGGGATTGAAGTTAGTCAGCGGAGTATCAGAGCCATTAAGACCACAGAGCCACCAAGCGATAAGACAGAGTTGCAATCGTTGATCGGCAAGATTAATTTTGTGAGGAGATTCATATCAAATTTATCAGGGAGAATTGAGTCTTTCACGCCGTTATTGAAGTTGAAAGCCGATCAGGAATTTGTGTGGGGGGCAGCGCAGCAAAGGGCGTTTGACGAGATCAAGAATTATCTTAGTTCCCCGCCTGTTTTGATTCCACCGCAGGAAGGAGTGCCGTTCAGATTATACTTGTCGGCCGATGAGAAGTCCATCGGTTCTGTTTTGGTCCAAGAATTTGAAGGTAAAGAGCGAGTTGTGTTCTATCTAAGTAGGAGACTTTTGGATGCTGAGACGAGATATCCAGCGGTGGAGAAGTTATGCTTGTGTTTATATTTCTCGTGTACTAAGTTGAGGCATTACATCCTATCGGCTGAATGTACAGTAGTTTGCCAGGCCGATGTGGTCAAATATATGTTGTCGGCTCCAGTCTTGAAAGGGCGAGTTGGCAAGTGGGTTTTTGCCTTGACAGAGTTTGACTTGAGGTACGAATCGGCTAAAGCAATCAAGGGACAAGCAGTGGCCGATTTTATTGTCCAGCACAGGGGGTCTCACGAGGACTATGTGGAGCCGATCCCGTGGGTCTTGTTTTTTGATGGATCGGTTTGCAGGCATGGATCTGGTATCGGTTTGGTTATTGTGTCACCTCGGGGGGCAAGTTTTGAGTTTGCTTTTACAATTAAGCCTTATCGGACTAACAATCAGGCGGAGTACGAGGCGGTGCTGAAAGGACTTCAACTATTAAAGGAGATCGGGGCCGATATTATAGAGATTATTGGTGATTCTTTGTTGGTGATCAAACAGTTATCTAGAGAATATGAGTGCAGGGATGATGTTTTGAGGTCATATTATGAAGAGTGTGTGATTTGTTGAAGGGTTTCAAGATGGTGTCAATGAATCATATTCCCAGAGAGCAGAATTTGGAAGCCAATGATCTTGCACAGATTGCTTCAGGATATCGGCTGAATAGGCAGGTTGAGGTGGAGATAGCCGATATTGATGTCCAGAACAAGGCCGATGACTGGAGACAGGAGATAATTGATTACTTACGAAACCCGTCGCAGTCTGTTTCCAGGAAGATTCGGTATAAAGCTACTAAATATGTGCTACTTGATGAGGAGTTGTATTATCGGACGTTTGAGGGAGTTCTGCTTAGATGCCTAGATTTGGAAGAAGCCAAAGTGGTTATGTGTGAAGTGCACGAAGGCATCTGTGGAACTCATCAATCGGCTCATAAGATGAAGTGGTTGTTGAGAAGAGTGGGGTATTTTTTGGCCGACAATGCTGGAAGATTGCTTTAGGTATTATAAAGGGTGTCAAGATTGTCAGAAGTTTGGAAATATACAGCGGCACCGGCATCGGCTATGAATCCTATCATCAAACCGTGGCCGTTCAGAGGATGGGGAATTGATATGATCGGCCAGATTTTTCCTCCATCAAGTAAGGACATAAGTTTATATTGGCAGCAACAGATTATTTCACCAAGTGGGTAGAGGCAATTCCTTTGAAGAAGGTCACGTCCAAAGAAGCGATTGAATTTATCAAGGAGCATATCATTTATCGGTTTGGGATTCCTCAGACGATAACTACTGATCAGGGGTCTATTTTTGTTTCTGATGAGTTTCAACAGTTTGCTGCCAGTATGGGAATCAAGTTATTAAATTCATCGCCTTATTATGCTCAAGCCAATGGGCAAGCAGAAGCTTCTAACAAGAGTTTGATCAAGTTGATTAAGCGGAAAATTGATGAGCAGCCACGGCGATGGCATTCTACATTAGCCGATTCACTATGGGCCTATCGGATGGCATGCCACGGGTCTACTCGGGTACCGCCGTATCAGTTGGTATATGGACATGAGGCGGTTTTGCCGTGGGAAACTAACATCGGCTCTAGAAGACTTTCTTTGCAGAATCAATTGACGGCCGATGATTATTATAACTTGATGGCAGATGAACTTGAAGATTTAGCTCAGAATCGGTTGAGAGCGCTAGAAAGAATCAAGGAGAATAAGGCTAGGGCAGCTCGGCATTACAACAAAAAGGTGGTGAATAAGTCGTTTGCCGAGGGGGACCTTGTGTGGAAGTTGATTTTGCCGATCGGGTCCAGAGATAATAAGTTCGGAAAATGGTCGCCTAATTGGGAAGGACCTTATCGGATTAATCGCTGTGTGCCTGGTAACGCATATATATTAGAAGATCTTGACGGGACGGAGTTTGCTAAAGCACTTAATGGGAAATATCTCAAGAAATACTACCCTAGCGTTTGGATCAATTCTTAAATCGGTTAAGTACAGCCGATTTCTAAACAATTAGGAAAGCCGATGTTTTTATACGTCGCCTAAAGACAGCCGATATCAATTGATATCGCCTTTAGATCAAAACAAGCGGAAAAGTTATCAGGACTGAGAGAGATGGGTAGCAGAGCCGATCTGGTTATATGACAGCAGAAGGGTGATCGGCATGTTCCAGAAAATCGACAGTTATGAAGGTTTAAGATTTACAAGAATTTTTGGATCACTTCAATTGCGTGCAGGCGGATCTGGTCAATCTCATTGATAGCACGGATGTCATCTTTGTCGGTGCCCGGGATGGTCTTCAGGTTCTTGCGCCGATGAATGACTCGACGCACTGTCGCTGCAACCTTAGCCTCTTGGTCTTGGATGGCTTGCGGTAGACCGATTAGCTGGGATTCTGTTGCTGTAAGGTCTTTACGAACTCTTTCAAGTTCTGCCAGCAAATCGGCCTCCTTTTTCTTCAGCTGGTCTAACTTAAGTTGGAGCTCTTGGGGGGCAGCGGCCATGTCATCAAGCTTTTTCTTCTCTGCTTGGGCTAATAGCCGATCGGCTTGGATGTCTTCGGTAGTCTTCTGTTGGTCAGCGCGATCGGCTATGCGCTGTCTAAGCTTGATGAGTTTAAATCTGTGGGATTCCAGATATGCTGCGGGGGTTAATGCGTCGACAAGTTCTTCGGGCAGATGGTGTTCAATTTCTGCGAATCTTGCCCGGATTGGCCCGCAATCTTCTGCTAGCGCGTCAATTGGGTTTTCCAGCCGACTGAGGATGCTCGTCAGATATTCACGTACGTCGGCTGGGAAGGATGGTTTGGTCGTTGCGCTGGTGGCTGTGGATTCTTCTACTTCTAGGTACTTGCCGATGTCAAAGGAGAACAGATCGGCTATGGACTGCAAAATTGGCGTCGGTAAAGGGATCAGTAGAAAAGTTAAGAGCAGAGTATAGACAAAAGAGTTACCTGAGGTAGGACATCGGCGGCTTGCGCGACATCGGCTTCAGGGGGATGAATAGGTTGTTCTCTGGAGGGGCCGATGTCAGCCGATGGAATAGGGACAGTTTCATCGACAGCTGGAGGACTTGGTGCAAAGAGTGGGGCAGCTGAAGGGGCCATCGGCTCAGCGCTTGGAGGGATGGCAGAAGGAGGTTGAAAATCTGGAGCCGATAACTCGAGCTGAAGATGGAGCTGGTGAGACAAATGAGAAAGCGGGTAATAATGGTGTTAAGATTTGGCGCATACCTGAGGAGATGAGGGAGCCGATGTGGTCTGGGGAGAAGATGGCGTCGTGGCAACGATATCGGCATCGGTTTTTTGTTTCTTCAGGGAGGGGCGATGCGCTAACTTTTTCCTTTTTGGTCCCATCGGCCGAGGTGCCTTGAGAAGAGCCGATGGAGATGGGGCGTCGCGTCCTAAGTTCGGAACGACTGATGAGGGTTGGTACAGAATCGGCCGACCGCTGTTGCTTGTTGACGGGGGATCGACGCTGGCGGCCTGCAAAGCAAGGGTCAGAGACGATTGAGGATGATATTTGAAGCTTGCAAGAGTTACCTCGTTGTCGGATTCAACATAGTCGGCGTCCAGACGGGAGCAATAACAAGTGGGCGCTAAGCAGAACAGATGTTTTTTCCATTCCGACCACCATCGGACAAAAGGCTTGGTGTTGGCAGTGCAGACGTACACCTCGGTGGCAGCGCCTAGCAGAGGGGAGTCTGTCAAAGACCGCAGCCGATCATATTCCAGGGCGCTGTTGACTGTGCCCCGAGCCTGGAGTTTGTCGGTGAAGAACAGGCCGATCGGAAGCTGGCCAAGGCCGAGTTGACGGGAGCTGGTTGATGGGTGGTAGAACTCATACGATGGTGGAGTTCGGCCCAGAGAAAAGCCGGTTGGCAGCAGGCAAGGACTGATGGCCGATAGGAATATGGCTTTAGATTGATCATCGTTCAGAGCTTTGAGTGGATCAAAGTTGGAAGGCATCTCGAATGATGATGCGTCATTGTAAGCAAACCAAAGAGTAGCATCCCTGGTAAAGCCATAATAAAACCCCTTGAACCACTGACTAACTTCAGCAGGGGATATCTTGCCGCCGGAAAGGGCCGATGCAGCCTCACCCATAGAGATGCATCGGCGGTAGATGGGGTCTTGATCTTCTGGGTAATCAGCTGGGAAGGATTGCTTGAGGAGGGAAGTTTCTGGGATGGCCTTGGAGGTGTAAACATTAAGCCAGAGCTGTACGAACCACCAAGGACCCCCAATGTGGCCGACGGGCTGGCCGGCCGATAGCTTGATTGCCACCTGATGGAGCAGCTGGTAGGTGGCGCCAAGGAGATAGTGCCCTAACGGAATTTGTTTCCTATCGGCCAAGCACTCTGCTAGGCATTGCATATTGGTCGTCGGGCCGAGGGTTGCGCCACCAAAGACGAACCGTTCCAACCACAAGTTCAGAAAAGCGACGTGCTCCCGATCATCAACCGGTCCAGTTCCTTTGTTGTGAAGAGATATGTACCTGGACCAGCCGCCGATGTTTTTTGTTTGGAGCCGGTGGGCAGGCTTGAACCGGAGTTTGAAGGGGTTGATGTAGCTTGTCGTGTCCAGGCAGGTGAGCATGGTCACATCTAGCAGAGTGGGGGTCATCGGCCCATGACCAAACAGAAAGGCATTGAGAGCATCAGACCAGAAGTATAAGGCTGATGCGAGCAGAGATTCATTCCTTTCCATATCGGCCAAGGAGAGGTTGATGCAGTGGCCGATGTGAGATTCTTCCCAATAGATCCTCTTTGCAGCCGATACTCTGATGTACCAATCTCTCCATCCAGGCAATCTGCTCGGCCAGGACCTGAAGCTGTTGGTCCAGTCACTGACCAACATGGCCGAGTTCTTGAAGGGAGTGCGTTGGGTTTCGGCACTGATGAAATCGGTGGGATCTTCGCTGCCCATGGGGCCATGATAGAAAAAGCAGGGGTAATCGGCAGCCGGAATCAAGATCTGGGCTCTGAGATGCTACAGTAGACAAGAACACGACGAAGAACAGGTGAAGAACATGGCAAATCGGGTTCGTACAGATTGCAGATTGGGGAAAAGTAACCGGGTGAGAAGATTACCTCAGGAATTACGGATGCTGTTGCCATCGCGGAAATAGGAGAGGTTGCCGGAGTCGACGGACGGAGAGAGAGGTTGCAGTAATTCGTCTAGATTCGCTAGAGCTTGGTGGGGATGTGGAAGATGAAGCGGTGGTGCTCTGGTGATGTGAAAGTATAAAAAAGAGGGCAAAAAGACGAAGCGTTTTATAAAGGTATGACAACCGAGCGGGAATTGAGGCCGTTGGCACTGTTTCAAACATTTATGGTAAGTGGGTTATCTTGGGCCGCCTCGGTATGGGAGAAATCTAGAGGCCCAAAGTTGGAAGAATTTCGGAATCCTACAGAGGAACTCCGAAATTGGGGGGCATGTGTTAACGCCAAAATTTGGTAAGGACCTGTATCATATTCGGTCAAAAGGACGGTTGCAGTCGGATAATGGAAATTGATCCAAAAAGCAGACCGAGTCTGAGAAGGAGCCGTGAAGACCGCGCGTGGCAGTTAATTACTATAGTTATTAGGAAAAGGTTTATCTCTTTTAGGAAACCTGACCTCGTGTCCGGTCAGGTCTCGTTAGTGTTTTCTGTTATAGATAGGAAATCATATATCGTGTCCTATAAGGACTCATGTAACTCGGGGTATATATACGTATGCCCGGGGACCTTGTAATCTATCACAACGATCAATAAAAATTCGGCGCATCGCCACCCCTTCGACGGGATCCTGCTTCTCGAGCCGGGCTGCATCGGTTAGGTCCGAACTCCTGCGAGAGGGTAAGTCTCGTCACACCGACTACCAATCGGCTAGGACTTCCTCGGTTAGGTCCGATATTCTAGTCGGTTTATGGTAGTCGGCTTACCACGATATATTTACTTTATCTATGGCTGCATCAGTTTAGTTTGATCTCATAGATTGACTAGGTATATCACATCACGTGTGCACAGATTGTATCGACTTATTGGGAGCGATTTATCATCAGTTCGTGCTGCATCGGTTAGGTCCGACCTACTGAACTGCTAGTGATAAGTCGATCCTGCTGAGCCGATGCGTTGTGTGCAGGCGCTTTATCGGAGTGTATAGCCGATAAGTTATTTTCATCACGATCGCATTATATCTATCGACTCATTGAGGCATTGTTATTATTGTCGGTCTGTGCTGCAACGGTTAGGTCCGATCTACTAGACTGACGATAATAGCTTTACTCTTAATAAGCCGATGGTGTTGTGCGATGGTGTTATCGGAGTGCTTAGCCGATAAGTTACCTGTTAAAGCTGACTACATTTATTCATTGTTTTATCCTGTGTTCGCTTTATTAAGCAGTCGGCTAGCTTATCAATTATTTATCATTTACGTTATTGCATATTTTATTATTTGTTCTTGCCTGTATTATTGTCACAATCGGCTAAGGGATAGCCGATGGGTTCATTCTACCGATCCAAGCACAAGTACAAGCAGGTTCCCGGGCACGACCCCAGGTAAGGGCCCGGGCATGAGCCCGGGTAAGGACCAGTGCATGGGCCCGGACAGCGGACGAAGATCTTGGGAGCCGATATGAGCAAGGGCCCGGGTGCAGGCATACCTTCATAATAATACCAGTAACACTAGATCATGATCAGCTAGGATCTGTCTGATTTATTCATGCATTATACTTGCTTATTTTATCTAGCTTATAGCCGGTTTTCGAATATCTCTTCGATGATCGGCTAGCATGATATTTGCTTATTATTACATTATTGTCCTTGCCATCATCGGTCTTAAGCCGACGTGTAAGTGCTACAGTGTACATCGGCCATCGGCTGATGAAACGAGTCTAGATCGGCTTCCAGCCGATTGGCTCATTGATCTAACATTTTCCTCCTTGTCAATTACAGGGTCAAATTGACTGGCACGCCTACGAACCTCAAACTTTAGGACCTGCACTGGAGTGAAGCAAATCTCCCAGGCCTTCGCGTGTCACCCAGACGCCGAACCAGGACCCGGCGATTTTCGGCGTCAACACTAATGGACAGGCGGAAGCTTCTAATCAAAGTTTAATCAAGTTGATTAAGCGGAAGATTGATGAACAGTCGCGAAGATGGCATACTACGTTAGCCGACTCATTATGGGCATATTGGATGGCATGTCATGGATCTACCCGGGTGCCACCTTACCAACTAGTATATGGACATGAAGCAGTTTTGCCTTGGGAGACTAACATCGGCTCTAGGAGAATTTCTTTGCAGAATCAATTGACAGCCGATGATTATTATAACTTGATGACAGATGAACTTGAGGATTTGGCTCAGAATCGGTTAAGGGCACTGGAGAGGATTAAGGAAAACAAGGCTAAGGCAGCTAGGCATTATAACAAGAAAGTGGTGAATAAATCGTTTGCTGAGGGAAATCTTGTATGGAAATTGATTTTGCCAATCGGATCCAGAGATAATAAGTTTGGAAAGTGGTTGCCTAATTGGGAAGGGCCCTATCGGATTAATCGTTGTGTGCCTGGTAATGCCTATATACTAGAAGATCTTGGGGGGACGGAGTTTGCTAAAGCGCTTAATGGGAAATATCTTAAGAAGTACTATTTGAGCGTTTGGATTAACTCCTGAATCGGCTGGATGCGGCCAATTTCTAAAACAATTTAGAAAGCCGATGTTTTTACATCGCCTAAAGATAGCCGATATCAATTGATATCGCCTTTAGATCAAACAGACAAAAATATTAAGGGGCAATTGAAAGAAACAGGCAACAGTGCTGATCAGGTTATGTTACAGCAAAAGATGATCGACGTGTTCCGGAGCAACATCAATGGTATCAACGATAAAGTTTTACAGAAATTTTTGAATGGTTTCAACAGCGCGCAGGCGAATTTGGTCAATTTCACTTATGGCGCGGATGTCATCTTCATCGGAGCCTGGGATGGTCTTCAATTCTTTGCGCCAATGAACGACTTGACGCACCACTGCTGCAACCTTAGCCTCTTGATTTTGTATAGCTTGTGGCAGGCTGATGAGCTAGGATTCTGTGGTTTCAAGATCCTTACGAGTTTTTTCAAGTTCTGCCAGCAAATCGGCCTCCTTTTTCTTCAGTTGATTCAATTTGGATTGGAGCTCTTGAGGGGCAGTTACCATGTCATCAAGCTTTTTCTTCTCTGTTTGGGCTGACAGCCGATCGGCTTGGATATCTTGGGTTATCTTCTGTTGGTCAGCACGATCGGCTATGCACTGCCTGAGCTTGATGAGTCTGAATCTGTGCGACTCCAGATATGCCACGGGAATCAGTGCGTCGATGAGTTCTTCGGGCAAATCATGTTCAATATCTGCAAGACTTGCCCGGATCGGCCCGCAGTCTTCCACTAATGCGTCGATCGGATTTTCCAGCCGACTAATAATATTTGTCAAATACTCACGCACATCGGCTGGGAAGGATGGTTTGGTTGCCGCGCTGGTGGCTGTTGCTTCTTCTGCCTCTAAGTACTTGCCGATGTCGAAGAAGAACAAATCAGCTAAGGACTGCAAATTGACATTGGTAAAAGAATCAGTGAAGAGTTTAAAAACGAAGTATGGATATAGAGATTACCTGAGGTAGGGCATCGACAGCTTGGGTGGCATCGGCTTCAAGTGGATGAGCAGGTTGTTCTTTAGAACGGCCGATGTTAGGTGATGTAGTAGGAACAGCCTCATCAACAGCTTGGGGACTGGGTGCTGAGATTGGAGCGGCTGGAGAGGTCATCGGCTCGGTGCTTGGAGGGATGTCAGTAGAAGGTTGAGGTTCAGGGGCCGATGACTCGAGCTGAAAATGAAACTGATGAGAAAGATGGGAAAACAGATAATGATATCAAGACTTAGCACATACCCGAGGAGATGAGGGGGCCGGTGTTGTTTGAGGAGTAGGTGGCATCGTGACCATGACATCGGCGTTGGTTTTCTGCTTCTTGAGAGAAGGGCGATGCACCAGCTTTTTGCGCTTCTGTCCTATCGGCCAGGGCGCCTGGAGGAGAGCCGATGGAGAAGGAGCATCGTGCCCTAAGTTCGGAGTGGCCGATGGAGGTTGATACATGATCGGCCGACCGCTAGTGCTTGTCGTTGGGGGCTCGACGTTGGCAGCCTGCAAAATTAAGAGTGAGAGATAATCGGAGATGATGATTAAGGCTTGTGGGTGTTACCTCGTCATCAGATTCGATGTAGTCGGCGTTGAGGCGAGAACAGTAGTGGATGGCCGCTAAGTTGAATAGATGTGTCCTCCATTCTGACCACCATCGGGCAAAAAGCTTTGTGTTGGCGGTACATACATTCACCTCGGTGGCGGCGCCCAGGGGAAGAGATTCTGTTAAAGTCCGCATTCGATCATACTCTAGGGCATTATTGACGCTGCCCCGGGCTTGAAGTTTGTCGATGAAGAATAGGCCGATCGGAAGTTGACCAAGACCAAGCTGATGGGAGCCGACTGATGGATGGTAAAATTCATATGATGGTTGTGATCGGCCCAGAGAGAAGCCAGTCGACAGCAGACAGGGGGTAACGGCCGATAGAAATATGGCTTTCGACTCATCGTCTTCCAGAGCATTGAGTGGGTTGAAGTTAGAAGGCATTTCGAATGACGATGCGTCATTGTATGCAAACCAAAGTGTGGCCTCCTTGGTGAAGCCGTAATAAAACCCCTTGAACCATTGACTGAGTCCAATGGGTGTTATCTTGCCGCCAGGAAGAGCCGATGCAGCTTTGCCCATGGAGATACATCAGCGGTAAGTAAGTTCCTGGTCTTCTGTATGATCGGCTGGAAAGGATTGGTCAAGAAAAGAGGTCTCAGAAAAGGCCTTGGAGGTGTAGACGTTGAGCCATAGTTGCACGAACCACCAAGGACCCCCAATATGGCTGATGGGCTGGCCGGCCGATAGCTTGGTTGCTACTTGATGTAGCAATTGATAAGTGGCGCCAAGGAGGTATTGCCCTAAGGGGATTTGTTTCCGATCGGCCACACACTCTGCCAGACATTGCATGTTGGTCGTTGGACCGAGGGTGGCACCACCAAAAACAAACCGTTCCAGCCTCAAGTTCAAAAAGGCGACATGTTCCCGATTGTCGACTGGTCCAGTTCCCTTGTTGTGGATTGATATATACCTGGACCAGCCACCAATGTTCTTTGCTTGGAGCTGATGAGCAGGCTTGAATCGGAGCCTGAAGGGGTCGATGTAACTCGTCGTGTCGAGGCAGGTGAGCATAGTCACATCCATCAAGGTGGGGGTCATCGGCCCGTGACCAAACATGAAGGCATTGAGAGCATCTGACTAGAAATAGGAAGCCGATGCAAGCAGAGGCTCATTCTTTTCCATATCGGCCAGAGAAAGGTTGATGCAGTGGCCGATGTTTGATTCTTCCCAGAGGGTTCTCTTTGCGGCCGATACTCTAATATACCAGTCCCTCCACCCGGGAAGCTTGCTCGGCCATGATCTGAAGCTATTGGTCCAATCGCTGACTAACATGGCGGAGTTCTTAAAAGGAATGCGTTGGGTCTCGGCGCTGATGAAATCTGTGGGATCCTCGCTACCCACTGGGCCGTGGTAGAAGAAATTTGGGTAATCGGCGGCTGGGATCAGAACTTGGTTCCTAAGGTTCTATAGTAAACAAGAACACGATGAAGAACAGGTGAAAAACATGGCAGATTGGATTCATCTAGGCTACGAAATCAGAAAAAACAATCGGGCAGAGAGATTACCTCGGGGACTGCGGATCCTGATGCCATTGCGCTAGAAGAAGAATAGTGAGGATCAGCGGTCGAAGAAAAGAGCTGCGACGGGTCGTCTGGGTTCGCCGGAGTTCGTCGAGGTCTTGGGAGATGAAGCGGTAGTGCTCTGGTGATGTGAAAGCGTAAAAAAGGCTAGGGAGATGAAGCGGTTTATAGAGGTATGATGACCGGGAGGGAATCGAGGCCGTTGGCACTGTTTGAAACAATTAAGGCAAGTGGGCTACCTTGGGCCGCCTCGGTATGGAAGGAATCTGAAGGCCCAAAATGAAAGAATTTCGAAGTCTTATAGAAAACTTCGAAATTGGGGGGCATGTGTTAACGCCAAAATTTGGTATGGCTCTGCATTAGATTCGGCTAAGGAGAAAGTTGCTGTTAACTAACGGAGGTTGATCCGGAAGGAAGTCGAATTCGGGAAGGAGCCGTGAAGACCACAGTATGGCAGATTATTAATTAGGCAAATTAATATTTTATCTTTAGGAAACCTGATCTCGTGTCCGATCGGGTCCTGTTAGTGTTTCCTTTTGTGATTAGGAAATCTTGTACCGTGTCCAATAAGGACTCGTATCAACTCGGGGTATAAATACGTAGCTCGGGTGCTTTGTAATCTATCTACATCAATCAGATCAATATAATTTCGGTGCATTACCACCCCTTCGACGGGTTCTTGCTTCTCGAGCCGGGCTGCATCGGTTAAGTTCGACCTCCTGCGAGAGGGTAAGTCTCGTCACCCCGGCCACCACATCGGCTAGGACTTCCTCGATTAAGTTCGATATTCTAGTCGGTTTACGGTGGACGGCTTACCACGATATATCTATTTTATCTATGGCTGCATTAGTTTAGTTTGACTTCATAGATCGATTAGGTATATCACATCACGCGTGCGCAGATCGTATCGGCTTACTGGGAGCGATTTATCATCAGTTTGTGCTGCATCGGTTGGGTCCGACCTACTAAACTGCCAGTGATAAATCGTTCCTGCTAGGTTGATACTTTGTGTGCAAGCATCTTATCGGGATGTATAGCCGATAAGTTATCGTGTTTCACATCACGATCGCATTAGATCTATCGGCTCATCGAGGTCTCATTATTACCATCAGTCTGTGCTGCAACGGTTGGGTCCGATCTACTAGACTGTTGGTAATAACTTTACTCTTAATAAGCCGATGGGTTTTATGCGATGTTTTATCGGAGTGCTTAGCCGATACGATAAGTTATCTTTATATCCAGCCGATTTGTCACAAACATGTTTAGAAAATCGTTGCCAAATCGGGGCAACACGAAATTGCATATCTCGGTGGTTCCCTGCGGTGAGGACCCGGGCACGAGCATAGGCAAGAACCCGGGCACAGGCACGGACCGCAGGCAAGGATCTGAGCGCGGGCACGAGCGAGGACTCAAGCACGGGCACGAGCAAGGGCTCGGGCACGGGCACGGACAGCAGGCGAAGATCCGGGCGCGGGCACGAGCAAGGGCCTGGGCATGGGTGCGGGCAGCACCTTTGAGGCGGCGATAGCAATTATTATCACAATCGGCTGAAGTTTTATTCAATCTTGTTATTTATGCATTCTGCCTATTTATTTTATTAGCTTACAACCGGTTTTCAAATATTCCTTTGGCAATCGGCTAGCTTGGTATTTGCTAGTTACTGTCCATGCCATCATCGGCTTCCAGTCGGTGTATAAGTGCTACAGTTCATATTGGCCATCGGCTGATGAGATGAGTCCAGATCGGCTTCCAGCCGATTGGCTCATTGATTTAATATTTTCTTTCCTTGTCAATTGCAGGGTCAAATTGACTAGCACGCCTACGAACCTCAAGATTTTAGGACTTGCACTGGAGTGAAGCAAATCTCCCAGGCCTTCGCGTGTCTCTAGGTGCCGAACCAGATCATCGGCTCGTTCCCGACGCTGCCGGTGATTTTCGGCGTCAACACACCCTTTGTGAATCCTTTCTGGGGGTCAAGCCGTGTCTCAATCTCTTTCGATACCTCTTCCATATCAAGCCCAAGCCTTCTAAGATCAAGATCCAAATTATTGGGGGGGGGGGGGGCAGGCCTTCAGCTCAGAAATGAGATGAAGAGAATCTACCTCAATGTCTCCCTGAAAACTTCTCTCAAGGGGTTGCACGGAGAGTGGTTTTACTGTTTAAATCTTGAGCCCTCTCTTCCCCCTTTCTCTGGATCCCCTCTATCTGTTCTGCCCAGCTGGTCCTTGGTGCCAACACATGAAGAAATGGGACAAGTGTACCAGCTGATAGAGAAGATTGATTTCCTGAAGGGCACAAGCTTGACAGGTCCATGGGTGGTGAGGTACTTCTTGAACCGCCGCACCTGACTATTGAAGGCTAGGAGCCACTTCGGTTGGGATTACCAAGGAAAGGACGACCCTAGCTGGGAATATCCCGACGTCGCTGACAAGGACAAGGTAACCAACACCTTGGTAGGATTCTTCGTCAATGGGGTGGTGGAGACCGAGGATGAAGAGCGAGCCCCCAAGCCCTACTGCAAGGGTAGGTCTTGGCCAAAGGGCTAGGAAAAGACCAACGACTAACCAGGGAAAGAAGAAGAGCATGGCGAGTACAATGCAGGGGAGCCTAAAGATCAAGGACCCCATCAGCTCAGCCCCCAAGTCGCCAAGCCCGAGGCCAGCGCCACCGAGTGCCTTGATCCCCTAGTCGGCTGTGTTAGGCACATCGCTGACTGGGGCCAGCTTGCCTCCACTGACTGCCACGCCGACGAGCCCGACAGCCAGTGGCTCTCTGCCGTCGAGCATGCTGTCAAGCCCCTTGCCGACCTCCACTGGAGCACCACTATGGAAGTTCAAGACTTCCAAGAAGTAGCAGAGAATCTTCAATCTTTTGAGAGACTTGAATATCATTGTAGTATCATGACTGTCGACGATTTCTATAGGAAGCGAAGTGACACAGACCCCAGAGGGACTGCGCCACCAACCCCTGCTGCCAAACCTATCCTGGCTGAGCCAGAGGAAGCAATGCCACAGATCGAGCCAGAGGCCGCCCTAGCTACTGACGCTGAGGCGATCCTGACAGCCGAGCCACCAGCACCAGCCAGCCAGGACATCGTGGTTGAAGTTGCAGCTCCAGCCCTCGAGCCAATCCCAGAAGCCCCTGCCGCTGTTGAGTTGAGGCCCAGGACCCCATCGCCGGAGTTGTCATCATCTTCTGAAGAGGGTGACCTCCCCAGGCTCAAAGCTCCTCCGCCAAACCTCCCCAAAACATTTTACTGGGTTACTCCTGAGGGGGTGGCGGAGAGTTTTGAACACGACGAGCAAGCAGCCCAAGAGAGAGGACCATCTGATGTATGCTACAATTGCTGTGTCAAAGGGGATTCAGGCACACAATTAATCTTTCTGCGTTTGCTAACTGATGATTTTTCTAAATCTTGTACTCTGTCTATCGATTTTAACTGACTTTGGCATATCTTGAGCAGAAGGTTGTCAACCGCTCCGACAAAATGGGTAAGGTCTTGACTGAGCTCGCCCCTTAGCTGCTCCAGCTTCGCCAGCTCCAGGTGGCTAAGGATGACCTGGAGTGGACCAGCTTGAGAGAGAAACATGGCTGAGGGGGTCCGTGGACAAACTCAGGGATGAAAACTGGGCCCCAGCTGAGAATATAAGAAGTAAGTCTCCTTGTTGTTGTCTTCCCAAGTGAATCCCAAGCACACTACTCTGCAATATTGAGTCTTGACTGTCTTATGTTGTAGAACTTGAGTTTGAGCTCAGCACCCAGACCAAGGAGAACGAGCGCCTTGAGAAAAAGTTGAAGGAAGTCGAGAAGGCCAAGGCAAAGGTGGAAGCCGACTACGCCAGTAAGTTTCCTGCCCAGTTGTAAATTGGCTCCAACTGCTTGCTCCAGCTAACTGATATGCCTGTTGATGTATGGGCAGCGTCCAAGGCCAACTCGAAGATCCAATTCGACACCTTTGCGGAGGAAATCAAGATTATCAAGGAATCGCGGCATATCATCGTTGACTCCGTGAAGACTCTCCTTGACATCATGCAACCGCACCACCCTGGGTCCAGCTCCAGCTCGATCGCCCAAGTAGCAGAACGCCTCAGCGAAGCTCTAAGTATCTTGAAGAAGTACTCGGATGAGTGCATTGCAGTAGGAGTCGCCTAGGCACTTGCTATGACCAAGTCGCTCTACCCTAGGGTAGATATCGAGGCCATTAGTGATGGCTTTGCTAAGGGGATGACCCTAGAGAAAGGCATGGGGCTAGTAATCAGGTGAGGGCTACCGCAGAGGCGATAGCTAGGGACCTGATGATGTGAATATGAAATAATTATGTAGTTGGTGCTTACCAGAAACTATATGTGAATATTGTAAATATTTTGCTAATGCTTGCTAAATTCTGTCAAGTGCTCGTCTGTTCTGAATTGTCATTAGTTTTACTCGACTAGGTAGTTTACACCGAGTGATTCGAGGTAAACTTAGGAAAAGCGTTCACGTCGCAAAGCTATACTCGGGCAAACTTCGCATAATCATTGTAGAACTTCATGACCCAGATTAAACAAGCTCGGATTTTATTAACAAAAGCAAGGTCCACTGTGACGAACAAATGCGTGAACCCTCCTGGCGCTTTTTTGAACGGCCCGACCATGTCAAGCCCCCAAACTGCAAAGGGCCAAGAGATTAGAATTGTTTGTAGTTCTTGAGCTGGAAGATGTGTTTGCCGAGCGAAAAACTGGCATCCCTGGCATGTCTGAACTATGTATTTAGCGTCTGTAACCATAGTCAGCTAGAAGAAACCTTGTCTGTAAGCCTTTTCAACTAACGTCCTTGATGTAGCATGGTTACCATAGATTCCTGAGTAGATGGGCTACAGTATCTGTTTGCCTTCCTCAGGAGTGACGCAGTGCATAAGGACTCCGGATGCACTTCTTTGATAAAGGTCTTCACCGACTATGAGGAAACTTTTGCTTTGACATTTGATCCGCTTAGCTTCGTTGCGATCTACTGGGAGCTCATCTTCCAGGAGGAACCTAATGATTGGAGTCCGCCAATCTTGAGAGATGATTAGTACTTCATTTGTTGCCGGGGTAGGTTCAACCCCCGACTGCTCTAATATTGGTTTTTTCTTGACTGATGGTTCCAATAGTTGCTCGACAAAGATTCTAATCGGGACCGCTTCTCATTTGGATCCCATGTTGGCTAACTCGTCTATAGCTTCATTATATTGGTGCAGCACATGTGTGATCTCTAACCCATCGAACTTGTTTTCTAGCTTTCGTACTTTTTGACAATATGCCACCATGTTGTCATCCAGACACGTCCAGTCTTTCATGACCTGGTTGACTACGAGTTGAGAATCCCCGCGTACTACCAGTCGGCGGATGCCAAGTGATATTGCGATGCGGAGCCCGTGGATGAGTGCTTCATACTTGGCGACGTTGTGGGATGCTGGAAAGTGAATCTGGAGGACGTATTTCAACTTTCCCCCACTAGGTGATGTTAGAACAATGCTAGCCTTTGCTCCACCGATCCGTATAGAACCATCGAAGTACATCGTCCAGTATTCTAACTTGTCTGTTGGTGTAGCTGTCTGAACCTCCATCCACTCGGCTACGAAGTCGGCTAGTGCCTGTGACTTGATTGCTGTCTGAGGTTGTAAGATAATGTCAACCGCCATTAGCTCGAGCGCCCATTTAGTGATTCTTCCAGTGGCCTCGTGGTTGTGTAGGACGTTCCCGAGTGGATATGATGTGACAATTGTGATTTGATGTGACTGAAAATAGTGCAGCAACTTCTGGAAAATTATGAGTAAACCATAGAGCAGTTTCTGAGCTTGGGGATATCTTATCTTGGAGTCGGCTAGGACTTCGCTGATGAAGTAAACTGGCCTCTGTACTTTTTATATGTGCCCAGGCTCTGCCCGTTCTATGACCAACACCGTGCTGACTACCTGAGTAGTTGCCTCCAGGTATAACATAAGTGGTTCCTAGGGCATAGGTGATGCCAATACCAGTGGTGATGTGAGATACTTCTTGAAATCTTCGAAGGCTTGTTGGGCTTCGGGTGTCCATTGAAAGTTGTCGACTTTTCATAGTAATTTGAAAAAGGGCATGCCCTGTTTGTCGAATTGTGAAACAAATTGGCTGAGTGCCACCATGTAGCTAGTTAGCTTCTGCATGTCCTTCTGGCTAGTTGGGGGTGCCATATTCATGATAGCATTGACTTTCTCTGGATTAGCCTTGATGCCTCGGTGTGATATGATGAAGCCGAGTAATTTTCCCGAAGGTACTCCGAAGACGCACTTTTCCGGGTTCAACTTCATCTTTAATCTCCGAAGGCTTTGGAAAGTTTCCTCTAACACGGCGATGAGATCTTCATTGACTTTGGTCTTGATTACCATGTCATCGACATACGTCTCCACATTGCGCTCGAGTTGAGTGTGAAGATACCGCTGGATAGCACGTTGATACATTGCACCAGTGTTTTTCAACCTGAATGGCATAGTGACAGCAGTTTGCTCCAAATGGCGTGATAAAAAAGGTCTTTAGGTAGTCCTCCTCCTTTAGATTGTCTGATGATATTCTAAGTAACAGTCGAGAAAACTGAGTAACTCGCACCCCGCAATGGAGTCGACTAGCTAATCTATCCTGGATAGACCAAATGGATCCTTGGGGCACGCTTTGTTCAAGTCGATGTAGTCGACACACATGGGCCATTTACCGTTCTTCTTCCGAACCAGAACTGGGTTTGCTAGCCAATCCGGGTGGTAGACCTCTTTGATAAACCCGGCTGCAAGGAGGTTAGTAATCTCCTCCCGAATAGCATCTTTGCGGTCTTGTGCAAAGCACCGCAGCCGTTGTTTTACAAGTTTGGCGTTCGGCTTGACATTGAGGGAGTGCTCGATCACCTCCCTTGGTACACCAGGCATGTCGGAAGGTTTCCAAGCAAAAATATCCCTGTTCGCCTGGAGGTAGGTGATGAGCGCGTCTTCCAATTTAGGGTCGAGTCTGGTCCTGACAAGAGCAGTTTTGGAGGGGTCGGAAGGGTCCAAGGGGATCTTTTTTGTTTCTGAATTCACCAAAATTCCAGACTTGGCTGCTTTTTTATCAGAACTTGGTCGTCCTCGTTTGCAGTTGTGGCGGCTAATCGGATGTTGCACCGCCTGATTGTCTCTTCTTGAGATTGAGCCAGCTCGCAGCTCTCTTTGTCGCAGGTGAAGGCTTGCTTAACATCGCTGGGTAGGGAAAGTACTCCTGCTGGTCCTGGCATCTTGAGCACCATGTATGTGTAATGGGGCACTGTCATGAACTTGGCTAGTGCTGGCCGTTCGAGTATGGCGTGATACGCGGTCCTGAAGTCGGCAACCTCGAAGCAGATATTCTTGGTGCAGAAATTCTCCTGCGTGCCAAAGGTGACTGGCAGAGTTATCTATCCGAGTGGAGTGGAAGAGAGGCCGAGGATTACCCTGTGGAAGGGCGCTGTACTCTGCGGCAGCTCAGATCGAGGAATCTTCATCTTGTCGAGCGTCTTGGCGAACAATATGTTGAGAGCACTTCCTCCATCGATGAGAACATTCTTCTGCTTGATACTTCTAATGACCGGATCTAGGACGAGTGGGTAACGCCCTGGGTGCGTGACTCGGTCGGGCTGGTCTGTGCGGTCAAATGTGATTGCCGTCTCTTACCATCGCAGATATTGAGGGCGTCGCTGAGGCCGAGTTGACTTCTCTCGCTGTTAGCTTCGGTTTTCTCTTGGACTCATAGGCAGATGACCCTTCGAAGATGTGGTTGAGCTCAGCCTAGGGATCTTGGTAGTCACCGGCTGCATCCGAGTCTGGCTTGTCTTTGTTTTTGTTGTTGCCAGATGTTGAGGTCTGCTCGAAAGCAAATTTCTTGAGCATGCAGCAATCCTTAGCCGCGTGTTTCCCCTTAGGGTGGAAAGGGCATGGCCCGTTCATGACTTTCTGGTAGTCGTCCGTCCCTGAGGATCGCGGCCGACTACGCTCCATAGCTTCTACGACGTTGTCCGACTTGCGCTTGCGGTTGCTGGACTTGGTCTGTGCTGCGTCGTCGGTGTCTTTTTTGTCCCTCTGTCGGGGCTCCTTCTTGTCGTCCAGGGCCTCCGCGACCGCATCGGCCGAATCAACGTACTTGTTGGCCATATCAAATAGAGCTTTGATAGAAGAGGGAGGCTTCTGAGTGAACTTGGCGATGAACGTGGTGTCCTTGACTCCCTTGCGGAAGGCGGCGATGACGACCTCATCCTTGATCTTTAGGATCGAGTTCCTCTTCTCAGAAAGCCTCTTGATGAAATCGTGCAGAGACTCGTTCTTTCTTTGATGGCATTGATACAAATCGTACTCAGAAGACGGCCTCTCATATGTTCCTTGGAAATTTGCAACAAAGCGTTCTCGGAGTTCTCCCCAAGAGCTGATTGACCGCCTGGGAAGTCTTGTTAGCCATGTCCTCACTGAGTCAGCTAGGGTGACCGGGAGGTAGTTAGCCATAGCTTTGTGGTCACCTCCTGCTGCGCGGATCACCAGAGTGTAAACCGTGAGCCAAGACTTAGGATTAGTCTTTCTATCGTATTTTTCAATTCCAGTCGGCTTGAAACCGGATAGCCAATCGACTTGTTGTAGCTCGTGGGTGAACGCCGGTACTCCATCGTCCAGGTAAGGGCTTCGACTCCAACTGCGGCGATGAAACCGCTCATGGTGAAGGCCAAAGCGCTCGTTTTCGCCCTCTAGTTGGCGGTGCTCATCCTCCTCGCGTTCTTGTTGTCGGGCGTTGATATCTTGCCGGAGATCGTGTTGTAATCGGCCTTAGGCATCCTGGTTGTCGTGGCGGTCATCCTGATGTCGCCGCCGTCGGTTGTCGTTTTGCTTGCTGAGTGACGTGTGACACGATTCCGTGTGTGGTTGACTGCAGCTGGCCGCCTGGTGTCATGCTGATATTCACCGTGACAAACAAGTGTGTGAATCCACTTTGTGAACTTGTTCACCATGACAAACAAGTGTGTGAACCCTCCTGACGCTTTCTTGAAAGGCCCGACCATGTCAAGCCCCCAGACCACAAAGGGCCAAAATATTGGAATTGCTGTAACTACTGAGCTGGTAAATGTGTTTGCCGAGCAAAAAACTGGTATCCCTCGCATGTCTGAACTATGTCTTTTGCGTCAGTAATCGCAGTTGGCTAGAAGAAACCCTGTCTATAAGCCTTTTCGACTAACGTCCTTGATGTAGCATGGTTGCCACAGATGCCTGAGTGGATTGATTGTAGAATTTGCTTGCCCTTCTCAGGTGTGACACAGCGTATGAGGACTTCGGATGCACTTCGACGAAAGTGTTCTTCTTCAACCACGATAAAGCTTTTGCTCAGGCGTTTAACCTGTTCGGCTTCACAGCGGTCTTCCGGGAGCTTGTCTTCCAATAAGAATTGGATTATTGGAGTCCGTCAGTCTTGATAAACAATAAACACGTCCTTTGATTCAGGTTTTGGCTCAGTCCCCGGCTGGTCGGGGTCGGGTTTTCTCTTGACTAACGGCTCCAACAACTGCTCAACAAAAACTCTAGTTGGGACCACTTCACGCTTGGGTCTCATGTTTGCTAGTTCGTCTGCGGCTTCACTGTATTAGCACAAAACATGAGTGATGTCCAGTCCGTCAAACTTGTTTTTCCATCTTCCACACTTCTTGGCAGTATGCCTCCATGTTGTCGTCTAGGCACGTCTAGTCCTTCATGACTTGGTTCACCACTAATTGGGAATCCCCGTGAACTACCAATCGTCGGATACCGAATGATATGGCAATACGGAGCCCGTGGATGAGTCCTTCATACTCGGCAAGGTTGTGCGATGCTGGAAAATGTATTTGAATGACACATTTGAGTTTTTCTCCTGTTGGTGACATCAGAACGGTGCTAGCTCCTGCTCCGCCGATCCGTAAGGAACCATTGAAGTACATTGTCCAGTACTTAAGCTTGTCTGTTGGGGTGATCGACTGAACTTCTGTCCACTCAGCCACGAAATCGATGAGTGCTTGAGATTTGATTGCTGTTCGTGGTTGGAAGACAATGTCAAATGCCATCAACTCAAGTGCCCATTTAGTGATTCTTCTAGTGGCTTCACGATTATGTAGGACATCCTCGAGAGGAAACGAAGTGACAACTATGACCTGGTGGGATTGGAAATAGTGTACCAGCTTCCGGACAGTTATGAGTAGTCCATATAGCAGCTTCTGAACTTGAGGATAGTGCATCTTGGATTCCCCTTGGACTTCACTGATGAAATACACCGCTCATTGTACCTTTTGGATGTGTCCTAGTTCTTTGCGCTCGACGACCAAAACAGTGTTGACTACCTGAGTGGTGGCCGCCAGATACAACATAAGTGGTTCTTGGGGCATTGGTGATGCCAACACGGGTGGTGTCGTGAGAAATTTCTTCAAGTCTTCAAAGGCTTGGGCTTCGGGCGTCCATTGAAAATTGTCAGCTTTCTTCAATAACTTGAAGAAGGGCATCCCTCATTTGCCAAGTCGAGAAACAAATCGGCTGAGTGCTACCATGTAGCCGGTCAGCTTTTGCACGTCCTTCTGGCTAGTTGGGGAGCCATGTTCATAATCGCGTTGATCTTCTTTGTCTTCACCTCTATGCCGCAGTGTGAAACGATGAAACTGAGTAGTTTTTCCGATGGTACTCCGAAGGCGCACTTTTTCGGGTTCAACTTCATCTTGAATCTTTGTAGACTTTGAAAGGTCTTTTCTAAGTCAACGATGAGGTCGTCTTTGAACTTGGTCTTGATTACCACATCGTTGACATATGCCTCCATGTTGCACCCGAGTTGAGTGTGAAGGCACCGCTAGATGGCACATTGGTATGTTGCCCCAGCGTTTTTCAACCTGAACGACATAGTGACATAGCAGTATGCTCTAAATGGCATGATGAAAGAAGTCTTCAGGCAGTCCTCTTTCTTGAGACTTATTTGATGGTATCCCGAGTAACAGTCGAGAAAGCTGAGTAGTTCGCATCCCGCAGTTGAGTCGACCACCTAATCTATCCTGGGTAGACCAAATGGATCTTTGGGACACGCTTTGTTTAAGTCGGTGTAGTCGACGCACATGCGCCATTTACCATTATTCTTTCGGACCAAGATTGGGTTTGCTAGCCAATCCGGGTGATAGACCTCTTTGATGAACCTGGCTATCAGGAGCTTAGTTATCTTCTCGCAGATAGCATCTTTACGGTCTTGTGCGAATCATCGTAGTCATTGTTTGACTGGTTTGGTGTTCGGCTTGATGTTGAGGGAATGCTTGATCACCTCCCTTGGTACACCAGGCATGTCGGAAAGCTTCCAAGCAAAAATATCCCTGTTCACCTAGAGGATGATGACGAGCTCGTCTTCTTATTTGGGGTCGAGTCCGGTCCTAACAAGTGTAGTCTTGGTGGAGTCGGAAGGGTTCAAGAGGATCTTCTCTGTTTTTGATTCTGTTGAAATACCTGACTTGGCCATCTTTTTTGCTGGGACTTCATCGTCCTCCTTTGAAGTTGATGCCACTAGCTGAATATTGCTTCGTCTAACTGCAGCCTCTTGTGACTGGGCCATCTCGCAGCTCTCCTTGTCACAGGTGAAGGCTTGCTTGACATCACTGCGTAGGGAAAGTACTCCTGCTGGGCCAGGCATCTTGAGCATCATGTATGTGTAGTGGGGTACCGCCATGAACTTGGCAAGTGCCGGTCTTCCAAGTATGGCATGGTACGCTGTCTCGAAGTCGGCAACCTTGAAACGGATATTCTTGGTGCGAAAATTCTTCCGCGTGCCAAAGGAAATTAACAAAGTAATCCGACTGAGTAGGGTTGAAGGGAGGCTGGGGATTACCCCATGGAAGGGAGCTGTATTCGGCCGTAACTCAGATCGAGGTATTTTCATCTCGTCGAGTGTCTTGGCAAAGAGGATGTTGAGTGTGCTTCCTCTATCGATGAGAACATTCTTTAACTTGATGTTTCTGATGACTGGTCCAGGACAAGTGTCGGTGCCATGGGCCCGGGGTACCTCATGAGAAGCTATTGGGCCGCTCGGACAAAGGATGGGCCTAGCCTTGTAATCGGGATATAATATGACTCGGCAGACTTAACCTTGTACGACAAGGAAAATATAGTCCTAGTCGGGCATGTTATATCTCTAGAAGGAGATCTCGTGGTCGTAATCTGACTAGGACTCCTACTTTGTTACCCTGTCCCCCAGTATATAAGGGGAGGCAAGGCGCCCCCTGAGGGTAGAAGAAATCATACATCCTCAAAGAAAATATACCACAACTGGACGTAGGGTATTACCTCATCTCGAGGGCCTGAACCAGTATAAACCCTTTGTGTTCCTTTGCAATCCATCAAGTTTTGGTCCGGCGAGTAGCCCTATATATTTATTGCCAGTGTAAAACATTGACAACAAGTGGATATCACCCTCGATGTGCTACTCGGTTAGGGTGATCCATGCAGTCGAACATAATCGCCACTTTGGACCAACGTAGATACTAGGGTTGTCAATAGAGACCGAGTTTACTTCTTGAGAAATTAGCTTCTGTTTGCGTTTGGACTCGTATGCTGATGGCTCTCTAAATATGTGATTGAGCTCAGCCTAGGGATCTTGGTAATCGCTGGCTGGACCCGAGTCTAACTTGTCTTTATCTTTTTGTTCGCCATACGTAGACGTTTGCTTAGAAGTGAACTTCTTGAGCATGAAACAGTTCTTAGCTACGTGCTTCCCCTTTGGGTGGAAAGGGCATGGCTCGTTCATGACTTTCTGGTAGTCGTCCGCCTTGGGGAGTCGCGGTCGGGCGCGGTCGATGGTGGCCATAATGTCTTCCGACTTGCGCTTGCGGTTCTCAACCTTGGATGGGGCCGCATCGTCAGTGTCCCGTCACTCCTTCTGTTGTGACTCCTTCTTGTCGAGTGCCTCGGTGACAGCGTCAGCTGAGTCAGTGTACTTGTTGGCCATGTCGAAGAGAGTCTTGACGGATGCTAGCAGTTTTCGTTGGCAATGAATGGGGTGTCTCTGACTTCCTTATGGAAGGCAGCTATGACAACCTCGTCCTTGATCTTGGGGATTGAGTTCCTCTTCTCGGAAAAACACTTAATGAAGTCTTTGAGAGACTTGTTCTTCTTTTGATGGCACTGGTATAGATTGTACTCCGACGCCGGCCTTTGGTACGTTCCCTGGAAATTGGCCACGAAACGCTCGCGGAGTTTCCCTCAGGAGCCAATAGACCCTTTGGGAAGCCCCGTTAACCATGTCTGTGCCAAGTCAGCTAGGGTGACTAGAAGATAATTTGCTATAGCCTTGTGGTCGCCTCCAGCTGCTCGAATCGCCGAGGTGTAGACTATGAGCCAAGACTCAGGATTGGTCTTTTCGTTGTACTTCTCTATACTAGTGGGTTTGATGCCTGTGGGCCAGTCGACTTGCCATAGTTCGCGTGAGAAAACGGGGACCTCTTCGTTTGAGTGAGGGCTTTGGCTCTGGCTGCGTCAGTGGAACCGATCGTGGTGAAGGCCAAAGCGCTCATGCTCATCCTCAATTCTGCGCCGTCCGTCCTCCTTGCGTTCTCGGCGTCGGGCATTGATGTCATGACGGAGGACACGTCGTAGTCGTTGACAGACATCGCAATCATCTTGATGCCCGTCGTGGTGGGACCGCCATGACCATCATTGTGCCCTTGTGAAACGCGGTTTGACTCCCAGCAGCGCTGACCAGTGCTTGTCGCCCGGTGTCATGCTACAAATGACGATGTAGCAGTGTCTGAAGTTGTTTTGCCCGATGGGACGAGGATGTATCCAGATAGCTGACATTGTTGATAGTCTACAGTGGTTATCATGGTCTTGATTCTTGCGATAGTCGGATATCTTGGTGATCAGGCCCCAGCTGCAGGGTATCCAGGAGCTTTGCAGTGGCCACGACGTTTTGCTGTGGTGTCACAAAGATGTCATGGTCACCCAACCTGGTTTGGAGGATCTCTTGTTGCGCTGTTCGTTCGACTTTCCGTAGATTGTCGTTGCGAGCATCACGCTCGGCTATAAGCGTCGTGCATCTTTCTCATGGTTCTCATGCAGTCGGCAAGCCTCCTCCTTTCGTTGGTCACGTAGCCGGTGTGCATCTTGTGTCGGAGTTGATCCCTTCGATGCCATGAAGACTACACGTGGTGGAGAGAAGCTCCCCGAGCTGCTATCCGACTAGGAGTCGGACTCGGAGTAGTTTATTGGTGTAAGGATTACCCCAACCTGGCTAGATCCGATCCCGAGCGGCTCTGGGCCGTATCCGAGTTGAATTCCAGAGGATTGAGTTTGTCGCGCCAAATTGGAATTGAAGTTGACTGTGGAATTGCTGAGTCCGAGTGGGAAATTGACGATCTCATCTCCCCCAAGCCCGATCTCTGCTGGCTCAGGGCCGCGTCCGAATCGAACACTAGGAAAGAAAGTTGTCCTTGGATTCGTAGATCTTGGATATTGCCGAAGCAAGTTGTTGAAGACTACTGCAGTGTTGATTAAGCCGATTGGCGCTGGGTCGGCCTGGTTCCTAGCCGATCGGGTTCAAACCGAGTCGGACAGGGTGAGATTGGTGAGTTTGTTAGTGATGAAGTCGAGGCTCCCAAAGCTGATGGCTTGTTTGGGGAAGAACTTGACTCCATCGACTCTGGTGATGAGGTCCATCAGGCTTGTTGAAGATGATCTTGACGAAGCTCCTACCTGGTGCGCCAACTGTTAATTTTTTGTATCGGCTGTATTGATTATTGGGGCTATTCATAAAACCTAAACTTGATGGATGCGAAGGGACACAAAGAATTTATCCTGATTCAGGCCCTCAAGGTGAGGTAATATCCTATTTCCAACTGTTATGTATTGCCTTCGAGGTTGATCTTGATTCTCTTCTTCTGCCCTAGGGGGCTCCTTGCCTCTCCTTATATACCGAGGAGGCAAGGTTACATGGTAAGAATCCCAGTCGGATTCGACCAAGGGATTTCCCTCTTAGAATACAGAGTAACTGGCTATGACTATATCCCTTCTCTTGTCGTGCAAGGTAACATGAAGCCGAGTTCGACTATATCCCTAATTACATGGTAGGCCCACTCTCTACCCAAGCGGCCGCATTGCCTTCCGTGAGGTACCCGGGGCCCATAGCCTGCATAATTACCCTCAATATGAGATGGAAAGCACTTAAGTCGATCGACAATACATGGAGCCATAGAGATGCAGGCATACCAAAGTCCTCATCAGTCCTCCCGGCTGTCTCTCGATCATCTAGTTCCCACCATAGGCCACAGGGTGCCACACCCTACCCAAGGAGGGTGCTCCGTAGAAGAATGGCAAACCAATCTCCTGCGGAACCACGATGCCAGTACCAATCTCAGGATACAGATGCCGGTACCCGCGGTAACAAAATAAATTATTGTAATACTACTAATAAATTATACCTTTATGTTGCATCCTCAGGTAAATCTCAGCGCAACTTTAGCAGGTACTACTAGAACACCGATTCATAGGCAGCGGCTTGGGTCTAGGGACGAAACTTCAACCTTCCTCTTCTTCTTCCTGTACTTAGAAGAGAGATAAAAACAACAACAATATATGGGTGAATATACAAGTTGCAAAGGGAGGCTAAATTATTTTGCAAACTGTTTGTTGTAAAACATTTCCCAAACTTTAAGTGTGGGTAATTTTGAAAATATTTGGAAGAAGACTTCTCGCCTCGATCATTCCGCTAGTTGTTTTGCAACAACTCGAGCAGAAAAGCCAAATTTTAGTCTTCTTTATTTTATTCTTTTTTCCTCTATTAGTTTACTTTCACTTTCTATACATCTCTAATAGTTATCTCTGCTTCTCATGGATCTGCTCATCACAGCCTATACCTTGGCTCCTTTGAGCCGTCTATATCCTATAGCACGTTGCTTCCATTCGGGAAGTCTACTCTATGATGCCATTCCAACATCCTAGGTCACACAGGCCTGTTTCAAACCACTTAGACCATCTGTCAGTTGCGTAGACCAACTCTGGTAACAATTATCATTCCACAAATCACTTTCACGAAGCATAGACAAATAATTCTATGCTAAGGGAATCACCTTACATTCGCCCCAAGACCGTGGGCACGTCTGTTCGAGCAGTTCAGCTAAACTCTACAAAGACTGTACGCTTTACCCACAAGACACGAAGCCTACTCCGATACTAGCCGGTATCGGACGTTCGTGACACGGCCTTTCCTAAGCTAGCCCAAGAAATCCTCATGCCACATAGTTGGGCCACAACTAGGAACCTAGTATCAGGCACTGCAATGCTCTCATCTACTTAGGAACACCTGTGATATCTTCTACATCTACTCGTCTGGTACCATGTGCCACAATAGAGGTTGTCATTCTGGGTTTGTAAAACACGATGATTTGCAACTATGTCTCCTACATCTCCGGCATTCCACAACTACTGGCATACATGGTATTCCTGTACTAACTTATTACTCTTCTAGGGGTGTCCCACTACAGCTGTGTGGTCATACTATAAGATGCTCGGATGTAATTCCCTAGGGAATCGATCCTTATGTGCGAATATAAAACCAAGCCTCACAGGTGAGATTATTCATCTTGAGTTTTTGCAAACCCCTTTTCTCTTTTCAAACCAACTGACTCCACGAGTCGGGTTTCACAAAGGTTTCACAACTCAATTTTCCATATCGACATGCAACGGTGAACGTGGTGTTGGTTGATACCTATACCTAAAGAGTATAGATATTGAGGGACCACTATGGTGGAGCGACAAGGGTTATGTTTAACAAATTCATATGGAAAGTAATGCAACTACTAGGTTGGTCCGTCGGTCGTGCTTGTAGACCGAGGCTGATCAAAATTAACGTGCACACTCATTTGCTAGAGAACAAAATTTTTGGTGCCATTAAATTTCACCACATCAAAATTGGAAGCCTTCGTCGACGCCATCGATGATAATCAAATAAACCGACTGTCGCCTCGGTTAATTTGGATCTACCTTGGTTCTAACTCATCGACTAAAACCAAGCCGGACCGATCGGTTTTTTCCTTCTCCAAAGAAGCAGTTGGTTTTTCCGTTATGGTCAAAAAAAGTAAACACGAAAAAAAACCAGATCAACCTCCTTTAGATTGACCCCCCTTCTATACCTTGCTTCTTCTGCTTGCACATGACCGATCGCCGCCGATCCACCTGTCGACGTGCCACTGTTACCAAGCATCGGAGCCCGTGCAGCCTCATTGGGTTCCCTCCCAGTGAGCGTGCCGCCGCCGCAACACGTCGAGCTCCCTATCCCGAGTGCAATTTCCACGCACTTCTGCACACCTCCTTCTGAGCCATTGCCTTATCTGATCAATCTATGGGGACTGCCAAAAAGCCTTAGCACTGAAACCAACAATTGCAAGAGCTGTCAATCTGCACCGCTTCCTTTCCTTGACTCTATTAAGAAAAAGGATGTGCCCGTGGGCCTGACCAAGTCAGACGAGTCCGAAAGGAGTTTGGAATCGTACCCGACCTTGACTCTGCCCTCCATTATTGATTTTATCCCATGCCGTTAGTAAGCCTTCAAATCAACTGGTTTTGCTCCTTGTAATTGGCACCTGCCTACTCTTCTGTTTTCCTGGCACACCGTGTACGCCCACCTGCCCGTGTGCGTATGCCTCTAGCCGGTTCTTTACTTGATCGGAATTGGCTCTGGTGCTCATCATCCACGCAGCTGCCTCCAAGCCAACATAAAATAATTAGACATCTTGCTAGGCATTAATGGCCATCATTGACACATATGCACATGCACATGTCACGTGCATGCATGGCCTCCACGTATATGGCTCAATCCAATCCTTCAGTGATTCTCGTATTTTTTCTTCTATGCAGCTACATCTTGTGGATCAATACTTCACACGTCTCGCACAAGTCTCGCACGTAGCCTCCCGTGCGTGACGTGCATAACTTCACCCTTGCAAACCACCTGTATGTGAGCCGTGCTTCACCTCAGACTCATCACTGATAAATAATTGCACACCCAGCCGTGAAGCCATCTCTGGCTAGCACGCCGAAGTCACCACCGTCTGCGTCGTCTTCGTTAGCCACCAATCGACCCGAGTGCCACGTCTGACCAACTCCTTGTCGACTGCAGCTCATCAAAAGATCTGAGCCATCCACCCAGAGTGTTCGACTACACCGATCGAATTGTTGATTGCCTTCAGCTTCAATCAACCCTGTACGTCACGTCCAATCGTCTCCCTATTGAAAGTAGCTCATCAAACGGTTTGGGCTGCCCACCCGAAGTGTCCAAATCCACCGATCAAATTTCGTTGATCACCGCCATGCTCCACCTTGTGCCATGTCCTATCTTGGACACTGTGTGCAACCTTGCACGGTGTGGTGCACCTCCATTGCACCTCTATCCTTGGATCTCCCACAGGCTCTGATAGCACTTGTTAGAAAACCCGCATCGATGGACCATCGATAACCGAACACGTAAGAAACGCCATAGGAGATCCAAAACTGATGACGACACTGAGGCACGGTATTTGTTAACGAGGTTCAGCCGAAGCCTACATCCCTAGGGCACAGATTACGGGTGTTCCTCCCCAATCCAGCATAATTACAGCGTATCAGAGTTACAACGATCCTCAATTGGTACGCTGCTGGCTAGCCATTCCCTCTCGCCATCTTCTACTAAGTCGCTATGCGCTTACAACATGTGTGCCTTTCTATTTAGGAGAGAGCTTAGGAGAAAGTCCGACTCTAACTCTACCCTATACCTGTTACAACTCTAAGTCCTACATACTAATCGACTACGTATATCTATTTGACACAAACTCTAACACCTTCAACGGCTTCTGGTCTCGCTGAATCGGTCGTGTAACGCCCTGAAAATCGTCTTAATTAAAAATTATCGTGGGTAAATGGAAATATAAGAATACACTAGAAAATTTTGTTTGAGAAAAGAGTTTGAATAAAATTTTAAAATTTCCAATATTAAAAATCCCGAGTTTAAATCTTTAAATGAATACTTGGATGCTTTTATATTCCAGGGGTTTTGTCGGAGTATTTTAAGCGTTTGAGTATTTACAATAATAAATTCTTTGTGTTTTGTGGTGGCATTTACTTCTGGTAAATTCCTCGTGATTAAATAAACTCTCTGAAATTTTCTCGGATTTTTCGGAGCTACAGAATTAATTTTAATGCTATAAAGATCACTAAAGTAATTAAATAAATATAAATAAATTCCTTTCCTTTCCTCTATTCGGGTCGTTCCTGATTCAGTCCTTTAAAGTCTCCCCGTTCATCGTGAACTCTGACTCCCTTTTCTTCTAGGGTTTTGTGTCGTTCCCAGAACTCTAAAGTCACCTCGAAAACCTAAATTCGGAGTTACTGGATTTATTCATTTTTGAAACTCTAGAACTCTTTAGACTCCCAATCCGAGACCCTTTGTATTCGAAATATCTATATTTTCCTTTGAGATAAATCCCAGATATTCCCTTAAACTCCTTTTCTATTAAAATAAATCCAAATCCCCAATCGTCTGAGATTTCTCTAAATTATGGTCCCAATAAAACACCCTTGTCAATTCCCTAATCCCAAAATATTTTATTCGGAATATTCCATTTCCTGTTCTCGGGAAAATATTCTAATTTCCCGCATCTCCAAAATATGAACATATTTTGGGAAGTTCAATTATGCCCGAATATTCCGAACTATAGATCTCTGCAAAATAATTTCCAATTTTATCGGATTCCCGAATTATTCCAAGATTCAGTTTCCCCAAATATTCTTTGATAAAATACCCTCCTTTTTCCGAATCCCACCAAATATTCTCCTTCTTGAATTCCCTAAAATATTCATCTATTTTGGATATATAAATATTCCCCAGAAATCCCCAAAATTCCAGTTTTTTTGAAATTGGAGCCCTTTATTTCCCCCCCCCCCCCCATCTTTTTATTTTCTATTTCTTTCTTTCTTTCGACTTACTGTGCATCTCCTTTCTTTCTTTCCCTTCTCTCTCCCTCCTCTGCCTCTCTCTCGGCGGCTGGCCCGAGCCTGCCTACGCCGCGCTGCTCCACCTTGGCCACGGCCCATCGCTGCCTGACCTTGGCCTCGCTCTCCTCGGCCTGTTGCCACTGCCGCGCTCCACCTTGGCCAACCCGCGCTGCTGCCTGGCCCAGCTCGTTGCGCCAGCCGCTGCCTGCGCCTCCTCTCCGCGCCTGTCGCCGCCGAATCCGTGCACAGCCGCCGCCCCATATATAGCCACCGCCCCTGTGCCCTAGCCCTTGCTGCCACCGCCTCTGCACCGATCTGCTGCCGCTCGCCAGGCCGCCGCCGCCCTGCCCTGCTCCCAGCAGCCGCCGCCCTGCCCTGCTCCCAGCCGCCGCCGATTGCCTCTGGAAGTCGCCGCTGCCTCTTCTGCCCTGCCTCCGGCGCCGTCGCCTGCAAGCCCGCCGCCGCTGTCCAGCGCCATCGTCGCCGGGCAGTCGTCGTCGCATTCGCCTGCGTCCGCTGGTGAGCTCCAGGCTGCCTCCATCTTTTCTCTCTTCCCCTGCGTCCTGTTTCTTTCCTCAACCCGCTGTGTCGCCTGTCCCTCGTCGGTCTCGGCTGCCGTCCATTGCCGTCATCTACACTAGTCACCGGCGCCTCTACTTTCATCCCCAAATCGGGCCGCCGCTCACCTCGGCTTCATCGTCGTCTGGACATCGCCGCCGCCGTCGTCTTCAATCCCCACCGCCGGTGTGCTCCAGACCTGCCGCCATCTACTTCAAACCGGAGCCCGGCTTCCCCTCTTCGCTCCTCTGGCTCCTGTCGTTTGCCGCTGTCCTCGTGCCGCCGTCGTCGCTCGGCCTCTCCCCTGCTCGCCGCCGCCACGCTAGCGCCGCCGCCCCCTCTGCTGCCGCACCGCCCTGAGGCAGAGCGCTGCCGCCACCCCGTTGCGCCGTCCCTTTGCTGCTCCCGTGCGCCGTCGCCGTTCTTTGTGCTGCGCCGTCGCCTCTCTCCCGTGCACCAGCTGTGCCGCCGCCAGAGGTCACCATTGCCATCGCCATCGCCATCGCCATCGTCATCGTCGTCTTCTTTCCCATCGCCTTGGGAGCTGCCGCCCGCCGACTGCCTCTGCCGCTGCCCATCCAGAAGCACCACCGCTGCCATGTTCTGCTCCCATCGTCGCCGTCTGTCATTTATCCCCACCGACGTCGCCGCCTCTGTGCCTCGGTCCGTCGCCAGTGAGCACCTTCGCACCCGACACCGTAGCCCGCCGCCATCCTTCCTCGCTCGGCGTCGTCGCCCATGGTCGGACCAACGAAGCTCCCCCCTCTCCGCCAGGCGTCACGCCGGTCTTCGTTGCCCTCCGCCGTGTTCACGCCGGCCGTCGCCGGGGACTTCCTCGCACCGGCCGCCGCGCCGTGTCAACCCCTCCGCCGCCCTTGCTCCGTCGGCTGTCGTCGCCCCTGCCTTCAGCTTCTTTGCCATGCGTCGCCGTGGATGGCACAGCTGAACTCGGCTTACCTCTTGGTTGTGGCTGCCATGTGGGCCCCGGCATCCTTTACACTGCACCGATGACAAGTGGGCCCGAGTCACATTGTTTCAATAAATCCTAGCCGCCCAATGAACCTAGATTCATCCGAGCCATTCGATCTCACTTAATTCTCGACCTAAATCCCAGCCATCCGATCTATCCCGATCAAATCCAAACCGTTGGATTCCAATAACTCAATTCGGATGCCACCTCAGCCTTAACAAGCATCTCATCGCCATGTGTCGGCAAGCCATCACTCCACCACAGCCAAAATATTCTTGTTAAACCCAAAATACAGAGAATATTCTAGGAAATATTCTTTTCCAATTCTTTTTGGATTTATTCCAAATTCAATATTGCAAAAGCCGTATCTTTTCCGTCTAAAGTCTGATTCGACCCGTTCTTCTTCCTAAATTCATCTAAAATTATAATTTACTTGTTTATGTATTTTTATGTATGTTTATTTGGAGTTTCTTAGGATTTATTATCATTTTATGTGTAGTTGCGTACAATCGTCGTTTCGGAAGATCGCGGAGTCTGCGGAAGAGTTCAGACGATTATTTGAAGACTTTTGCGATTGCAAGGCAAGTCACACGACAATCTCCTTGAGCATGCTGATCCCGTTTGTGAAAACTATTTTGTTTTAACAATATTGAATGCAACGCTTTTGAATGTCATTATATGGGTATTTATTTATTATCCTATGATCCTTGACTATTATGGCCATATCGATATTGATTCCTATACCTTGATACCCTGGGTAAATAATATTGACTAGCTGGATGTTTAATTATTTATCTGGCTAGATTATTTAGGAGTTGCTTAGCCATGCCTAGAAACTATAGTGACATTTTATGTGGGAAATTATTCATTCATTCTGATTAATTAATAGATACTAACTATGTTTTCACGACAGTGAGTCGTGGCTGGTTAATTAATTGTGTCAACTAAAATATGGATCAATGGTGGGTTGTGAGCACCAGGTTGGAATGTTGCTAGCGGTGCTCATGATAGTTAAGGACCGGTTCATGGACTACTTGTTGCGAAGCAATACTCGTGCTAACCACAAGCTAGTATGGGTAATGGTGGGAACCAAAGTGTAGTACATTCAACCGGGGTTCACCATGGTGTGTTGTGGCTGTGTCAATAAGACCACCATGGCTGCGTCAATAAGTCCATGTCTTGGGCGTTGGATCGTCTCCCAGCTGAGGTATCTGATCAATCCTACCGGAGACTGGTGGTCCAGCGGGTGGCTCCCTTGTTGTGCTGATTACATGGAGGGTCTTATCACAATTCCTTTCCGAGATACCGTGGTGGTATTTGGGGACACAGTGATGTGTTGTGGAGTTGTGTCTTGTGGGTAAATTGGTACACCTCTGGCCAGAGTAAAACTGTTCGAATAGCCGTGCTCGCGGTTAATGAACGGTCTAGCAATGTTTTCTGTGATTACTCGTACACTATTCATTAATGAAAATAAATGATGGAACAGTGATAGCTCCTATCTGGAGAGTTGTGGTTTGGGCCTGAACTGCGTTGGAGCGCTTTTCAGAGATGGGTTTAATGTTGATATTAATTAAACTATACGGTTTTCAATGATTTTAAATGCAAATATTTTAAATGTTGTTTTGTGCAAATAAGCCATACTATACCTTTCCTTTGGTATCCTGTTGCATTACATTGTATTCCCTAGTCTGGCTTGTTGAGTACGGTGGGTGGTACTCAGTCTTGCATTATTGCAATCTTTAGAGTGAAGTCTTAGCGTGGAGCAGAATTTGGTGTTTGGCTTATACCCTAGTTGAGCTGCCTGTGGTTTGGAGCTGAAGCTACGCTAGTTGCCGTTCCGCTACTATTTCTTTTGTGTGAGGACTAAGTGCCTATGTTGTAAGTATTTATCGTTATTTCATTTTGGTTATGTTTATCAAATTGTTGATTTGTGTACCTCGGCTGATTCCTGGACGAGGATTTATTGCACAAATTAGCTTTAGAAATTCTGGTGAATTTCTGGGTGTGACAGGTCGTGTCGTCTGCATCTAACGTGGAGCACAAGGCTCTTGCACCTCTCCTTGCCGCTTGGCTGCCTCCACCTACCGTGTTCGAGGAACCCACCACTGATGCATCCTCCATGGTGAACCCATCCTCCGGTGCTTTGACAACAGCCATCAACCCTTATGCACCACCCATGGTCACACATGCCCATGCCCGCCGCAGTCACCACACCCATGCCGGCTGCGCACATCTCACCCGATCTTGTTGCTCTCTTCACCGCCGCACAGGCTCTCGCCAGATCTCCCCTGTTCACTGCTAGAGTGCCACCTCAAGCACCCTTTGCCACTTCGTCAGTGTAGTCTAGCACGCCTCCACCACTCGTTGTGTTCTCGCCTCCTGGATGGAACGTTGGCGCTCTTCCAAGCCTCCACCCCGTCGTCCCTGGACTCGATGTCAATACCATTATCACTCTTCACGCCCAAGCCGTCGGTGTCGTTAACATTAAGTCTATGGTCCCAATTACCCTAGACCTCTTGGCTGGCAACTACACCAAGTGGTGGGGTTTATTTCTTGTGACTCTTGGCAATTACACCTTGATTGATCATGTTCTCAATGATAATTACTACCCTGAACATGCCTACTGGCTTCAGATGGACTACGTCATCTTGGCTTTACGGATCCATCTCCGCCAACCTCCTAGAGATCGTCATGTCACCTACTACTACAGTTTGTCTCGTCTAGTGTGGGCTCGAGCATCAATTCTTGGGCAACCATGTGCACCATGCTCTCAATCTTTCAGCAGAATTCCACACATTTGTTCAAGACGATCCATCCGTGGGTAGCCAAAGGGAGCCACCAAGCTGGTGGAGAAGGACAGCTGGTTCGGTGGCCTGGTTCAATTCCTGGCCAACTCCCTACAATCCATGGGCCAGGACAATCCAAATGTGGCCTGGTTATTCACCTGGGCTTCCCGTGATGGGTCATGCTGGGCAAGCCTTTGTTGGCACTGCCTTAGCTGGTGGGCCTACCAGTTTTCCCAGCCGACCTTTGGAGGAGCTAGGGCTATGGGCTTTGGAGCCCAAATCCCGTCTCAACTGCAGACTCCACCAGGCTGGTTCTCTGGAGCTCCATCACAGTGGAAACAAACCTCCATCGCCAACTCCTACCACACTATGACGCTGCCATAGCCCTCCTCCAACGAATGGTGCATGGACACTGGTGCTACTTCCCATATGACTTCTAACGCCGGTACCCTTTCCTTCTCTCAAACACCATACTCCCTATTTTGCTCTTCATGGGTCCCACCTTCGTACTCTCATCTCCATGTTTTTGGCTACAAGTGTTACCCTAACCTCTCTGCCACTACCCATGGTAAGCTCTCACCCCGTTCTACCATGTGTCTTCCTCAGCTATCCTCTACAGCACAAAGGGTATCGGTGTTTTGATCCTGTTTCCAACAGGGTCATTATTTTACATCATGTGGTATTTGATGAGCATTCGTTTCTGTTTGCTGAGATTTCCTCCAAAAATGCCAATTCTACTAATCTTGATTTTTTGGAAGATTTCCCTCCCTCTGTACAGGCACCTATTGGCCCATGGCATCCTTCGAGTACAGGAGTTTTGAGGCCCTCTAGGCCTCCCCTGGCTTCCTCCGTTGCGATCTAATCTTCCGCGCTGGCAGCCTAGACCTCCCGCTTCACATCAGCCTCTGGGCCAACCTCTTTGCCTGGGCCGTCGGTCTGCCCGCCTGTTTCACCGGTTAGGCCTAGCTGTGCGGTATCACTGGGACCTATTGTCGATCTTTTACACCGGCAATATGATTATAGGGCTACTCGGCGAGGGGAAACTCGGTGGATTACAAAGGAACACAAGAAGATTTTATACTGGTTCAGGCCCTCGATGTGAGGTAATACCCTACGTCCGTTGTGATAGTATTCCTTTGAGGATGTGTATCGATCAATGATCTCGTGCCCCTCGAGGGGCGCCCTGCCTCCCCTTATATACTGGGGGACAGGGGCACAAGGTAGGAGTCCCAGCCGGGTATGGCCAAGGGATTTCCTTCTTAGAGATACATCTTACTCGATTTAGACTGTATATTCCTTATTGTACAAGGCAAAGCCTGCCGGATGCTACTATATCTCTAACTACAAGACTTGGCCCATCCTCTATCCGAGTGGCCCATATGCTTGTGATGAGGTACCCGGGGCCCATGGCCTCCATATTAGCCCCTGAGACCTTCATAGTTGAGTCACAGCTGATGCCGAGTGCTCATCCTCTACGGTGAAGATTGCCCGAGTGCATTGCTCCCGAGTACTCTTTGTCCGAGTGCTTCTTCTTCCCAAGTCCTGCTTCATGTCAGTTGGCAGCGAGGCTATGAAGGGCTTCATGTAGATGTATGAATAGTGTGCACTGAATAGGTGCACCTATTAGGTGTAGCCCCCGACTTTGTGTTTAATTGTGAAGACAATTAAACATAAAGTCATAAGATTTTTAACCTTGTAGTCTTTCCCGAGTAGATTACTACTAGTATATGAGACTCTTCGGTATCATGTCAACCGGAATATGATTTATAGTCTTGCCGAGTAGCATGCCACTCGTATATGGGACTCTTCAGCTTCATGTCAGCTGGAAAAGGAGGTTTATAGTCTTTCCCGGGTGGCGTCCCACTTGCTAGTTAGACTCCTCAGCGTCATGTTAGCTGGAAAAGATATTTATAGTCTCTCTCGAGTAGTGCACTACTCAAAAGTTAGACTCTTCAGCGTCATGTCGGCTGGAATAATGTTGCTCATGGCAACTGTTGGCCAAGCATGTAGGCCGAGTACCACTTTATGAAAATAAATCCATTGCGTGATCAAGTGTACTTGAGAGATACCTGCATCCCCAATGTTGATGAAGACCAGCTTGTGATCCTTATAAGGATATATCCTCAATACCTGGTGGATAAAACAGATACCCAAACACATGTCTTTAGCATCTGGGCCTTCATAAAGCATATTTGTTTACCTCATCGGTTCCTGTTGGTAACACTCGTACCGTGATTTTAACGCAGCCAGCGAACAGCCCATATTGAGCGTGCTACTGTAGAAACTCATATCTTGGTGGCCCAGTACCGACTGTGTAGGCCCAAGCCCATTAGTCGGCACAGGCTCTATAAAGGCTGAGGGAGAGAGAAAAGATTCCTCATCTTCCCCACGTGACCAATCGTTTCGTCTTCCTAGCTCTGCGCCGAAATTTTGCTTCCCGCTCTGCTAGGGTTCGTCATTGCTTGCTCCTCCCCACTGAAGCTCAAGCGATTCAGCATCCATTTGTCTATTCCAAGCCCCCGACCATATTTCCCCCAAATCTCTTGTCCCCCCAGCCATGCCGAAGGTTTTAGATTTTGTTGGGGCGTCGGACGAAGGGTGGCTGACCTTGGATTGCAGCCGGTCAAAGCTGGAAAGGTTGGAGAAGTCGCTGCGGCTGCAAAGCCATGATATTATCCGCTGGCACCCGGCTGAGGGTGAGTCGGTTCCAAATCCCCAATCCGGCAAAACTGTTATTTTTGCCTCTTTCTTTGACCGGGGTTTGTTTCTTCCCTCTTCCGAGTTCTTCCGCCGTCTTCTTAACTTTTACCGATTGGAGTTGGTGAATCTGAATTCCAACTCGATCTTGCAAATCTCAATATTTGTGACTCTTTGTGAGTGCTACTTGGGTGTAGAACCCCACTTCAATTTCTTTAGGCACCTATTCCACATTAAGCCCCAACCCTCCAAGAATAAGGTTCTGGTGATTGGGGGGGCTGGCCTTCAGTTGAGAAGTGAGATGAAGAAGATATATATCAGTCTTCCTTTGAAGTCCTCCTTGAAAGGTTGGCATAAGGAGTGGTTTTACTGTTCTGATCTGGCACCCTCCCTGTCTGCATTCACCGGAAAACCCCCGACGATCTCGTCCAATTGGTCATCAGATCCAACCTTCGAAGAGATGGGCCAAGTGCATCAGTTGCTAGCCAAATTGGAGAAGTTTAAGGAAGCCGGCCTGACCGGCCCCTGGGTGGCCAAGCGTTTCCTGACCTGACGCATCCAGCCACTAAAGTTGAGGAGTGAGTTCTGCTGGGATTATCAAGGAAAAACGACCCCGACTGAGAAAGCCGAGAGGTGGCTAGCCAGCAAGAAGTGACCAAAACATTGTTCACTTATTTCTCCAATGGGGTGATCGTAACCGACGACGCAGAGCGCTGCATTGCGACTTATAACCGGAACCGGCCTCATCCTGAGGTAACCTCTGCTTTTCTTCTATGATGAATGCTTGTAGACATGTATCCGTAATTGCCCAGCATTGTGTGATGTATACTGTTGAATTGTTTGCAGTGGTGCAAGGAGTTTGATGATGACTCTCACCCGTTGTCGGACGCGAAATCGAAGAAGAGGCCGAGAAGTCCTTCTGCCGCCCAGCCCGACTCCAGATAGCGGGGAAAGCGATTGCAGATCGGGGCAAGGAGAAGGTTGTGAAGCCGAGCACCGCTGTCGGGAGTCTGAAGATAAAGGACACCGCCGGCACAGTGCCTAGGCCATTGAGTCCCAGACTGGGACCAGTGCAGTCGAGCTCCACATCGTCGAGCCCAACCAAAGTGCCGCCGAGTACGAGGTTGACCACAGCACCGCCGAGTACCCGAGCGCCCTAGCCAGCCACACCTCGAACGGGGCCGACCAGGATTGAAATGCCGCCGCCGACTGCCGCGCCCTCCGGCCCGACAGCCAGGAGCCCTCCAGTGCCGCCCTCTGGATCTCTTGGATAGAAGCCCAAGTTCTCCAAGAGGTAGGTTGTTCTAGGTCTTCTGAAAATCATGTTTATGATTGTGACGTCTTGATATTGGATTCGTTGTGCAGGAGGCGGGTCGACATTGATCTCAAGGAGGCCATGCCGGCCACCCCCGCTGTCGATCCTGCCCCAGCCGAGTTGGCGCCAACGAGCACACCTATTGAGCCGGCGGCGGTCCCAGTTGCAGAAACTGGGTCAGCCCCGACTATAGGGCCGCTGACACCGGTCGACCAAGGGATGGTTACTGGAGCCGCTGCTCCAGCCCTTGAGCTGGCACTTGTTGTCGAAGCCGTCGCAGCAGCACCTGAGCCAGCGCCTGTTGTTGAAGTCACGGCTGCAGCTCCTGAGCCAACCCTCGAGGCCCCAGAGGCCGCCGAGTTGGGGGCCAAGAGTCTGTCGCGGTCCTAGTCGTCGTCGTCATCGTCGCTGTCTCCTCCTTCGGATAAACCGGACCTCCCCAGGCTCGAAGCTCCTCCTCGCAAGTTCCCGCGGACGTTCCATTGGACGGCGCCCGACGGAACCACGAGGAGTTATAAGCATGACGAGGCTACAGCGGAAAGGGAGCATGAAAGCTTGCTGCGTGCTACACTCGTCGGTCCCAGGGGATCTGGGTATGACCTTCGTCGTATTGTAGTCTTGGTTATCTCGCTCATATGAGTGATATGAAGACTGACTCTATTTTGCTCTGTTTTTTCCCCGAGTAGAAACTTGTTGATCGCTCGGAGAGGATGAGCGAAGTCTTGATCCGGGTTGCCCCTCAGCTCCAAGAGTTGGACCAGCTCTGGGCCTTGAAGGCCGAAGTAGAAGGGCGTAGTCAGGAGAGGGAGTCTTGGCTAAGGGACTCCGTTACTCAGCTCAGGGCTGAAACTTGTGACCAAACCAAGAAGATAAGAGGTAGGCCTCCAAGTTGTATCTTTCTGACCAGATCCTTAGTATATTTCTCCAGCTGTGTTGTTCCCGACTGCCCAGTTGTGTCTTGACTGCAACGTCGAGTCCTTGACTAATCTATCGTGCAGCCCTCGAAGCCGAGTTGAAGACCCGAACAGAGAGAGAAATCTAGCTGAAGGAGGCCAAGAAAGCCAGGGCCGAGCTTGAAAAGGACAAGGCGACCTGACAAAGGCCATCCTTGCGTTTGAGCTTGTGAGCCCCTGAGCATATCACTTGTTGCTCTGATAATCTTCAGTTGTTGAAGGTCAAAGACGGTTGTGACCGACTGCAACAATGAAGCCATCTGACTTGCGTTTGTGATTCCCGGCTTTAGTCGGGACCACGTCGTCGGTGCCCTCTTGCTTCTTCTGTCAGGGTGCCTTCTTGTCATCGAGGGCCTCAGCAACAGCGTCGGCTGAGTCATCGTACTTGTTCGCCATGTCGAATAGAGCCTTGATAGAGTTGGGAGGCTTCCGAGTGAATTTAGCGATGAACGAGGTGTCTTTGACTCCTTTTCGAAAGGCGGCGATGACAACCTCGTCCTTGACCTTCGGGATTGAGTTCTTCTTCTTAGAAAACCTCTTGATAAAGTCACGAAGAGACTCGTTCTTCCTTTGATGCAACTGATATAGGTCGTACTCGGAAGATGGCTTCTCGTATGTTCCCTGGAAGTTGGTGATGAAGTGTTCCCGGAGTTCTCCCCAAGAGCCGATTGATCGTTTTGGGAGCCCTGTTAGCCATGTCCTCACTGAGTCGGCTAGAGCGACTAGGAGGTAGTTAGCCATGGCTTTGTGATCTCCTCCGATGGCTCGGATTGCTCGAGAGTAGACTGTAAGCCAGGACTCAGGATTGGTCTTGCCGTCGTATTTCGGATGCCTGTGGCTTGAAAACCCGACGGCCAGTCGACCTGTTGTGCTCCTCGGTAAAGGCCGGTATGCCTTCATCTGCTTGAGGACTCCGGCTCCGACCACGATGGCGAAACCGCTCGTGGTGGAGGCCGAAGCGCTCGTTCTCGTCTTCCAGTTGGCGTTGCTCGTCTTCCTCTCGTTCGCGGTGCTGAGCCTTGATGTCCTGCCGAAGATCACGCCGTAGTCGGCCTCGGAGATCCTGGTTGTCCCGACGGTCGCTTCGACGTTGCCGGTTGTTGTTAGGGTTGCCGAGTGTACGTCTAGCGTGACTCCGTGTGTGGCTGGATTGGAGCCGGCGCTGGCGTCACATTGAGGCAGATGAGACTGTCGTTGTGGGAGCCGACCGACTGGTCAGTATGAGAGTATCACCGGACTGTTGGCGCTGCTGACATGCAGCAGCGGTAAGCATGTCTTTTATCCTTACGATCGTTGGGGTGGCCTGGTGATCAGGCCTGGACTAGAGGATCCAATAGAGTGGCAGCGACCACGATGTTCTGTTGAGGAGTAATGAAGACGTTGTGGTCCCCGACTCGGGTTTGGAAGATTTGTTGCTGAGTGGTTTGCCTAGCCCTGCGTAGATCGTCGTTGCGGGCGTGCAGGCGTCTTGCTTCTTCCTCCTGTTGTTCTCGCAGTCGGCAGGCCTCCTCCTCCTTGTTCTCCTCTTGTAGTCAGCGTGATTCCTGGTAGGAGTTGAGCCTTTTAGATGCCATAAAGATTTCTCGTGGTGGAGAGAAGCTTCTGAGCTACTGTCGACTTTAGAGTCGGAGTCAGACTTAGAGTCGGACTCGAGTCGAAGTCGGAATAATTGATGGGGGTGATTATAACTCCGACCTCCCTAGATCCGATCCCTAGCGGCTCTGGACCGTATCCGAGTCGAACTCCAGAGGATCGGGTGTGCCGCGTCGGATGTTGTTCAAAGATATCCGCGGTGTTGCCGAGTCCGAACGGGAGATTGACGATCTCCTCCTTCCTTAGCCCGATCTCGGCCGCTCAAGACGAGTCCGAGTCGAACACCAAAGGAAGAGTTGTCCCATGACTCGGGCAAGTGGAAGATTGCGCGAGCAAGTCGATGAGTGGTCGCGGTTGCAGCATCGTGGGAGCCGGACTGGTGCGGTCGCTGATTTACTCGGCCGATTGGATCAGTCTGCGTCGGCCAAGGTGAGATTGCCGAACATGTCGGCGATGAAGTCGAGGCTTCCGAATGAGATTGATCTCCAGGGAAGAATTTGCCACGTCACTCTGGTGGCTTCATCCACGAAGCTTATAGATGTAGATCTCGCAAGCCCCTACCTGTCGCCCAACTGTCCATGTTTTACACCGCAATATGAATATGGGCTACCCGGCGGATGAAACTTGTGGATTGCAAAGAACACAAGGAGATTTATACGGTTCAGGCTTCAATTGAGGTTAATACCCTACCGTGCCAGTTGTGTAATTATTC